>CM074508.1:2900723-3287521 GCA_037389245.1 Oryzias sinensis | reverse complement strand
TTACAGTGAGTGATGAAACCTGTTTGTCTATTGATCATAGCAGGAGCCCCGTCTGCAGGCATGGCTACCAGCTTTTCTTATGGTACCTTTTTCTGCACAAAAAGTCCTTCACCGTGTTATATATTTCAACTCCTCTTGTAGTTGTCTGTTAGGGCAGATGTGTCAGGAATTCTTCTCTTGTGGAAACCAAAAGCAATGCTGTACTGTTGCCGTCCACAGACTCATCACACTGGACGTCAACCCACCTGCACTTCGCAAGATCCCGGTCCAGCTAATTGGCCAAGTTATCAGACATAGCTGACACACATCTAGACATTGTAGTGGAAATTGAATGAGTTCTTCTGTTCTCATCCTTAGGGACAGTGATAGCAATTATCATCATTGCTCGTTTCTTAATCTGATAAAAACCTCCTTCTCCTTGATGAGAAAATGAACAGGTCTAAACGAGGCTTAGTTTTAAGGATTTTATTCATGCTATATGCAAAAGTATTTGTCCCTTAAGGCAACAGATTACAGCCCCCCCCCTGCCCCACAGGCTGCTGTCATATTAACATTAGCTTTGAGCTCCAGAATGGACAAGAAAAAATGACGAGAATGGCTCGAGCAGGGCGTTGCTCACGGGGCGGTCTCCCGTGCCAGGCGGTCGCACGTGCTCGGGCCCGCTAAATGCTACTTGTAGCTTTAATTTTAATCAGTTTTGTCACTTTAAATTTACACCAAAAGTATCCTTTAAAGTTACAAAATATCAGATATCAAACAAAAGACAATTCAATATGCAAAGCAAACAAAGAACTGTTTTTCTAAATGTCCAATTGCTTGGCAAAACCCTTTAAAGTTTGTTAGCAGATGTATCCAGTTTTTGGTAGTGCTCCTTTAAAGTGTATTGGATCCACAGTTAGTGTTCAATCTCCTACCGCGACCTTGGCAGAGATTTTGTAGTAGTGAGGAAAAGTAAAGGACCGCGTGATGCTCTACAGGCAGTCCGGATTATCGTGCTCCTTGGGTAGGCTCGCCATCCATGGATTAGGAGAAGTCCAGAACGATCCGGTCCGGAACCGTCTCCCAATTACTCTCGGGGGTAATCAAAAACCTGGCCTGCAGGGCAGGCCATAAAAATAATTTTAGTCCATTTGCAAAATAAAACCACTCCAAAATGAAAGCGGAGCCGCACTAGAAGGCTACGTGACTCTTTAGAAACTTAAAATGGCGGCTGCTCTTTTTTTCTCTTTCATACATCCAACTCTACTTGCAAAATTAGCTTCTTTTCACACAAAATATACCCAAAATACATCAAATAAAATACAATCATGTTTCGAAGTGTCAAAGAAAATTATAAATAACTCAAAAGTACTGTTTTTGTCGTCTTTTCACAACTTAAATTGGTCTCAACTGGGCTAGCCTCATCACGGCAAAACCCACGCCACAAAAGTAGGCAAAATACAAAACAAAACTCACCAAAACTCGTCTCGTAATGGCATAAAATCTTATTTGGCTCACACCCCTCTTCCGGTCTGGCTAGACAACAGGTTTGCACCGTTATTTTAGTTTTTCACCGTAGTTTTTCAGCTAATGGCTGCTCTGCTGCGCGTGCTTGCTGTCTCTGCCCTAAACAGGCCTATCTCTCCGCTACGCGCCGCACAGGTTGGGGAGGGCTCTTGAAAAAACTTTAAACTTTATCGACAACAAAAACAATTTCTCTTTTTAAAAAAAAATAGTAATAAAACCTATAAATTATTAATGTGAATACTATTTATATTTTTATCCTCACAACTTTTAGCTGTTTTTATCATGTTTTTTATTAATATTTATTGACCTTTTTATATAATTGTAAAATGCTCTATTATTACTTAGTGTATTTGTAACGGGGGTTACATAAAGATCTTTGAATTGTACAACTAAAGAACATTTTTTGTGGAACATTGGGGGTTCTGTAGACTTTTAATTCATGTAATGGGATTTTCCCTCTTTCAAACCGCTCACTCTAAAGTTAGCACATACAGAGCACAATGTGTTCAATTTTACCGTCATATGTCCAACATACTGCCTGTCATTGGATTCTTAACTGAGGTAGATTTGGTGTCTGAGACGGTGCTGACAGTTGACTAAGCCCAATGGAATTTGAGAGAGTTGACTGGAAGGATCTAAGAGTAATTATGGATTAAGAGTTCTTGTTAGAAATATGTATGCAGCTAAAGAAAGCAGAAAAATGCAGCAACAGAAGCAAAAATGGGAGAAATCTGAATGGAAAAAAACTGTTTTTCTATGGTCTATTGCTGGTGTGGAGTGGATCAGGTCAACCGTCAGGCCCAGTCGATTTGTCTTTAAGGCCCATCTTCTTACGGATGTTTCAGATCATAAGAGGTTCATTTGTAAAGTAACCGCTCAAACCACACGGTTGTACCCATGTGGGTTATTGAGCATGAGGTGGTTTCTCACCAAGTCCAGATATAATCTGATAAAATACCCTCCATGAGCAAAACTCCCACTTTGCATTTTAAATGAACCAAACTTATGATCAAACAGGAAATATAAATGAAAAACAGAACTGCTGTGTTCCTGTTAATGGATGGGAATTACAGTTTATTATATGACTCCCAGAAGAACTTGTGACTATTACTCATAACACATTTTAGCCAGATTAGCATAACTTGCATAGTTAGCATATTTAGGATCTTAAGCAATGTTGCCTAGACCTGGACAGAGAGGGGGCGGAGAGGCGGGTACTAGGGCGAGTGGGGCGCAAAGGTGGGCGGCGAGAGCGAGGATGGGTGGCACCTGCAATGCCGCTTACGGCTTTAATTTTTTTTTCTTTTAATGGATCAGTATTTTGCTTACTGACTTTTTGTCTTTGAAAATCACAGTGTTATTTGGTCATTTTTTGATTTCATAAATATAAAAAAAAACGATCATGAATGAATGAATTAATGAAACTTTATTCTCTTTGGCATCATGACGTAATGGGATTTATTGTATGTCATGATGCCATAACGTGTCAAATTACATCATTGTCAAAAGTTACACACGTGTATATTTGATTTTTTGATATGAAATAGTTTATTTCAAGCAATCAAATAGGATTAATACACAAAAACATTACAATCATCAGTTATACATTCGTACAATAACTAATCAAACTTTGGATAATTAGACATATTGATAAATATTGCTTGAAAGGGAGTGGAAGGAAGCAAACTTATATAATCCCACCCCTGTTCTACAGTAACCATTTTATAACATAATTTATCAATATCCGGTTCCAAACTTTTATCAGACAGAATTAAGAATCTTGCGATATCAATAAAGCACATGACAAAGATGAATTACTTAAATTATTTTGTGGCCGGGATAGGCTCCGGCAGCCCCGTGACCCCGAAAGGGAATAAGAAGATGAATGAATGAATGAATTTTGTAAAAATAACTTTTAGAAATCAACATGGCAATGAAGTATCCAAATATATAAAGATTATGTTACTTATAAAAGTCATTGATATGATTAAAAAACAATACTATATCAGTAAAATAGACATAACACTGTTCCAGGAATTTTCATAGCAAAATTTGATAAAGTATCAAAAGTTAAAAATATGTGCAAAATTATGCTACATTAGGAAAAATGAATCCAATTATCAATTTTTTTTGGAGCAAGTGAAGTAATATCATTAAAAGTCAATCAATTTAACCATTTTCAATAATTGATTAATAATTTGTTTTATTATTATTTTTTGTATTTTTATTTATTTATTAACAGCCGTTCTTCTTGGTTTAACATTAGTTAGAGGTCCATATCCTTCTTCAGCTGATATCAGCGGCGCCTAAGAGTTGAGGTCAACATGTCTGCAGGTCTGAGCTTTGCTGTTAATCAGGTCACTTCAGACTTTTGGAGAAAATTATGAATCTAGGCGTCATATTTCTTGAAATTATTTCTCTCTTTGATTTATTACTGCATGTTGGTTCAGACGTCCGTGATCAAACACTTCTCAAAGTCCTTCATGGTGTCCATAACCAGAACCTTGGACCAGTCCGGTGGACCGAGTGGTTTGACGTAAATCCTGCAGCCTTTAACCCAAGTGTTCTCAATCTGCTTATGGTTCCTGAGAAGCTTGGCATGTTTGGCGATTTCAGCATTCCTTCTGGTCAGATGGTCGTTCAGATAAGCAGCCGACCCCTTGAGATTTTTCTTTTGATTCATCAGAGCTAGCTTGTGTTTTTGATTAACAAACCTGATGAGGATCGCTGGTTTATCCGTCTCCTTTCTCCTGGGGAGCGGGTGGCAGTCTCAATGGTGTTTAGATCCAGGGAAATCCCTTTAGACGTGAGAAATGATTCAACTTGATGTTCCAGAGACTCTCCACCGCTCTCCGTTGGAGAGTCTCTGGAACATCTAGCTATGCTAGCGCTATTAGCTTTAGCAATGCTAACTCCAGCTGCATTTAGCTTTGCCCGAGGTTTGATCGGTAATCCAGTGAGAATGACATTATTCGTCCTTAATTGTTGTTCCACATCGTCCAGTCTTTTCTCCAGAATGTCGACCCGGTTTTCTCGTTGCTCGTTTTGAGCTCGGAATCTTCAGAAGTCTTCCATTAGATCCAAGATCGGAGTTAGCTTAGCATTCACTTGTTCCATAAAGGGATACAAAGCAGCTTGGAGATCATCAAGAGACTTTTAAGGTCTTCGTGGTCACTGTTTTTCTTGGGGGCCATGCTCTCTTTTTTGGAGAAAATCAACTTTTTAAGTCATTTGAAGATAGTTGTATAGCCGCAGCGAGCCACGCACATCCGCACTGCAACCCGGAACCAGGTATATATCTACACACACAAACACATACCCACACTTAGAGAAAAAAAAATAAAAAAATCCCCTCCATGACTCGCCACCTTACCGTGGTGGAGGGGTTTGAGGGCTTGAGTGATCCTAGAAGCTGTGTTGTATTGGGTTAACCCTCTTGTTTGCATTGCAAACAGGTCCTAGGTGACAAGCCGGACTAAGAGCGGTTCAGAAAATCTTTATGGAAATTGTTACATCTAAGTCACCTTCATCTTTCCTTTTTTTGCTGGCTTTACTTTAGACTTCACAACACAGTTAGACTTTTCATGGCTACCTGGTCCCTCCAATTCATCTTCACTTCTACTCACCTGCAAGTGTCTGTCTATCCTCCCCCACCCATCGTACCAGACCCTCTACTGGATTAAGGAGACGAGATCACCCAAGCTGAAGTCACTGAGGTAGTGGACGAGCTGTGGCAAGGCACTGGGAGTGGATGAAGTCCTTAAGTCCCTCAAAAAAAAAAATTAGTAAAAAAATCTATACACTGCAGTTAACCACATAATTATTCATCTCATATTTATTTTATTCATCAATCTTTTGTGTTGGTCAGCAGATTTTCCATTTTGTTGGAATTTTTTTAATTGAAACCTGTAAAAATGTACATACGGTTCTATGGTGTAATGGTTAGCACTCTGGATTCTGAATCCAGTTGTCTGAATTCAAATCGCAGTAGAACCTTGAAACCCAACCTACTGTCCTTACTCACCATTTTTACAAGGATCTAAACAATCCAGTGCCTCAAACTAATGATTTCAAAATAACAAACAACCTCAAACATGCTTTCAGTTTTCTGAACTGTAGCAAAGACATTTTTTCCCCCAAAGAAATTCTATGCAGGAAATTTTGAAATCTTTATAGGATGGCGATACGACCAACGGTTTGGCGGTACCCGCTGCAAAATTTGCGATTTTGCCATTTCTGCATTTTTACACAATATGGAAAAAAATGAACTTTTTTTCGAGTGATTTTCATGAAATTTCACCCACGTGCCGCTAGCTTAAGTCTTCAACCACCTCCGGGGTGTTGTCGACCGATGACCTTAGCCACATACAATTCAGTTAACCTTACAGAACGAGAATAGGGATGTAGATGTGCGTAGAAGCTGCTCAGCAAGTGGGGTTGGGTCAAAGGTGGGTGGTGAGAGTGGGGAGACGAATCCGGGGGCGGGTAGCGCCTGCGGACATACAACGCAACCCGCGGCTTTAATTATTATTACTACTGCAACAGTCTGTTCACTTGTCTGAACAAGAATGAAAGGAACCATCTGTAGCTGGTCCAGAACAGGCTTCTAACCTGCACTAACAAAAGAGCTAACGTAACCCCATTTTAAAGTCTCTTCACTGCCTTCCAGTCAATTTTAGAATACATTTCAAAATCTTGGTCCTGACCTCCAGAGTTCTACATGGACAAGCTCCCTCCTATATGTTAAACTTCATCCAGGTCTACACCCCATCCCGAAGGCTGAGATCCTCGGAACAATCCTCCTGATGATGCCGAGTATGCGCTTTCAAACACAATCAAACTGTTCCTTTAGAGCTGTGGCTCCCAAACCGCGGCACAAACTCCCACTCTCCCAACGCCCATTGAACTCTGTCGACACTTTTAAAAAGCAACTTCAAACCCTTCTCTACAAACCAGCTTTCCATTCCCAATAAATAAACCACTATCTGGCTGACTAATCCTGTTTTTATACTTTTGAAATGGTTGCTGTATTTCATGCTTTTTTATTGTGAAGTACTTTGTGACTAATATCTGTGAAAGGTGCTATAATGTAAATACATTTTTCTTACTTACTGACAGTACAAAACTGAAAGAGACAACCGTCCTGATCATGTGATGTGGAGAACCTGAATGCAGCAGACGTTCAGCAGGTTGAAGGAAACTTAATTTATAAAGCTGACTAAAATGTGACAGAGGTCTCAAACTCCGGGCCAAGAGGACCGGCGACCTGCAGCACTGCCATCACTTACCAGGTTTAATCACTTATCTTCTGAGAGAAGAGCTTGCGAATTCTACTGAGGATCAGACATTTTGGATTTAACCCTATCCTAGGCATTGGGAGTGGGGTCATCTAGACCCCACAAGACAGGGTGCTAAACCTTTTGTCTTCAATGATTTGTGATCTTCACTGGTGTCCACGGATTACATGAAATCTTTCCACCTTTATCCACCTTTGTCATGGTAGGGAGAACACGTCAATGTAAGGGTGGGGGCATCTAAGATAGCACAAGGGTTAAAAGATGAGTTTTTTTTATTTGACTTGGATGAATCTGTTCAAGAATCTGGTTTCTTCTTTTTCCTAAATTCCCAGTAAAGTCCACATGCAGGCCTGCTGGCTCCATGCCTCTGAGGAGTCCCATCACGGGTGTGATGAAGACTAGCTCATGAAAGGCTGCCGTTCATGCTTCTCCTCTCACGCCAGAAGGTTTCCTCTGAGACTCGGGGATCAGTAGGCGAGCATATGTCTGAACAACTGTCACAGCTCCAGACGGGTCTGAGCACTCCCAAAAAACACGCAGAGGGAAGTTTTCCATCCTACCGCTTCATTTAACCAATAAGAGTGAATGTAAACAACTTCAGTATAAGTGAGGTTTATAGTGACGACAGCCTGAAGAGGATGAAGTGAGCTGATAGCCTCTTCCTTCGTCTGGATCCGAACAGCTGGACAGAAACTCCAGGAAACGATTCATGCTTGGCTGAAGTGGAAAAGTTGACAAAAACACAATGTGACAAAATGCTATGGAGACAGATTTAGCGGATAAATTTTCCCTCACGGTTCACTGAATATGAGAGAAGAAGAGACACGGCCAGCTGTTTGTCTCTGTATACTTTACATGCATTCAAATTTTTCCAGGAATTTAGAGTCACAGATGCTATTTTAAAATTATATTTAAAAAAAAACTTTAGGAGTATTTTCAGTCATAAATTATAAAACCAAGTCAAGATGTTTTTAACCCTGTAAACCCCATTGCATCAAGAAATTGCTAAAAAATTCAATATTTGTATTCAGTTTTTGTGCATTATATACATCATGATATGTTGGCTACGGTGACCCTGAGGTGCAAATCACATCAACAAATCAGTAGACACAAAACATTTTAAAGATCACAAAGACAATTAAAAAAAATAAATAATAAAAAGCGGCATTATATTTTAGAAAACAAATCAAAATTTCAAGAACCAAAATGTGAAAAAAACAAAAAAAAAATTTAAGAAAACAAAAGTCATTTCCAGAAAACAAAATGAAAGGGGGTGGAGGCGTGAATGTGGACTGAATTTTATTTTTATATTGTTATGCTTGTTTTCTGTGTTTGTTCAGGTGATAGGCACTTTGTGTTATGTTCCATGTGATAAATAAAGATGAATTTGATTTGATTTGAAGGTAGGTACCTCAGTGCTAACCACTGAGCCACCGTGCAGCCCACAAATTTTTTATAGATTTCAATTTTTTCTTAATCATTTTTACATTATGTAAAAGCATTGGCACATCTTGAATGTCAAGTTACAAAAAAATAAAATACCACTGAATCAATACAATTTTCATTAAAGGATATAGGAAGCAACGCTGTGGTAAAAACGATAGAAGTAGTTTTATTCTCTGAAAAAGTTTGGGATAATAATTCCAGGTCTAGTGCTGCTGTGGTGAAATGGCCTCATGAATATAACATTTTTCTTTGTTATTTCTGCCATCTCATCTAATCTATGACAGATCTGATTCCCATATGCATCTGATGGATGGTATCGAATTCAGATCATCACACAACTGCAGAAGATCCTGAAACTGAGGGCACATAACATCCATAAAGTTCAGAATTAAATTTTTTATTTAAATAACAAAAAACCTTTTTAGCAAGTAGTAATTTTCCATAATTCTTTCATGTCATGGTGTTGAGTCGCTGCACTCGAACATATCAACTTCACCAAATAAATGACAAAAAATACCAAAAAGGCCGGAACGTCCCTGCTTCCTCTGGGGCTCCAGGGTCCAAAAGACTCCTGTTGTCACTTCCTGGTGTAGATGCAATCATGGATCATACCGTTTTTATATAAGTGATGGGAATCGTTGTGTGTTACAGTGTTGAGGCGTTACTCAGGGACAAAACTACAATTATTTTAATTAACAACTTAATATTAATATTAAAACATAAAAAGCACTAGACAGTGTGCTGAACCTTTTTTCTTCAATGATTTGTGATCTTCACTGGTGTCCATGGATTACATGAAATCTTTCCACCTTTATCCACCTTTGTCATGGTAGGGAGAACACGTCAATGTAAGGGTGGCGTAATCTGGACCCCATAGGATAGCACGAGAGAATATAGCTTTATGACCAATTATATTAAATACAGCTTGAAGTAAGAGAGGGACACACATTTTCCCATTTTTGTGTAATGACTCAGTAACTGTTGTGGAAACCTTGAAGGTGACAAGGTCTTGCAGAAAATAAACACATTGCACTTCTACATAGTGGATAATAGTGGGACTACACAGTCTTTTTATAATAAAGGTCCCTTAGACAAACAGGAAGCCTCATTTTGCACCCAAACGTACATAGATTCATAAAAAAAATAAAAATATCAGTCAAAAATAAATCCTACAATCTGTCTGTGATTCTTTGTGTAAACTCACCAGCAGGGGGCAGTGTAGAGCTTGAGAGAAGGTTTTCTGCTGAACAGGACTTCTGTCACAGTCACAGCACTCCAGAGAAAATCATATCAGCATTGGATGTCTTGTGAGATTAGTGTTATGTGCCATCAGCTCAAAGGAGGTGGAGCGCTTCATTATCAGCACCTTTGATCCCAACGTAGGTGAAAAAAGCGAGTTCTACTGACCACTGTGGATGTCAGGTCACTTCTGAAAATAAGCTGTACTCAAATGAAAGAATAGATCATCTTTTTTCCAAAGGATTACAAAACACGTAAATCATGGATTTATTAATCGTGTTTCCTAAAGGAAATCCAGCCCATGTTTGTCTTTGTTTCTGGTTGCTTGAGTACATGGAGGTTTATGAGAATTCCTGTATGCACAGTTCTTTAAGGTGTCGGGCCCCTGAAGCACCTCAGTTCTGTAGAAGATTAGCTGCTGTGTCTTGAATCATCAACTGTTGTATGACCCAATTTCCACAGAGCTTCATCTGTCAGACGGGTGGCCAAACTGGACTCAAGAATTCTCTATGGCAAAGATTGCCATGAAATCAGGTAATGTTTTATATAGATAGACAACAACAAATCATCACCCTTCCACTTCCGTGCTTAACACCTGGAATGAGTTAATTTGGCAAAGTTCAACGACATGATTTCTGAGGTTTGTTTACACAGAGCTTTATAAATCAGTGCAGACATGTTTTTTATTTCGTTATAATAGTTAAGATAAAATAAAAATGCTTTACTGATCCCAACCTTGGAAATTTGACACCTTCTAAACTCGTTTTGTCCCTTTCTGGGTCACCTGAGCCTATCCCGGCCACTCATGGGCAAAGGCAGGGTGCATCCTGTGCAGGTCACCAGTCTGTCGCAGGGCCACAATCAAACACCCATGCCCACTAGGGGCAATTTAGATTTACCAATGAACCTATGAAGCATGTTTTTGGACAGCGGAGGAAGCCGGAGTCCTCGGAGAAAACCCACGCATGCACAGGAGAGCATACAAACTGGTGCTCTGTTTCAGGTCCCCCAGCTGGGACTTGAACCTGGGGCCTTCTTCTTGCTGTGAGGCAAAAGCGCTAACCACTGTGCCACCGTGCAGCCACTATCCAATCTAATCTCCTGGAAAGCTGATCAGAGCTCGTACAGTCTTGAAAACCCCTGCTAAATGTGAAAATCCTGAGGGTTGTTGGTTGAAATCCCTGACCTGAATATTTACCACTAAGCCCTGATAGGACCTGCACTGATAGAGCAAAAACAAGCTGCTGAAACGTCTGCTTTTTACTGTGAGAGACATGACTGGATGCCAGATGTCATAGATTAGTAGACCTTAGCTGCTGTTTGCCCTTTATTTATCATCAAAGAAGTGAGGATGCATCCGTTTTTTTAAACTCTTTTTTTCTGCACTCTGGCTCAAAGCAGCACGACTAAATGGATTGAGTTTCTGAATATGTCCATAAACTTATTCACTCTTCACTTTTTGCTAAATGACCACTAATGAGTGATGTGATGTGCAGCCTCTCAACTGTATCCAGCTTCCAGGATGGAGTGTGGAAGTCTTAACCGGCTTTTAAATCTGCGTAATGCTCTTGACATTACAATTGTCATGCCTGTAAACCTTAAGGGCAGCTATGGTCCTATTTTTGTTCTGTTTAAAATTCATAATCTAACAAATTAATAAAGCTTGGATTTGATTAAATCTAGGTTTAGCTACAATATACTATTTTCTAGGTCAGTGTTTTTCAACCAGTGTGCCGCGAGATGGTCAAGTGTGCCGTAGGAAATTGCCCTCATTAACTGATCTAAAAAATTTCCCATCTCCAGGAAATCAGCTCTTTGTTCATCCAAACCGGCCCTGATAAAACACTGAGAAGTTAAGAATATGAAATATCATAAAAAAAAATTTTCTTTGTGTTTATATGATTCTATTAAAGACATTTTGATAAGAATAACGGGATACCGCGATTTAGCTGCAGCTATAACTGTGTAAGGAAAAGTCCCACCCCTTTAACCGTCTCCGCCAATCATTCTTGAAGGCTTAATCACATGTCATCAGTCTGACCAATCAGAAGTGGTTAAAGTCTTCACTTCTTTGTTTAGATTTAGCGCAAAAAAGTCTCTCTGTTCTAACAAAAATACCAGCTAAAGTTCGTCTTTAGCGGTGTAGCTTTCCACAGAATCTGGTATCAGATCGTGGAACAAGTGAACAAAACCATGAAGCTCAGAGACGTTGGTCTTTCTGCGGTCGGCGGATTATCGGCACTACATCTCCCAAGATGCAGTAAAGTGACTGTCTTAGCGCAAAATTAGTCTCTCCTCTTAACGTCTTAAAACAACGAACACACATCAAACAGTTTTTGAATCTTTTGACTTAATTTTTAATACATCTTTTAGAAAAAAACAGCTGCAGCTTCCAGCTTTTTCTGCAACAATTATCACAAAAATGCATGTGAGATTGCAGAGTAGATCAATACAGACTGAGCTTTTTCTTCTTTTTTTTTTATCTTTTTTTTTTGGATGCTGGTGTGCCGCGGGATTTTTGTCAAGGTTAAAGTGTGCCGTGAAACTCATTTCTTTAGGTATCTGCAGGCTCGTCATTTTATCTGTCGTCATTTCCCTGACCCTTTCAGTACCCCAACAGCCACTATGATTGACACTCTCATGGGGATCAACCCCTCTCTGAAGGGTACAATATCAAAAATTTATAACCTTTTACTATCCACCCTTGCTTCGTCATCTGACCATCTACGTGCGACTTGGTCAGAAGAGCTTCATGTAGACATAAATGATGATCAGTGGAGATCTGTGCTAGGGCGAATTCACTCCTCATCAATATGCGCTCGGCACTGTATCATTCAATGTAAGGTGGTTCATAGAGCTCATTGGTCTAGAAGCAGACTTGCCAGAGTTTTTCCAGGCACTGATCCTAACTGTGTAAAATGTAATCTAGGCCCTGCAAATCTTACTCATATGTTTTTGACATGCCCGTCCCTTTCTGACTTCTGGGACTCTGTATTTGATTCTTTATCCTCTGTCTGTAACGTCAAAGTACACCGTTCCCCAATGACAGCCCTTTTTGGTATACTTCCGGACAATCACTCTCTCCCTCCTTGGTTAGAGGACCTTATTGCCTTTCTGACATTACTTGCCCGTCGGACTATCTTGATGCACTGGAAAGACCTTCGCCCACCCACTCACTCAAAGTGGATAAAAGACTCTCTTTCTTTTATTAAGCTGGAAAAAATCAGACATTGTTTAAATGGTACTACATGTAGATTCTCTGAAATTCGGTCACCTTTCTTGGAGCATGTGATGTCCTTGACCTTGGAAACGACCCAGTGAACTTTCGGGTACATTAATAGTTTTGAGTTGTGCAGTGTCTCTGCTGTTTCCAGATTGGTAGCACAGTATATTGTTTTATTGTTTGTAAGATTTTGTTTATTCATTTGTGTACCCTTTTTTTTTAATTTAATTTTATTTTGTTTTATTTTATTTTATTTTATTTGTAATTGTGGTTTTGAATTGTTTGTTTGTTTGTGTTTTCTTATTTTGAAAAATTTATAAATAAATCATACATAAAAAAAAAAAGTGTGCCGTGGCTCAAAAAAGGTTGAAAAACACTGATCTAGGTTAAACAAGTTAAACCGTTTTGGTTTTCAGTTTTTCTGAAACTAAAAAAATGCAAATAAATATACCGTATATGCTGTTGGAGAAAATAGAATGTTGGTGTTTTTATTAAATAAATCTGGCACATTTTAAATGTCCTCCCTTTTCTTAACCCGCTGTATCCCTTTTGGAATCATGGGGTCGTCGAAGGCGGGGAACACCACGGACAGGTTGCCAGTCTGTCGCAGGGCAAACATGAACAGACACTCACACATGAACCCCTTTTAAGTTTGATTTGCCGAGTTTTTCAGATGTGTTAAATATCACAGCGGGCACTTTTTGATGATGAAGACAAAGCAAAGCCACTCTCATCATCATCATCAGCAACATCAGCATGTTTTTTTTTTCCCGCCCACACTGTCTTTCTGTTGGTCGCATGCGATTCCAGCTGTCGCCTTTGGCCCGAGTTCAATTTCCAGGTGCATTGCGACACATTCTTCCCCACCATCTTGGAGAGACCCTGACCAGCTGACATTTGTGCGTAATAACAACCCTGTTGGGGATGCGTGATAATTAAATGGCGGTCACTACAGAGCCTTTTCATATCACCGGGTCTGTCTGTGCTGTGCCTGCTGGGGGAGAGGGTTATTTTTAGCTCTCTGGTCTTTGATTAAAATATGACTCTCCTGGTGACCTTCACACCTGCTACAGCTCTGCCAGGTCCTCAGGAACACATGATAAATACAGGCCTGCAGAGCCAGCAGAACTGCTGACATGACATAATCAATTCCCCACCAATTGAGCCTTGTCCTCAGGAGGCAGCATATGTGCCTTCTCGTGCAGCATACGTGTGCGGCGCTTTATCTTCTTTAGGATCGGAATTGTCAGCTGGGGCATCAGTCTGTCGCTTCCGCTCGGATGAAATTTCTCAAAAACTATTAGTCTGCTCTGAAATTCTGCAGGAATCCAGCTTTCCTTGCAGCACGTCTCATTTTCTTGAAGCACGACTGTGAGACGGTGACATTTTTATCTCTCAGTGATCCAGACGGTCTTCTTTTTTGGAAGTGTTAAGCGCTTTACTTTAAAGTTTGTCTGTGATTCCAACACGAGATGGCATTCTTGGCATTTACTGACATTTCTCCACACATATTAGATGACGTGTATGACTAATTTGGTGGTGACAGGAGGCTGAATCAGACTAAATTCTAAGTCTTTTAAAAAAAAGTTATTTTAAATGTAAACACCAAAATCTACAACATGGACTGAAAACTCATTCTGTAGTTTTCTGTATCATGGTCTTTTTTTTTTAAATCATGGTAGGTGAAATGATTGAAGGATTCATTTTCTTTAAAACACCAACTTCATTCTACTACTTTAATCACAAATCACCATCACATTCACACCTAGGGAGAATTTAGAGTAACAAAATAACCAATGAAGCATGTTTTTGAACGGTGGAGGGAGCCGGAGTCCCTGGAGAAAACCCACGCATGCACGAGGAGAACATGCATGCTCCACACAGAAAAGTCCCCCATTGATGTTCTGATTCAGGTCCCCCAGCCGGGATCTGAACGGGGGGCCTTCTTTCTGTGAGGCAGGGGCGCCAACCACTACACCACCGTGCAGCATCATTTAGAAAATTCCAGTTTAACGGCAGTTGTCATTTTATTTTGCTTTGTTAATCCATCCGTAAAAGTCGGATGCGGCTGAAGTTAGCGTCTGGTTGTTAGCATCGACTTTGACGTTGAAAGTCTTCATCACAAAGTCTAAGTTTAAACCAGCTGCAAATGTTTTACAGAGAATGAAGATTCAAAAAAATGAAAATAGCTGATTTATGAACTTTTCTTCAGCGAGGGTGTATGGGGTGAAGTTTGTAAAGTGACAAAATTAAATATTAACAGCATTAGTTTTGGTTATTTATCCTGTTTTAGGAGAAAAAAAACAGGTGTCATTTTTCAAATGAAACAAACAAATGTAACAAATGACAAAATTTTATTTTCTAAGTATTTATTTAGTTTAAAAACTAAATGTTTAGTTGATAAACTAAAAAAATGTTTTATTAAATTAAACTTTAAGTTACAAAACAAATATTTAGATATTTTCCAAACTAAACATTTAAGCTTTGTAACTAAATGTTTTTTGTTAAAGAAACATTTAACTTAAGGTTGAACTGTTTTTTACAATTATTTATTTAGTTTACAAAATAAATATTTAGTTTGTAAATGTAACATTTGTAAGAATATAAGTTCAACTGGCGAAAATATGCATTTGAATAATGAAACCTGTTTTGTTTTTTGTCCCCTAAAACAGAATAAATAACCAAAAATATTGCAGGTAATATTTGACTTTGTCACTTTACAAATGGCACCCCATAAGGGTGAATTAGGCAGGCAGCTGTTAAGAAACTTAAGCACATAAAATTGTTGAAAAAAGTATACACAGTTAATCAGGATTTAGGTAAGAACAACATGAACAACATATGTTGAATCTTTTTGGCCAGAAAGATGATCTAAGGCTGGCAGCAGTTCTCAGTATTATAATGGAATTCCTTGAAAATTAAACTGTTTTGTTGCTTTTATTGATACACACACACACATGCACCCGCACCCGCACACACACACACACACACACACACACACACACACACACACACACACACACACACACACACACACACACACACACACACATACACACACACACACACATATATATATATATATATATATATTGCAAATTCATAAACAACTTATACAAATCAACAACTTTATTTCATTTAATCTTCAAAAAATCAAAGTGTGTATTCAGGCTGGACGGATTTGACTTGATTAACCCCTGTGCTTTCCTAGGCAGTGAGCCATCTAGATCCACTAGTCCAGGGGTCGGCAACCCAAAATGTAGAAAGAGCCAAATTGGACGAAAAAAACAAATATGTCTGGAGCCGCAAAATATTAAAAGCCCTATTTAAGCCTTAAGGCAACACATGCAATGTGTATCTATATAAGCCTGTTATCAAAATGACTAAGTTGCTACAAATACATAACAAGCATTTTTAACGATTAAATGTTTACTTGCCCTGCAGTGCATTCTTCAGAGAACGACGCGTCACGTGACTGCTCTGTTGTGCAAGTTTAACTTCATTACAATATTGAAACGACCCAGCCGGAACGTCACTTTACCAGGAATGCTAGCATAGTAGCGTCATTGGAGAGCTGCCTGTGACCCAAACATTTCACGACTCCAGATGGTTATGAGTTGAAATAAACAGGAAGACCACTGAAATTCTTTAGCAGGAACAAACCTGTTTATTCAAGCACACATAAACAGCCAAAACAGCATGGACCTCACTTCAATTCACAACACTCTCACTCAAAGTTTTACCCCAAAACTCCCCACTTCCCATGAGCCTTAGGGGCTGAAGGCGGAGCTAACCCCCGGGTCGCTACAATATCAATGAATCATGTTTCATTGCTTTGATAAAATTAAAGAAATGTAATAAAGAAATCCGATTTTTGTTGTCATTTTTATTTTGAGGATTCGAACAAAAGAATGCCCCCCTGGCATATCTGAAGTTTAATTTGTAAATTTGTGTTTTGTATTGTACTTTCGTTTTGAACAATAAAGTTTAAAAAAAAGTAATATTGTAGTGGCGGTCATGTGCCTTTTAGGTCTGTCAGCAGCAGGGGATTATGGCAGTTGGTCTCCTGATCTAATTAGGGCTCAGCATGAGCGTTTCTGTTTGCCCATGTTTCTTTTCATATGGCAGTTTTGTTGTTCCACCTTAGTTTATTCTTCCTGTTATGTTTGTTTCTTTTTGTTGCACCGTGAGTGTGGGAGGGGGAGTGGTTGATGAATCCTGTGCAATGTTCAATGTGGTGTGTGTTTTAAGTGAAGCGGCTTGTAATGCCAGAAAAGAGACTATATGCTCTCAGCTAAACTTTCTGCCTGCTCCTCCCTGAAATTGTTCGTAGGCATGCCTTATAGGGGATACAGACATTTCTCCAGCGCAACCAATTGTTTGACAGTTCAACTTCTAGACAGCTTGGCTCCCATTTTGCCCTCTGCAAGCGACGTACCTGCTTGGTGTTACAAAGTTTTTTTCTACGCATTCTTACAGCATTGGAAAATGTTAATAATGTCTGTGTCTTGTTCTTCCTCCTACAGAAACCATATTAAAACAAAAAATATATTTCTATCCCCCATCTTTTTACATTTTCAAACATTTTTGAAAATGCTCCGGGGAGCCACTAGGGCAGCGCTAAAGAGCCGCATGCGGCTCCTGAGCCCCGGGTTGCCGACCCCGCACTAGACAGTGCACTGAACCTTTTTTCTTCATTGATTTGTGAACCTCATGGATTACATGAAATCTTTCCATTTTTGTCATGGTAGGGAGAACACGTCAATGCAAGGGTGGGGTCATCTAAGATAGCACAAGGGTTAAAGTGAACCAGAGTTTATTTCCCCCAATAATCTGGAACAAACTTTCAGTCTGAATATGATCCGTCCTCGGAGCGGAACAAGTGGAGCAAAACGGTCACTTTAGCCGAGATCTAAACACGGTCAGAATGAATGAACAGATGAGCTGAGGACAAATGTAAAGCAACGATTGTCGTGTTATCAAAGAGGAAAAAAAGAGTCTAATTATTTGTTTAAATGTTTATTTTAACAAAGCTGAAAAGGCTTCGTTCATGCTTTTTTGTGCTTGTTATGCGGCACACGCTGCTGTGACGTCACCCTAAAAGCGAAAAACTACCTTGTAGTTTCCGTAGCAGAATTCACTCAAAACAACGGCATAACACCACACCAATAAGACTCAGCAACTCACTGAAAATGTGGTGGGGTGAATGCAAAACAACTTTTAATGATTCTCACTGTTATCGCTGTAGCTTCTTAGATGTCTTCATGCCAGTAGCCTGTAAAGCACAGGACTTCCATCATTTCTGTCTTTAGTTGTTCTGCCCTGCCCTTTTAATTCCTGACCAATGAGTGAAGAGATTTTTATTCACTTGGTTTTGTTAACTAGCTTATGTTTGAATCATGAAAGGCCGCTTGACGGCAGTCTTGAATACAGACCAAATGCTAAGTTCAGAGTTCGATCCAGACCAAATAAAGCGGGCTGGGTAGTAGACATTTTTTAATTAGACATTTTTTTAAAATAAATTTTTTTGTAGCAGCATTTTTATTAAAAAAATGTTTTTTTTCAGAAACTGAAAGCTAAAAATATTACACTTCCACGCCGCTCGGACCGCTCGGTGAAAACATTGTAGGACATCAATCCGCTCCATGACCCGGTTGGAGAACCCTGTCCTAGATGACATGTTTTTTAATTCTGACCTTTGTAATAGCTCAAAAGATGGTCTCAGTGGGTCTTTATTCTAAACCACATTTAGTTTGTTAGATTGTTGAGGTTTTTTCTCTACTCCTCTGAATCATTTCCACACCAGCTTTTTATTAGTAATCACCAAAGCTGGTTTCTGTTTTGTACATTTTTCATTAAAGGCACACAGAAACCCAAAAGATTTTCTGTTCTCTAATAATCTCAGTAATCTCAGCTGTATCAGTCCACTTCAAATGAATACAATGAGTAAGGATGTGTTTTTAAGTAGGGATTTTCGGCAGGCAAAAAAAACAACTACAAAAAAGTAGGGATTTTCTAACTTCATTGAGGGCTTTACAGTCAGTTCTTTTCACATATTTATGCAGACCACCAAGAGCAATGCGGGGTCTAGTGTCTTACACAAAAATGACACATAAGTGGGCAGCAGGAGCCGAATCTTCAGATCATAGGTTGACCTCTATCTCGGGGCCGCGGCTGCTCCTTCAGGTCACCTGCTCAGACTCCTTTTTTCCCACAAGTGTGGCAGAAAATTCCTGTCTTTAATTAATACTTTTTTTCTTCATTTATATTCCCAGGAAGTTCATTTCCTGGGCCCCTTTATTTGAGTTTTTTATTTTTCTATTTTACATTTTCTTCAAATTATAATCCAAGAAACCAAACAGAACAGTTTTTTTCTCATTAGGAGGTGAAAGTTAAGTATTTATAGGACTCAGTCTTTCTTTACCTGTAGTTACCTGTTATGCTAATTTTCAACATAACTATTAGGGGGAAATAATGAGCACTTCTGTTTTAGCTCCAGCTGTCATGTTGAGGCTGGAGCGCTCTCCCCTCCTGGCGATTTAGGAGAGGAAAACTCTGTTAGATAACAGGATCCACATTGTCTGTTGCTGCTAAGAGACAACAGAGATAAAAGGAAAAATGGATCAACAGCCCATAATCATCAGAGCCACTGCAGGTGTGCAGCCCAGGAATGTTCCAGAGGCTTACAACAGATCTGCCAGCTACATTTATCCCCATTATGTCGACAAAGTCAAAGTTGTTTTTTCTTTGACAAAATAGCTCAATCTCAAAGCCCATCAGGCTGCTGCTTGTGTTCTTTACAGATGATAATCTAATGTTAGTTGCAGAGGAGCAAACAAATGTTTTCCTGGATAACTTCCAGCGGGGTAGAAGTGGCGCAGAATCCTGTGAGCCCTCTGACACTGATAACCACCGCGGCGTAGATTGAACACTTCCCAGGCGTTTTGTGCATCTAGGACATTGTCTGATACAATCTGGGGTATGAACCTCTGATTAGTGGGGCCATGTCTCCCTCAAAAGCCTCTGATTAAAGCTCCGCCTTTTTTCAACCAACATTTTATTTGGTCTGATTTTTCTTTTGGTACACTTTTCCGCCCTGCTGAAGTCTTGCAATCAGTTTCTTTGATTTCTTTCAATCATTAATGGATCAAGGCACGCATGCGTGAAGCCAAAGCCTCTGATCCCTTTAGAAGATACATGGAGATACTGATCCACAGATACAAGCGGTAGAAAAATGGACAGTGATCTGCCGTATCTTAATTTCCAGTTATTAGTGTCTTCTTCACACTGATCGATAAGATAGAGACTCACTTTCAGAAGAGATTTTTCTCATCAAACTAAAATGTTATATTTTCTGTGATTTTTTTCAGTCAAACTCATAAATGTTGACTCATCAGAAAGCATTTTTTTATAAACATTAGTGTGTTTATTTTCTTTTTATTTCAAACATAACACCATAAATGCTGATGGGTTTTTGTCACTTTGGTAACCAAATAAATAGCTAAATTTAACGAAATGGTTGCAGATAGTTTCTAATTTTTATTAAGGAATAGTCATAACTCTTCTTGACTAAGGAAAAAATGTCTCTGGTCCCTATCCGCTTAATTTGGTCTGGATCGAGTCCTGAACCTTGTGTTTAGTCTGTATTAAGACTGCTGTCAAGCGGCCTATTCTGTTTTGAACCAGAGCTTCTACACAAAAGCACTTAACTAAAGATCTCTTCAGTCATTGGCTAGGAATTACGGCAAAGCAACTAGAGGCAGAAGTTATTGAAGTCCTGTCCTTTGCAGTTGGGATAGTTTACTTGTTGAAACTTGATATTTTGCTCGCCAAGTTTTAATGCCTGTATCAACATCTTTTCTGTTTTTTGTATAAGGCGTGCTGCAAGGCGGTTACAGATCGTCAGGAAGACAGTGAAAAGCAACGTGTGTCATGTCAGAAGTTGTTTTGTTGAACTTGCATTCATCTGAACACATTTCAATGAGTTGCTGCGTCTCATCGTTGTGGTGTTATGCCGTTGTTTTTGAGAGAATTCTGTTCAGGTAACTACAAGGTAGCTTCTACGGTGACGTCACAGCAGCGCAGCGCTTGCCGCGTAACAAGACACAGGAAAGTATGTAAAAAGCATTTTAAGCTATGTTAAAATAAACATTATAACAAGTAAATAGTTGGAGCCTTTCTTCTGCTCATGACAAAGGTTGCTTTGTATTTGTCTGCGGCTCAATCTGTTGCTTCATTTCTATTCTGTTTACGTCGGCTACGGTGGCTGTTTTCGTCCAGTTGTTCCGCTCTGAGGATGGATTGTATTCAGACTGAGGAATCTCAATGCGAGCCGAAGCTCAGTCCGATTGGAAACGATCTGAGACCACCTCCAAAGATGGGTCAGAGAGCGGTTTCTGGTCCCTGACCAGGGTCCGCTTGCGTGTATTCAGACTGAAAATGTCTTTCGGATTATTGGGGGAAGTAAACTCTGGTTCACTTTAAGCTAACCAAATGTGTCCAGTCTGAATACACCCTAAGTCAATTCAGTCACCGTGTTTTTGCGATACTAACACGCCATCTTTAAACCAGAAATTGTCAGTAAGCAGTGATTGCTGTGAGTCAATATCTCTCACCAATCAGGAGTCAGTTTGTTGGAAGTTCATGCCCCCACCACTTAAAACTGAGCTCCGTAGAATCTCTCAATCAAATGTTTTGCATATTCAACTTGAGACCACATACTGTTACTGAGGCATCTGATTGGTTAGTTTATAACTTGTATAACTTGGTCTAAAGGAAAAATAATCATTACAAAAAAAGATTATCTAGAACATTATTTTATAATTGTTTATATTAACTAGTAGTATATTTTTTAAGGGTTGATAATTGTAGACACCCAATATAAATAATATATTTATGTTTCTGGGTTTTTTTTGTAACAATTACTCATTTTTATTTTCTTCTATCATGACCACTGTGTGCAACTACACATGTACATTTATAAAATCCATTTATAAAATCCATTTTCATACTTTAGTTCTCATGATTAGTACCTCCCGTAATACATTACTTCTTTTCTGAGAGAACCATTGATCCTTTTAGCCCGAAAAGGGTCATATTTTTGTTTTCCAACTGATGTAACTCAAATGCCAAAATAAAAAATGTGTTTGCTCCATTCAGGAGGGATGCTGTCAGAAGTAAGAGCACTGTCTCCCCCTCTGGTCACCGGCAAGAGCCGTCCCCAGAGTTCTAGCCATACTACAACTCCCAGCAACCCCCAGCGCACACTTCCTGGATGCCACGCACCTGATTCTCATTCATTCTCTCTCTACGTTTGCCCGCCTGCCCTGACCCTCGCCTGGATTTTGACTACTCTGTCTCTCCTCTGATGATTTCATGCCTGTCATTGACCCCTGCTTGCCTGCCTGACCCTGATTTAGCTTTATGGACTTTTAGCTGAGCTAATAAACCGGCTGCATTTGGATCCAGCCTTGTCTTGTGTCTTGTGACAGATGCAGTTGGCTCTCATTACTTTATGAGCCCAATGGCTAGAATATTAGGAGGAAATAGACAGTAATTCTTTGATTTGTGCACTTAACAACACTGAAAATGAAAAACTCTTAAAAACAGAGCTTGAACATTAGCAATAACTAAAAAATAATAATCATTCAGACAATAGATCTGTCTAATAATCTATGGAATGCTGATTGGTTCTAGAGTGACATATGCCTTGTTTCCACTGAGCGGTCCAATCCGGTCCATTCCAATATTTTGAGTGTTTCCATTAAAGAATGGAGTCATTAATCTGGACCTAACCACACCATTTTTGGGACCCCGTTGGTTGTAGGTCCATAGAAAAATGGAACAGCCTGGTTGGAGCGGAGCTACTGCTAAAACCTGTTGATTGGGTGAAGGTCATTGCGACAAAAGAAATCTCCAAGCAAGGGCTGTATTCGAAATCGCCACCCGCAATCTTCTCTCACACAACAATAAATGCTTTGTATCTACGAAAAACCAAAAAATGAACTGCCTGATGACCTCCATTGTTGTTGGTAGTTTCCCCCTGCATGCACAGTGACAAAGATCTGCTTCACAGCACAGTATATTCATCATTTATTTTCATTTGCCTTCATGTAGAATATGATGTGGATTTAGCATCTTTCTTTTTTACTTGTTTTGCTTATTACTCACTTACTTTCATGAAGAATTTTTAAATTGTTTGTTGAAATATTTTTCACACATGTAAAAACACTTTTTCATCGGATACATGGGAATCAAGCATGCCATGCTTTGTAATTGGTAAAATGGATAGTTTAAAGCACTGCTTCTCAAATAGGAGGGCGCGCCATGGGATGCCGGGGGGGGGGGGGGGGGTACGATGCAATGTAAGGGGGGCGCGCAGTAGTAGCGGTTTTACGGGGCGGCGATCAGAGCGGCTCAGTGCCTGGAAAAAAATCTGGTTCACTATTGGTTTCCTATTATCTGTTATATGACAGAGTTTGTAACAGCCTGACACCGTGAACTGCCGTCCCTGCAGCTGCTCCTGTATCCTGTCACACACGGCTGCATGTGTGAAAATGAAAGTGGAGGGGTAGTGGGCTCAGAGGTGGAACAGCGCACACAGAGCCTGCCTATTGCGCAACACTAGGATCATCACGTGCCTTTAGCTTACTCAGCTCATGCTAATAATGTCATTCTTTATGAACTATTGTAGACATTTTGATGACATGTCTTCATTTTCCATAAATGTTTTCTTTGTCTGCCTGTTGTTTAGTTGGTGACAGTATTTGACAGAAAGATAGCAGTTAATGCAGGAAAACAGCTGAACTTTATGAGATCATGAATAAACTATCTATCATTTAGAAAAAAAATCAGCACAATGTTTTTTTTACCTTTTTCTTCTGACTGAAAACATTAAATATATTGGTGCTGCTGTGTTAATGTTTCAGATCAATTTACATTTAATTTTATTTATTGATTGAATCATTTTTCTCTGCATCAAATGGTTCAGTAGGTCAAAATGTTTCTAGTTTAAATAAGGACTGACAGATTTTTTTTTTCAGGCACTTTAAGCTTCTTTTCTGTTTTAGACTAGAACAGGGTTTCCATGTGGCAAAATAAAGTTAATATTTGTTGGAAGTGGATTTATATTGCTTTTTTCTTTTGTTAATGCTAAAAGATACAATTTTAGGTATACTTGTGTGTGGGGGGTGCGAAACATTTTCTTTTTCCAAGGGGGGGCCTTGCAAAAAATAATTGAGAAGCACTGGTTTACAGCGACGCTCTTCATCTGCTGAGGTACTTCAAGGAACTCTAGTGGTAGTTTTGTTTTGTAGAAATACATGTAAAAAGTCTTTTAACAAATCAGAAATCTTGAGCATGGTCTGAGTGCTCATTCAATGGAGTTGACTCATTTTGTTTTTTTTAAGACTTTTGTTTATTTATTTTGTTGCTAAACTCACTATGAAGTGCCCAGTTTTTTGAGAAATAGATTATATCAGATCATGGTGCATTTTTATTTTTTATATAAAATAGAAGGCACTTGTCTGAAAAATAAGTACATTTAGGTTCACTGATTCACAGCTACATCTGCATCTTCCTGTTAGCATTTTTCTTTTGTTTTTCTGCTCTTGGCAGCTCCTAGCAGTCACATGGTCTCCAAGCAGCTCCACATAATTTTACGGTTACATGGACAGCACAGGACAGTTACAAGGCAATGATGGTTATTACAGTGCAGAGACTGCAATTCCATGTGTGTTGTTGTCACTTTACATAACCACCACTTCTGTCTGCCTAAATGTCAGGGGTGTAAAGTGATGATGTCACAGAAGCTGCACAAGTATTTTACCCGAACATGATTGTCAGGAAGTAATCTGCTCTGCAGCATTGAAATGAAATGCTTGTTATTCATTTTTTTCTATTCTACTTGTTATTTGTGATAAAAACAAGGATAATCTGTTGCAGGGCCTCTCCACGGCACTACAGGTCCCAAATGTCACGACTGTGTCGCACGTAAAAGAGAAATGCTAACGAGGCCACTCATCTCAATAAAAGCCCAATGTTTTCCAGAAAAATCCTGCGTGTCTTTTAGACAAGTTAGATGGAAATGTGAGCACAAAGCCTGGTTTTGTTGGGTGACCTTATTAAAATGCAGAGTGTTGTGCCACAATCGGTGGGTGCTGCATCCATCCCTGTCAGAAAATCGATACGCCATCTTCCGAAGGCTTTGCCTATAGCTCATATTGACACAGGCGGAGTTCAGGGACTGAGTCTTGAAACTGATCGTATCTCTGAGAGAGGGGTGGCAGCTGGAAACATCAGAAAGACTCAGCGGGTTGTTCTCACAGTGAACTTGAGCAGAACCGGATTTCCTTGTTCTCTGCACACAGGCGTCCTGATCGCTCCAGTGTTTTACGCAGCTTTAGTGTTTATTATTGTTGGAAAAGCTGCAGGAGTGTTGCTGTGAGTGTGACAGTGTGACACGGTGCACAGATGTGGCAAAAAATCAAAACAAGGAACAGCACGAGCGTACAGCACACTCACAGCCACACACGGCGACTCCTTTAATAAGAAGTCGATGCCTTTTTCTAGGTCACCATTTCACTGAGTTTCCTCTCCAAGAGCTTTTGAAGTTTTCTGCAGGGATTTTAGAAACTAATTTTTATTTTACTTGCAAATTATGCATTTAGAGAAGCCTCACAAAAGTGACAGAAAATTTAAAGTAAATGTCTCAATTCTTCTGAAGCATTCAGTGGCATTATACAGTAATCATCAGTAAATTGAGTTTTGAGAATCTTTTATTTGCTTTATTGAAAATTAATTGAGTTGGATGATTCACACTTGACATCAGAAGCAGAATATCCGTCTTTTTTGCCATTTCCAACCTCGTCACATTTCTGAAGGCGTTCCTTGTCATGAAAATGCAGGATTTAAACCTTTTTCTTTAGCTATTTCTAAAAATTCTCCCATCATCCAAAGAGCTTAGCAACTCATTTGACCTTGAAAAATTATAAGAGAAAAAAAAAATCCCAAATCACCAAAGGTGTAGAGATTTACTTTAGTTTTTTGTAACAGGTAAAAGATTTAGTTTTTACTTTCTCTTCAGCAATTTTACTGTACTTGTTATTCCTTTTCTATAAAGTTTTGCTAAAGCTTTCCACTAACATGTTTATTTGTCTGCTGCACACTTGTTAGTTTCTTTTTCTCATTTACTCTTTAAATGCTCTAAAAATCCACATCAATACTTTTACTCAGTTTTTCCAGTATTCAATGCCAGTTAGTTGCCCCTTATGGTGACAAAGCCTGGTCTAGTTTACTCTAGTCAAAGCTATCTTGTCTAGTGCTTCGCTAACCTTGTTCTCCTGCTTAGGATTCATTACCCATGAGTGTCACCTGTGTTGGATGTCTTCCCGAGCAGTCCTGAGTTCCTGTTGAAAAACCAGCTGCGCTACCGGGCTACTACCTCCAGCCACGCCACGTCAAGATCTCCAGCCGTGCAGTTCCAGTCCAAGCCAAGATCTTCAAACCCAATTCAAGTTCGGACCAGCCTCTCAACTTCATCTTTACGATTAACTGGAAATTAAACTCCTTACTCCACTTACCTGTGTCGTCCTTCCAGGTTCCAGCATCTGGGTCTGTCTCGTATTCAGAACATGACAGAATGAACTGGCCAAACTCCTGACCCAGCTGACCCGGAAGGTCTCTGCCACGCAGTTAATCAGCAAGGCTTCCACCTTCCAGCAACAACACCACTTCCGCTTCCGCCATGACCCCGGAAAACTTCCGCCTCCAACCTGAGCCCTTCCACGGCGATGTTGAAAGCGTGTGGTGGTTTTCTACTTCAATGTCAACTATTGTTTCAACAGGCTCCCAGGTACTACTTCTCTGATCTTAGTAAAATCAATCTAATTATAAACTCTTTGAGAAACAGAGCATTGCAATGGGCTCAAGCATTCCTGGCAGCCAATCCCATTTCCCATCTGCCCTTCGACCATTTTATCAGGGAGTTCCGGCTGGTGTTTGATCAACCCAGAAAACAAGAGAGGGCCACCAGAAGACTTCTAGCCCTCCGAGGTGTATTATATCAATCCTTAAACGATTCCTTCAAGGATCACCTATGCACACAACCCGAGACTCATACATTTGAAGATCTTGTCTCCGCAGCCTTCCGCTCTAATGCCCACCTACGACAGCATCAAAACAAACGCACCCATCAAACCCTTAGGATCCTTTCGAAACCAACTCAAAATATTCCTCCTAACTCACCCACTGCTGTCCCCTCTGAAGTTCGCCGTAGTCTCCTGGAGGAACCGATGCAGATTGGACACGCCAAATTAACTGCAGAAGAACATCAGAGACGCCGAGAAGAAGGTGCATGTTTTTATTGTGGCAACCAAGGACACCAAGTAAATCAGTAGCCGCGTTTACATGGGCAAAAGTAATCAGAATGAACGCCTGATCTGAAAGAAAATGCGTCATGTAAATGCGCTGTTCGGAATACTTTGCCCCGATCCGACTCGTTCTGATCAGAATTTCTTTCTGATCGAGAAAGGTGGGTTATACCAATCGTTTATCCGCTCGTGGAGCATGTAAACGGTCATTCCGATCGTGTGTCACTGCTGCTCTGGGTTACGTCATGCATAGACGGTGTTTTGCTGAGAGAAAGCTTTGGAGCGCATACGGGACTGACCAGCTGCTCTGCGGACGCCCTGTGAAAAGCGCCTCTTCACTCTCGCCCCGCTGGCTCTCCCCTCTCTTACACACCTCACAAGGGAGATGCGGGGCAGGAGCGCTTCGTGCCCCCTGACGCTCACTTGGTCCACTGGCACCCGAGCGATGTTCGAACAGAGCTCGGGCCACTAGCTCATAGAGTAGCTTTGGGGTGGTGTGATGGCAGCATACCCTGCCACAACTACAGACAAAATGGCAGTAACCTCCCTCCAGCATTGCACACTTTCTTTTTAATTTTATTATTTCAGATTCTTTATTCTTAAATAAATGCACACATTTCTTTGAGTTAAAATATATATTGATTATCTGTTTTCAATAATTAGTAAAGATGAATGAATCTGAGAAATAGCAGACATGCATACATCAAAAACACATCTTTGCTCTTCAGGCTGTCAAGGTTCGTGCAACAACACAGAACCATACTTGTCCTCGTATACAATAGTTTTTTGCTAAATCAAACATTTTTTTCCAAGTGCATGCTGGGAGTATTCTGTCCACCTCATACATCCTAAATCCTAGCAAATCTTCATTGATCCATGTGCTGAATGCTTATGATTGATCTGCTGCTCAGGACACTATATTCTGTTCCGTGCCAGTTTACATTTGACCTCAGTTTGCTTGGTTGCTGTGATCGCTCTCATTATCTTCTCAAGCATGGAGCTTTGGACTGCTTGTAGAGGTGTGGCATACCTAGACTCATGAACCATACCAATGTGCTGTAACAGCAAACATGACAGAATCAACCAAGTTGCAATACATCGCAACCCACGACCCACAACCAATCAGTTTTACATCCAGGCAAACATTGGCTATGAAGCCACACAGTTTGCAAAAGAAAAACATATTAGCACTCATATGGAAAAGGTCTGGAGCAGAAATAGAGAATCTGTTGAAGAAGATGTAACTAGACCACAAACACAAAGAACTGCATGTTAGTAACGCCTTCAAGCTGTGATATGTCTCACAGCTGACGGAAGGAGAAATCACCACCACCAACTGTGTCAGCATACAAATTAGATTTGCCTGAGCACCAATGGTATAGCATTATTTTTGGTACAGCCAGGGATGTTTTTTTTTTCTATATGTTACAGACGTTTGGCTGGGAATATGTCCCAACATTTTTATATTTGTAAGTTTTTTCTACAACTTAACTAGCCTTTGACACACACTTTAAGGGTAAGTTTATCTTTCCTTCAGGGCTCCTTGGACTGTCTAGGGTGCCTGTGTGCCCAAAATGACAAGTTATAATAAAAGAAATTTAGGATTATGGGGTGGGCTCCAGCAATTTTGTGACCCAGAACAGACATATTTAGGGGTCAAAAGCAGAAGATCTCAAGAATGAGGTTATAACTGCACCTGAGCAGGGGTTAAAACTCATTCTCACCGAGGGCTACATCAGCATGGTGGCTGTCCTCAAAGGGTCAGATATAACTTATACATGTAACCAAATGTAATGAAAAATAAACGTATCTACTCCTTAATGTTAAATAACTCATTTATTTATTATAACTTTTTAAATGACAATTACAGTTGCATAGAAAACACATGTTTGTTTGTTACTCTAGCATAAATCTTTTAATAATTGGTTGTCAGGTTAGGTTATATGGACAGTGCTAATGTATAGTTGCCCAGTCCAATCCCCCCAAGATATGAATAAATACACACCAATTTCTATTTTTTATTTTCAGAAATTAAAAACTTTTATGCTCTCACGGGCCACATAAAATGACATGGCGGGCCACATTTGGCCCCCGGGCCTTGAGTTTGACACATGTGGTTTAGAGGTTAGATAAATGGATAGAGATGGGGTAAATGGATAAGGGCTTTTAGATGTTCAACAAAATGAATTTCAGGAACTGATGGTGATTAACCTAAATGGCTTCACCAGCAATTCAAGCTTCAGGCTTGATGACAGGAAATTAAGAAAGTTCAATTAACTCAATCATGACTAAATTATGAACAAAGGGGGCAAAGCAGATGACCTCAAGAGTTAGGTTAAAACCAAATGCTTTAATGCACCGAGGATCCTTTCTCACTAGATTGAGACAGCTGTAGATAATCAACAACCCGAACCTGTTACGTCTGTGACAGGGTTAAAACGCTAAACCTAAAAACAGAAAATGGCAAGGATCAAGAAAATTTGAGTTGTATAAAAAAACAAAGGAAACAAAAGGGTACAATCCTTACGATAAACCATCACACCATACCACTAAGGACAGCGGGACCTGGAAGAGGACCAGAACAGAAGCAAAGCCTGCAAAATAATATAGGTTCTTGCATAAGAGGAAGAGAAGCAGCCCCAGAGACCCTCAGGGGCAGGAAACATGAAGAGGTGTGACCCCCCCTCAGGAACAGGTTGGATGATAGCATGACATGGCTTGAACATTACTGCAGGAAAACCTTCTGGCATGTCACAGCTTAGGACCATTGGTCAGGTTGGTTGGTCTGGTTATTCTGCCAGGAACCGACGGTGAAGGACCCGGAATGCAAGAGGCCACGCTTGGTGGCAGGAATTTAAAACGTCTATTAGACTCAAACATGACCTCAAGGGTGAAATGAAAACCAGATACTTGGATGGACTGAGAATCAATAACTTAAATTAAGGCCGCTGGTGTGACTTTGACAGAGAGACAAACACAAAACCTGTAAATAGAACATAGCAAGAACCAACTGAGTGAAATCAAACAAAAGGGTTCCATCCTGCAAGTAAAGATCCTGCACAAACAATGCTTATTGCCTGTGTACAACAGCTGACTGCTGTTAAAAGACCAAAAAAAATACACTTAAAAAAGAACAATTTAGCTTCAAATTCATACTTAAAAATAATGCACATTCACTGTACGTTGCATTTACTCTTGGCAAAATTTGAGCCAACAAAATCAGATTTACACACTCAAACTCTGCTAGACTCTTGCAAATGTCACAAGTTTTGCAAGCATGTTGTGTAACATTTTAGCCCACATCATGACATGTGCTGGCCTTGCAGCGCCTGCGACCCCAGGTGCAGGGTGATGAGGACCCTCTCCAGTTCGCCTACCAAAAGCAGGAGTTGAGGACGCCATCCTATTTCTTCTACATCGGGCCCTCTCCTACCTGGACACGGGGGGCTGTGCTGCGGGAATGCTCTTTTTTTACTTCTCCAGCGCTACAACCCTGATGCACGCCACATGCAAAATTTCTCGGATGACGCAGCAATTGTGGCATGTATCAGAGGGTGAGAAGGGGGAGTACAGACAGCTGGTGGAGGACTTTGTGCACTGGAGCCGACAAAACTGCCTCCTTCTGAACACCACCAAGACATAGGAGATGGTGCTGGACTTCCGTCGAACATCTTCTGCATTTCAACCCATCCTCATTGGTGGAGCAGAGGTGGAGGTAGTGGATAACTACAGATACCTTGGAGTCCTCCTGGACAAGAAACTGAACTGGTCGGCAGACATGGACTCCATATACAGGAAGGGGCAGAGCAGGTTATACTTTGTAAAAAGACTCCCTTCTTTTAATATCTGCTCAGATCTCCTGTTTATGTTTTATCAGTCTATTGTATTAAGTGCCCTGTCTTATGCGGTGGTGTGTTGGGGGGGTGGGGGTGCTCGAACAAAAAGGAAAAAAAAAACTGAATCGTCTGATCAGGACATGAAGAACACTGATCATCCACTACATGGACTCTTCACTGACCAAAGGAGTGCATTCAGTGACTGCCTTTGCTCTCTGCCATGCTCCACAGAAAGACTCAGGAAGTCCTTTGCACCCAGTGCAATTACACTGTTCAATACCCCTAGGAGGGGAGGGGGCATGAGGAGGAGTCACTAAACGGGCATCTACTTTTTACCACTTTTATGCTTTTATTCACTTTTATTTTATTTTTATTGCTCTTATACTTTTATTCTTTTTACTCTGTTTTTAGTGAGTGTGATTATTTTATGACTATTTATTACTCAACTACTTTTTACATTTTTATTTAATGTTTGTGCATTTGGGGAGCAATGGATGGATATGCAAGTTCCCTCGGTATTAATAAAGTACTCTTTCTGTCTGTCTGTCTGTCTGTCTGTCTGTCTGTCTGTCTGTCTGTCTGTCTGTCTGTCTGTCATATCACATTTTCCTCCTTTATTACCTGTAGTTTTTAAGGATTTACCTACATAGAAAATAGGTTACCTGACAAAACAGATTAGGCTCCAAATATGCTTTACTCTAAAAAAAAACTGTAATACAGTAAATACTAACATGGGTGCAGCTTTTGCTTTTTTAAAAACATCCAACTAGTCTTACATTTTCACATTTACCCTTTTGCAGAATTTGATGGAAAACTTTTAAAGACGCGGCAGATCCTTTATTGATTCATAAGAAGTCTCCTTCCTTATCAAATCCTGCTGTTATCAAATCGAATCCTGATTCATCAATTCCTTTTTAAGGTCTAATCTCAGTCAGGACAAGCAACCCTGATGAAGGTTTTCACAGCAACAACACTGAGACTGAACTGCTAGCATCATTATCCTTGATGTTCTTCCTACAGCTGTGCAGTCAAACATTTTTGATACAGCAGCTGCCGGAGCAGAGCTGCTCAAAGAGCCATCCAGAAAAACACCAGAGCATTCATGATGCTCCCCAGTATGACAGACGTCCAGCTTAGCTCACATTGGCACTGGAAATTGAGCGGAAACAAGCTCTTATTTTGATAAGACTTCTGACCTTTACAGCTCGTAAGCTGCCAACATTTCTTAAACATCATCCATCTATTTGATTATGTCGTCATTCGCTGTGTAATGCTAATGACCAGTCATTTTTTTAAACGTTGACATGTAATGGATGGTTTTAATAACATGTTATTCCATCAGTCATGTGTCTGTCAACATTGTAATGTCACCGGCTGCTGCATCAAATCAAGTGTTTGAGTTTAATGGGTGTAAATAATGATCCTGTATATCCTAATATGTTCAGTTTATCTTAGTTATTTCTAATTTTAAATATTAAGTAAAAAAAAAAAGATTTGTGTTGTCTGTAAGCCAAGTTAATCACTCCAACTGGGGGGCTATGACTGGCAACAAATCTCTGGAAGAAAAGCATCCCAAGAGTTTGATGGAATTCAAATGACAAGACTCAAATGAGGAAAGTCGAGGAGATCAGTTATATTTTTTCATTTTCTAGTCATCTTTAGTCATGCTAAGCAAAAACGAACTACAGCTGTGTTACTTTGAAAAGAAAACATTGATCAATCAGACAGAAAGAAAAAATGTAAAGCATATGAAGGTCAAATATAAAAAAAAAAAATCATGAATGACATTAAGGTTTTAAGAATGTAGGCACGAGGGGGCCCAAGCTCAGGTAAATTCACATGGATGTGTCAGGAAGGGCATCTGGCGTATAATCTTTGCCAAACCAAATATGCGAATCAGACCTATGATATCCACATCGGTCGAGGCCGCGTTAACAAGGACCACCATTGGTGCTGTTCACCGAAAGGGTGCTGGTGGAAATCACAAAGCTGAAAAATGATAGACAAGAGGAAGACTAAAGAGGAACTTTATGGATGTAGTGAACAAAGACATGAAGGTAGCTGGTGCTAGAGTAGAGGAGGCAGAAGACGGGGAATGGATAGGGGAAGCTGATTCACTGTAGTGACCCCTGAAGGTAAAAGCCAAAAGGAAAGAAGACTTAAGTTTTAAGAACCAAGTTAGGTTTAATTTATTTGAATCATTTGGTTCAATTTAGAAAAGTTTGACATCAGTGTCAAATCTGGAATGACTTTTTGAAATGTTTATTAAATAAGATTGTCCACATTTTTCCCTACAATCACTTTTGAGTCTGCAAAAACTCAACACAAGGGTGTCATCATCCTCTCCCTCCCTCTCACTCATGGTGCAAAAAGAAATAAACACAACAGGATAAAATAACTACGGGCAAAACAGAGTAAAACAGCTAGACAACAAAAGATATTGACAAAACCCACTCTAAAACCCCTATCCACTCAGACATGCAAAGTGAAAGGTGTCTCACATTTCCTTGCACTGCCTGATCTGACAGCAGGCCTAATGTGTCTGTGACCATTGCTACAATATATTATTACTGACAGAGAGGGTGTGTCGTCACATGCAGAAAATGCCTTAACCTCTGGCTATCGCGAAATGAGGCCAAATCTCTTGACAGTGATTGACCCAGTCAGTCTTAGTCGCGTTTTAAGGGCAACTTAAGTCGCCAATCATGAGTGAGCTTGTTGGTAGTCCACACCCTTTCTTCCACTGAGAGCGGCTCGGGAGAATCTGTCAATCAAATGTTTGAGGCGGGGTCAGAGGGCGTCACATGCTTGTACTGATGCATCTGATTGGTTATTTTATTTCAAGGAAACTTTACCTTTTTTGTTACACTGTTGTTAGTTGTCTGCACATTATTAAATCAAATTAAAAAAATAATTTTTATAATTGTGCACCCATTAAAGGAACTTTAAGTTCACAGTGGGTGAATGACTACATTTATTTATAGACTTGACATGAGCTTCTTCTTCCTTATTTCATATTATTAGAAAAATAAGGTGAAATAGGAAAAACGTTTTTGATCTTTACTGATCAATATTTACATTCAAAATTCTCTGCATTTCATGTTTCGTCTTCCATGAAAGAAAGTACCACAACTCCTTGTTGTCTACTTAAAGCACTGAGTGGACTGCTCATTTTATGTTGGATACTTACTGTCATAATAAAAAAATGACTGTAAAAAATGCTTTCCCTGAGTTTTTATGCTCTTTTTCTTTTTGTCTGATGAAAAAAGGGTCAAAGATCGTCTCAATATATTTAGACCTCAACGGAATGGAAGAAAAACCAAGAATGAACAGGGAAGAGGAAATAGCTTGATTTGTCTTCTTTGGGTTTGGTTTCCTTTGAAAAGATTCAGAAAATCTCCTTCTTTGGATAATGAACAGAGCAAGGCTTGCTGATGTCACAACTGTACAGTTTTTCCCCCCTCGTCTCTGCTTCACATGTTGCGCTCTGAGCTAAAGTTACAGTATCAAAATCCTCATACCCCCCCCCCCCCAAAAAAAAAAAAAAAAAAACAAGACCAGGAATTGTCATCCAATCTTCATTTCATCAACTTCTCTAAACTTTGAGGTGAACTAAGGAGAAGCTCTCAGTCTGTGGCTCCAACACATGATGCAGGGTCAAGAAGTCATTTTGAAGCTGTTGAATTGTTTAATTCTCTAACCCGCCTTTATCCGACCTTTGCTTCACTGTATAAAACATTTCCTACAACTTTTCTTTGATTTAAACCAAAAGAAAAACTCAAAAGATCATCTAAGTGCACAGGAGGCCATTCAGTGAGATTCAAAGACCTAAAATGACGTACATGATAATTATAGTAAAAAATTAGGGGTTGTAATAAAAGCTAATGAACTCCAGCTGAATAATTGTGTGTTAATGAAATATTCAGATCAAGACGATGATCTGGACAAAAGTGGAGCATAGCATCAGATGAATCAGAGCTCTGAAGGCAACTACTAATTCATTTCTTTCATTCCTCGCAATCATGTCTCAGCTGGAGCATCCAAATAACTGATAACACACTTTCGTAATCATGCAGATGCTGTCAGATCTGTCTCATTATTGCATGTTTGTGCAATTGGCAGCTTTCAGACGAATTTTGATGATGCGCCTTTTAATAGACAGTTCTCCCGGGCATCACTGCTTTGATTTTGATCCTTGGGTGTTTTCTACAAACTTGAGGCTGCCTAGAGGATGCTTCTGCTGCGAGGGTCTGACTGACACAACAACTTGGTAAATTGGAGTGATTTTGGTGAGAGGAGAGGGTTTTAAGGTCAACAACTGACTTTGATGCCTTTTAGATAATGGAATTTGACACACAAGTGAGGTCAAAACGATTAGCCTCTTTCTGAAATCAAACATAGGCCTTTAAAGGCTGCTTCACACTGGCTATTTCTCTCTTCCTACTTTTCTTTAGAAAAAGATGATTCTGATAAGTCAAGAAATTAGTTTAATGCTCTCCTGCTGTATGACATTTTTTAGCCCTGATCAGATGCCCATCAAAGCCCCTCTGATCTGGAATAAAGGATATAAAAAGCTTGTTTCATATGGATAACTCTCCTGTAGTGAGGGGGGATTCCAACATCTGATGGGTCAATTATGTTTCTCGCAATAAACAAAATAAAAAATAAAGAGGTAGCCCAGTGTGTGTCTGTGTGTGTGGTGTGTGTGGGTTTGCATTTTCGCTGCTGCAGCTGAGCCACGTTAGTTTACATGTCTAAGTTTGTTAGAGCTCTTGAGTGCTTTTTACTCATTTTTTTCAGACTTCGAGACCTTCGAAAAAGGGCTGTCCCCAGAAGTGATGAAAAAAAAAAAGTCCCTTAAAAACATTAAAACCAGTATGTATGTGAATGCGTGTTTTGTGCTACTGCACCTTAGCCATGCTGGTTTACGTGTCAAGATGTACAGGGCAGAAGGTTTCCATGAAAAACAAGGAGAAAAGACATACATAGAGCAAAAAGACAAGCAATGGTGTCTGCTCTTTGAAAGTGGATGTGAGCACTGCAGAAAGGCTTCACTGCTACGACATGGCCATGCATGTAGTGGTAGATTTTTATTTCATTAAGTTTCAGTCACATGAACATTATAATTAAAAACATACTTAAAGAACGCAACATTGTTTTTTGGGTACAAGTTGCCGTTTTTTGGAACAGTTTGGGCGGGGAAGCAACTTAGACTCACGTAAGGTTTCTGTGTGATAAACAGCAACAACCGCTTGAGGGCACTGTAGGTAGGTGTGTGTATCAGTATTTGCTACAGTCTGCATGCAGAAGAAGAAAAGCGCTGTTTAGTTTTATGTTGCGTTCACACCGGACGCCATTCACGAGTCAAATTTGCGTCTGCCACCTCTCTCTTGGCGTGTGTCAAATTTACTGTTCGACACCTCCCCTTGATGCCTCGAGGCCCCGGCCGTGGAGCAACCGCCAAAATATATCTGGACTTCATTTGTTGCCACATCATGGAAAACATGAATAATGTCAAGGGAGTAGATTGGGTTTACACTGTATATGTTTTGGAAAACTCTACAGAGCACATTACCATGTCCTGGTACACCAGATCATTCAGTCTCTTCCGGTGCAGTGCTATTCGCTTCTGCAGTGGGGGCTGCGCCTGGGTTTACTGTCATTTTAAAAGTTACTTTTGTGTGTTTGTGGTCCAGTTGGAGGGTTGACCCCAAAGGGGGAAAAATCAACTGGAGGATCTTGACGAAAATAAGAAAAACATCATAAGCCCATGCAGCTGGAGCGATTGCGCCCACAACGACAGAAACCTCCGGTGGCTCTCAGTCGCAGCAAGCTGTCCAGGGACCGGTAGCTTGGGCAGCAGCGATTACTAGCTCTGCCGGACCCAGAGCTCTCTAGCTTGTTATGCTCTCCACCGGGCGGCTGGCTAGCATAATGGGTTTGATTGCTCCAGCTCCATGGGCTCTGTGACAGGCTGGTGAACTGTCCAGGATGTATCCCGCCATCGACAAAATTTGGTCCACTTTTTTTTCTTTTCTTTTTTCTACTTCATTTTTCTTAGCCCTTTTTATCTTTTTTTTTCTTCAAGAAAAGAAATATATAACAGAAAAGTATTTTCTTAAGACAAGAAAATGCCACTCTCTGGAGTCACAAGTCCCACTCCTTCAAGAAAGGTTCATCGGCTAATTTCTCTAAATGAGTTTTAAGATCCTCTAAACAATGATTTGTTCTTTACTAATGTGTCTTAGCTAATACATGCAAAAATGCAATATTTTACATCTTAAGACTACATTTTTCCACAAAAATGACATCAAAAATACACGAGGCGAATGTTTTGGGGTTTGTTTTGAGTGTGTTCTTTTGTGCAGGTTATCATTACTGCTCGTGACAACAAATTTAGTGGTTAAGCAGTTTGAGCTCAGCATGACGTCGGTCAACATCACTGAGATCCTGGAAATGAAGCGCGTTTTATCAGGACCTTTACAGGAGTCCAGCTCATGTTGGTTACGTAAACGCCCAAGCAAACAGCAATAGTGTGTTTTTTTATCCCATGCGATTGAAAGCAAATTGCGTTTCAGATTGAATCAGCATGAGGAGTAGACATCTTCCAGCTGCAGGAAGAGGGGATTAAAAAGACGACCTTACACAACGGTCTTGAGGTAATCCAGGTCACTGCTCATCAAGACCAAAACAAATGGTTTCAGTCAGCCTGACACCTGTTGGGTTTAGGCGATATTTTCTGCCTCTCAACAGCAGTCTCACAGACAAGTGTGAATATTGTTGGTACATTATGTCCTACAAAGAACAGCCTTGCACTAATGAGTGGAAAGAGTACCCTGACCATATAACCCAGTTTGTTATGGCCTCCTAACACTCCACGCGATGGCACACTCAGTGGAGGGCACCGTCACCTTGGATTAAAGCACTTTTTGAAGAATGCTCTCCTGCATGTCACCGAGTCTAAAGAAAGCTCCGTGCAGAGCATTTCGTGTACTCACAGCCTCAGCAGTAGGGATATTAGCAGCCATGGCGTGTGACTGTCACATCTCATAAATTAACGAGTAAAACATCAATGCAGATCAAAATTAGCAGATACAGGGGCACCCAGGGGAGGCAGGCCCCATGGTTTTAAAACTAGAAATTAAACGGCAACTAAGGAACCATTTTATTAAACAAGTATTTTGTTTATGAAGTCAATAATATTATTACATAAATAAAAATACTCCTGCCAAAAAAGTATTAAAGCTGTTAGCTTTTATTCCATCACATGAAGAGAGAGATCAAGATGAGAGCACAAGAAGATTGTCTAAAAGAAAAGTTTTCCTCTAAAAATGTATCCATTTTGATGAAATTTGGCTTTTTTGGTCAGAGTGACCCCCCCCCCCCCCCAAGAAAAATAATGACATCACAGCAGGAGAAATTGTCAAGAAAATAAATGGGGCCAAAAAATGTTATGGGGCTCAAAAAAAATAAAAATTCAAAATCCACTAACAAATCCAAAGCACATGAGTTGAGAATAACTAAAGAAAGTTTTATAATTATTATGGGATGACCACAGGACCTACAGCTTGTTGGCCATTTTTGGCAAAATTTGAAATTTGCAGATTTTCGCACAATATAGCAAGAAAAAACCTTTTGTTTGAGTGATCCTTACAAAATTTCACACACTTGCCACCAGGTTAAATCTATAACCACAACATAAGTTTTGTTGACTTCAGAAAAGGTCGCCATCTTGAATTTAAAAATAACTAAATAAATAATTACCAATAGGTCCACCTACAAATTCAACCTCCTCCTATGGATTTTGATCCATAGCCTTCTGACTATTCAAACGTTATTGGGAACCTACTTGGGTAAAAATGTTCGAATTAGAAGTTGTAGATTAGATGACGTTAGTGTTGCAAGTTTGTAAAAATGATGTTCCGTTGTTGATTTCATGAATTTTACTGAAGTATTGTGAAAATCTAAGACGTAGCTCAAATTGAACTAACAATATAACATACGATATGAACATATTAGGAATGTGTGATTAAAAAGAACCCTCCGTTGCCAAGGTGTTACACCCTCTTCTGTGTCTAGGGGTACCTAGGGCGGCATAACATAAAAGTAAATTGTTTTTGCCACCAAATTAAAATCAACAAAAACACCAAAAAGACTACAGGGTGAACCAAGGCCAAAATAACTAACAAAACCCCACCTAACTCAAATCAATTTTCTTACCTGAACCAAAAGAAAAAGGAAAACAAAGACAAACTCTAACCTCCCTGGACTAACATAAACAGGAGAAAACACGTAAATGGCAGTTCACCCCAAAAGCTTCATTAAACCAAATTTGACCAAACAAAACTACAGGTTGGGCCTGGACACAAAACGACAAAATTACAAAACTACAGTGTGCAACACAAACTAAAACAAGTGGAGAAGAGCAAAGCAAAATGGAGACGAGCGCCAAGCTGCAGTGGGGACTGGTTGCAGCCAAGCTCCCTTCTCACAAGCTGGAGGTCCAAATGGTGTTTTTAAAGGCTGCCTCCACCAGCTTGGGTCCAAATGGAGGCCACACCTTTTCCAGCACAACACCTACAAATAATCACACATATCCACAAAAACACAGAAGTCCCACTCTGATACAAATCCAAATACGCAAAAACACAGAATAAACAGAACAAAACATAACCAAATACGGCCACAACCTAACACAAGAAAACCCAAAACATTGGGATTGCAGATTCTTCTAAAATTACTTAGACTTGTTTGTCTGATCAAGAGCAGGCGCCGAGGGCGGGGCGAGTAACGCCTGCAGGCCATACAACGCAATACGCGGCTTTAATTAAACTTTATTTTTGTCACAGAGGAAAGGATTGATGAAAATAAGCCGATATCTGCTGAACTTTTGTCTGTGCGTCTTTTTTGATTTGATCCACTCGGTTCGTCCTTTCACACTTTGCTTTGGAGGGCGTTTGTGATCTCTGGGGAGATCACTGCATTTCACTTACAACCACATTACTCCGCTCGCAAGGACAAAGACGCCGGTGTGACTCCTGACTTGCATCTTTTTGTGTGGACAGCCTGGAAAACACAGGTTTCTAGTAGATGAATGCCTCTGAATTGTAAGCATGTGGAGGGATGTTTGTCACTGCATGGCCCTGTGATGGACAGGTGGCCTGTGCAGAGGCTGGTGACAGCTCAGATAGTCTCCTGTCCACCGCTCTACCACTAGCTCTGAACAGGAAGAGACAGGTACAGGGAAGTGATGCATGGATGGATGTTCTGCTCCATTCTCCAACAGATCCATTACTGCCAAAATCATTTTTAAGCCACAGGTTCCTCTTTCAGCTTTTTATTTGATATGGTTGGACCTAAAAAAAACAACAGGAATACAACATCAGGGAAGAAACTGTTCACTGCTTTTAAATCACAGCAAGAAGGTTGGATGTATTTGAGGAGAAGTGTATTTTTGTCCTGCATTTTTACTCTTCATCTTTTTCTTCGATCTGACTCTGTTGTGTCTGTTGTGTTAGTGCCTGTCAGCCAAGATAAAGCTGTCAAAGTAAATAACAGCAACAACTATCATCCAGCAGCTCAGCCAAAAATATGTTTCATTGTATGTTTTGAAGAGGGTCAAACTGAACGAAATTATCTACCCAACCTCTGACGGGTAGTTTGGTTAAAATAAAATAAATATACAACGTTACAATAACTTTTTTTATTTGTTATATAGAACTACTTTCGCTCTTTCATATGTATTTGTTAGATCTGGAGCCTGAAGTAAATTTGTTGCATCGTAAAAGTGTTTCTAAATTCCCACTTAGAATTCTTCGCAAGATAATGCCCAGCGGTCTGTTCAAGTGAATTGGGTGTGACTTGCTTCATTGTTTCTAACAGAGTAAGACAGAAAAGCAGTACATCCTCTGATAAGGCAGAGCAGCAGAGATGGTGATGGTGAGGCTGAAGCTGAACTGTGATTGAATGATGTAATTAGTATACCGGTTTAGAAGCTGCTGGTACAAGGGAAAAGGAAGTGAATATCAAAATAAGAGCACGAGATAATTTAAAGTGGCTGACATGAAACTGTGCGCATAACATTTTCCAACATTTAAGTGATTCTTTCGATTTGCCCTGAACCCTTTCCTCTGTGTGCATGCAGTAATGAGCTTCAAAGGAGGTTTCACCTTTTTTGCCACAGATTTATTTCGTTAGCTCCTTTTCTCATTTATTGTTGCAGCAACTAATATGTTGTGTCAAAGATGTTCTGTTGTTTTGGTGTTTTGTGATGCATACATTTCTCTTCAATTACTTTGCTCTTAATGCCATAATTTTGATTATTATTATTATTATTTTTTGCTTGCTTTATTGGCGTTAAACAATACGGTAAATTGATTGAATGTGGCTCCAGCTAGTTTAGTTTTGTAAAAACGTCTTTAAAAAGGAAGCTAAAGTGTTGCCTCTTAGTCTAAATGCATCTTTTAATTACAGACACATAGTTATTGGCCACTTTATTAGGTAACTGTAAAATACAGCAGCTGGTAGGGGAGTCATGATGGCTGATGGCTGTGCACATATCTGCGCACCCTGTGTGTGTGAAGACATGCTCTCAGTTTGGGCACCATGTGCACCGCCGAAATAACCAAAAGAACTGAAAACGTTTTCCTTTTCTATCTTTTGATTTTGAGCTTTCATAATTTAGACAGTTACAAGATCTGTTAAAGTATTCTGAGCTGGCCTAACTAATTCAAGCATTAGAATTAGATTCATCAGCTATTAAACATCATGGTATTTCTTGTAATAGGTCCCTCTGGAGAAATCAGAAACATCAAATCACAAATCCAGCTGTTGACCTCATGGCCCTCCATCTGGCATTTTCATCGTTTCTACCACTTAATGATTTTGCTTTTGAACTCTTTCAGGGAACTTTGCCAAAGTTGACCTGAGCAACGCTGAGCTTGTCATTCAGATTTGTGAAAGGGATAAATGGACGGCCGTCTTCTATACCACTTGTGGACTCAATGAGTGTCTAGTGAAGCCATTTGGTGATGACGCTCCAAGGAATTTTTAAAGTACTGTCACTTATTTTTTTCACATTTGGAAGCAGGTCATGTCAGGAGGAAAGTCTCTAGATCAGACCCTCCACAACTTCTCTAACTTCTTCCAACTTCTCTCAGTGTCTAACGGACAAGGTAAGATGGACGCTGGCAAGATGGAGGGAGTCCAGTCATTGCAAACATTGCATCTCTATCTCTGCATGAAGCCATGATGTTGCTGACAAATGCTCAATGCTGACCTCTGTCTAGCTTCAACAAACCTTTCCCATGACTTTAATGAGTTGCTCATCAGCTTTATACTTCTGGAATACTGATGGTTACTTCGATTCTTTCTCGAGAGACGATTCTTTTGATTGAACTCTTGTGAAAGAATTGGCTTTTTTACTTTTGTGGGCTTTTATTTTCACATAACTTGGTGAAAAATAATGGTTTGTATGTTAAAAAATGCTTTGATGTGTAGTGTATTCATGAGAAGACATAGAATTGCCTAATTGTTTATGCATTTATTACATTATAAACTTTCTTTTGTTTAGTATTGAGTATCAAATGCTAGAGTGGTAGTTCTTGTGTTAAGATTACTTTTTATTACTTAAGGTTTTAATTTATTGTTTTAAATAATTAAACAATTGGGGGACGACTACATTTGCTTTGTTTTTTTTCTGCTCCTCTAAAATTGTAATATTTTTTGTATTGTCTTGATGTAAATGAATAAAATAAAGATCTAATAAATAAATAACAACACCTTTTAATTTAAAAACTGAACTCGCATGGCCGCATTAACTCGCTGGCCGCATTAACTCAAGAGAGGAAAAATAAAAACAAAGATGAAAATAAGAACAACAACATAAAGTTCAGGAGGCCTGAGCCGGCTGCCTCTCCATGCCGCAGCAGCTCTCTGTCTGGCCACTATTCAGCCTCCTGGGGTCTGGCGTAGCGAGAGCACTCACTCCAGCCCCATGGGCCTAGCAACAGATGGCCGACCTGTCCAGGGTGTACCCGCCTTCGCGCAAGACTGGCTGGGACGGGCTTTGACAACCCTGCGGCCCAGAAAAGGATACAGCGAGTTCAAAAACAGAAAGAACTTCAGGAGGAGAATGCTTGGATCAATCCTTCATGTACTCCACTTGTTGATTAAGTCACTGAACACATCACGCGAGTCCCTGATTGATTGATGCGCTGCTGCAGGACCGACATGCTCGATGCTCAAATTGCGCCGCAAGACCCCAGAACGCGTTTGTGCATTGTGCTTTTTAAAATAAATAAACCTGATCTCTAAACATCCTCCACATCTTTATTGCAATATAATGAGACACACACAGACAGAAATGTGAAGGTATCTGCTGTAAATCCAAATATTACTCACATCCGTGTCTATGAATAACAGGATAAATGATCGGCTAGTAGTTAGCATGTACCCAACTAGCCTTCGAATGTAAAGTAACTGCTAAAGAGTGTGTTAATAAAAGACAAGTCCTGTATATTATTATTCCTATTCGACCCCTGAACTACAATATCAGCTGGCTGTCTGTCTACCGGCCAGCCAGTTGCCCAAATGCCGGCATGACAAGCAAAAGAGCTCTGCGGCTGAGCTAAGGAGCTATGTCCGATGAATCGTTTGACAAAGCAGCAAGCCTAGGTATCATGAATCTTATGATATTTTTCTTATATTCATTGAGACAATAATAAATTGATCATTCTTGTTTTTCTTTTTCCTTTCTTGAACGAATGTGGGTCACAGAGACACGGAAGTTACTGCTGAAAGCGGCTTTTGCGGCCGGACGGAGACTATGTGCGTGTTTATGAATGACTTATGACGTGAATAATTATTGCGTTCGCACGAATTAATTATTTCGTTCGCACAAATTAATCATTTTGAGGGAAGGAAATAATATTTCGAGGTAACGGAATATTATCTTGTGGGAACAAGATATTAATTTGTGGGAACAAGATATTAATCTGTGGGAACGAGATATATTTATAGTTCTCGTTCATTCTTTCTATCACTTATGGAGCCTGTCAAAACATTTCCATCTCGGTCCACTTCTGTTCATCTGCCTCACCTGTATAGATCCACCGGTCCCGCCTTTGTGTCAAATTAGATTTATCCTGATGGCATGAAGACACGCACCAGTTCAGGTGTCATCATCTTTTATGTTCTGAACACACTTGTTTCTCTCTTTCCACCGGCACTTATCAAATTTCCAAAGGCACAGTATAGGTCAACTAGTGGTTAACCTGTGCTATTACTAATAAGAAAGTTCTATTCTTAATTTTGCATTATTGATTCTACTTTGCCCTATACACAGTTGGGGTTTGTTGCCTGTCTTACCCCTCACACACAATCCCCACTATCCTCACTGCTATGAATCTGTTCTCTAAGATGGTGCCGTTTATTCCCCAGCTTTTGCTCTGGGCCATGGGTTTCTATTGTAAGCATGTAGACCCAAAAGGCAGGCTCTTTCATGTCACAGGGTACGCCAAGAGGTCTGATTGTCAACTGCAGATATGCCTCATGGGAAGCTGGCTTCTTGGTTTATTGGTCCAAATTCCATAACTGAAGTTTCTTTATCAGGAAACTGTTAGCCTCTAATTGCACATATTATGTCTCCAAAATAAACTGGTCCTTGGAAATGGTTTCTAGCAAAATCGTTGTGTGTCAACATTACATGACAATCTCTGAGAGTATCAGATCCTCTGTTGGCTTTTTAAACAGAAGCAAGTGGATCAGTGTTACATCCAGGCTCAGTGGGTGCAACATAAAAGACACAACCAAAGGCTTACGGTGCAAAACAACCAGGTTTATTCCCACTAATGTGGAAACACTAACAACAAATATCTGAGAAGGGAAAAAGGCTGCTGTGTCAAGCATGAGTCATCCTGCTAGTGTGGCTGCCAGCCATGGGAGAAGGGAGGAGCCAAAAAGGGCCTTTTAAACCCTCCTCAATCAGGTGCTTCTGGGGCAGGCTGGGAAACCTGGAGCTGGAATAAAGAAACTGAAAAGACAAGAAAATGGTCACATAACAATCAGCTTTGACCAACTTTTTGGTCTGGTCATGTTTCAATGCTCATACAAAACATCCAGGTCACTTAAGACCCAGTACCACCAAAGCTAGAATGCTTTTGTTTACATATTCAAAAGTGTAGTGAGGCCCTTGTTGATGCCTTTGTCACTCATATTTTTCTAAACAGTCCACATATGTACGTGGATCATGCATGACATTGTGATCACATGCCTAAAATTGTGTTCATCCCTGTGTTGGTGCTATCAGCTGATCAGGCCCAGGCTCCACCACTGGTATGATATCTAATACATTCTGCAATTTTTGTTAATTGTAAGGCGAGAGTTCCATAGGTAGGACTCATTTGTCAAACGGATGCTTTATTGACTTGAGATCCTGAAAATTCACGGCCAAGTCATCTTTTCAAACTCACTGATGTGTCATGGCTGACAACGAATATAGACCCAGATGCTGAAACCCGAAAAGATCACGCTCAAAGCCAGTTGGCAATGAAGGATTTTATTGCTTGAGGATGAACGGGAGTCCGTGGAGTTGGAGTTCCGCGGGAGGCTGAGGCGAGGAGCTGACGGGGAGGTTAGTATCCCTCTAGTAGTAGTGGAATCTTGTTTGTGGTTTGGTCTCGGAGATCTGGTGGCGGAGCAATGGTTGAGTGTGGCTTGTGGCTCAGCGAGGCTGGAGGGCTTGGCGTGATGATGACTGGAGTGATCGAGGAAGAAACTGGACCCAGGCAGGCGCTTGGTGGCAGAGATTTGTCCTAAAGACAGAAATGACAACTTGTTTCACTAGAACATGAGGAGCATGAGATCAGGTACTTCACCATAGTTGGCAACGAACTAGCAATGAATACTGGAAACCGGCCATCTGATATACTGCGGGGTTGATGATGGAAGTGGCTGCAGCTGGGTCCAATCAGTGGAAGCAAAGGGAGGGGGGAGAGGACTCCCGGGGGTACCATGACATGATGTGCTTTTAAACCTGGGGCCTGTTTCAGAAAGGAGGTTAAGTGTAAACTCTGAGTGCGTTAACCCTGAAATCAGGGAAACCCTGGGTTTTCTGTTTCAGAATGGGAGGTTTGTTAAACCAGAGAAAGCAGAGTAAGTCAAACCCGTTTCCGAAAGAGAGGTAACTTTTACTCGGAGTCAGTGTCCATGGTTACTTATGCTGTGAACCTAACCTGGTCGGGAACAGGTTTTATTCTCCAAACTCAAAGTTTCTGCCGGTCCCCTCCCCTTTTTAAAGACGAAGCGGTATTTTTCGCTTTAACCTTCATTGCCCACATTTCCGTCATACAGAGATGGTCTAAGTGACAAGAATGGCTTGTTCTTTTTTGGAGGACCCAATAGACGAGGAGGCTGCATTAATTCGTAGAGAATTATATTTACCTCGTACGAGGATTTTGAAAAGGCTCAATTTTTTGTCATTTCCTCATACGTTTTTGTTTGAGCGTTACCGTTTTTCGTTGCAGTCAATTACATATATACAATGAAAACAACATTAGGTACTGCTATGTAGATGTTTCATATGTCAAATATTGTCAACAAAGCCTACATCCATGACATGCTCACATTTGACCTGATTGAATTATGTTTTTATACTTCATTTTTAGCTGCTGCCATGTTCTTTTAATTCCTGCAGGATTGCATCTACATGAAAATGAAATCAGGGACATTGAATTAGATTAATGGAACAATTACTTTTTAGAAACACAATTTGCTAGTACTGCTTACTTTCTTAATCCCACATACACCTATACCACTTGATCAATACAAGGGTAGTGTTGCAGCGTGTGTGTGCTGAGCGGGGTGCGATCCACGAGAGAGAAGGGGAGGGGCGATTGCAGGTGCAGATGGGGGGGGGTGAGCACGGAGCGGAGGTGTGTGCGTGGAATATATTGTGTGTTCGGAGGACGGAGCACTTAGTTAAATAAAGAGAAGGTGTCATTCCCAGAATAACTGTTTTGGAGTCATTCTTAATCCGCTCTGGAGGTTGCGGGTTTCGAACGGGAAGTGAACCCCGACGGAGAATTCCCTTCGGCCCTGAAGGAAATCTCCCCTGCGCTTCTGATCACGGTTGGAAAGACGAGAGAAAAGAAAGGAGAAGTCTTCGCGCAGCGAAAAGTTCAACAGTAGACAAAAGTTCACTTTTAAAAACACAATTGCATGTATTAATATTAAACTGACCAACGTTTGCAAGAGGGGAAGGTTAACAAAAAAGTCCTCTAAACATTACCGACGTTAAATGCATTTTCCCCCCCCGATTGGTTCTGTACACTATGCAGCATTTCATGCATTTACACCAGGAATGACACTTCAAAAGAACACCTTAATATCGCCATTTTTTATTTCACTCCTTACGCTATTTAAAAAGTTATTACAGTCAATATTTTATAACAATGATTTAAATGCAAACTTAGGCATTAACTTGAGCAGCTATGTTTTCCCACGCTAACTGTCTCTGTTTTGCAGATGCAGCGGTGTTGCTTTTCTTCTGGAATATCTGCTCATATTCACTGTAACTCTGCAGCAGCACGTCAAGTTCAGCTGGCGAAAAATACGCAGACCTCTTTTTTTCACAGTTGCCATGGTGACTCGTTATATCTGCGCTCCATTGATAATGGCTTCTTATAGTCGCGGTGCTCACGCTCACCTCCGAATCAAGTTCAACCTCAGAGTTGGTTGAACCTCCTTTCTGAAACAGGCCCCTGGTATGATATTTTCTTTAAATCATTCAGATGGTTAGATGTTTACATTTACTTTTGAAATAAAAAATGGCGATATTAAGGTGTTCTTTTGAAGTGTTATTCCTGGTGTAAATGCATGAAATGCTGCATAGTGTACAGAACCAATCTGGGGGGAAAATGCATTTAACGTCGGTAATGTTTAGAGGACTTTTTTGTTAACCTTCCCCTCTTGCAAACGTTGGTCAGTTTAATATTAATACATGCAATTGTGTTTTTAAAAGTGAACTTTGTCTAATGTTGAACCTTTCGCTGCGCGAAGACTTCTCCTTTCTTTTCTCTCGTCTTTCCAACCGTGGTCAGAAGCGCAGGGGAGATTTCCTTCAGGGCCGAAGGGAATTCTCCGTCGGGGTTCACTTCCCGTTCGAAACCCGCAACCTCCAGAGCGGATTAAGAATGACTCCAAAACAGTTATTCTGGGAATGACACCGTCTCTTTATTTAACTAAGTGCTCCGTCCTCCTAACACACAATATATTCCACGCACACACCTCCCCTCCGTACTCACCCCTCCCCCCCATCTGCACCTGCAATCGCCCCTCCCCTTGTCTCTCGTGGATCGCACCCCGCTCAGCACACACACGCTGCAACACTACCCTTGTATTGATCAAGTGGTATAGGTGTATGTGGGATTAAGAAAGTAAGCAGTTCTAGCAAATTGTGTTTCCAAAAAGTAATTGTTCCATTAATCTAATTCAATGTCCCTGATTTCATTTTCACGTAGATGCAATCCTGCAGGAATTAAAAGAACATGGCAGCAGCTAAAAGTGAAAATAAAAACGAGTCTTCTCAAAATCCTTGTACGAGGTAAATTTAATTCTCTACGAATTAATGCAGCCTCCTCGTCTATTGCGTCCTCCAAAAAAGGACAAGCCATTCTTGTCACTTAGACCGTCTCTGTATGATGGACATTTGGGCAATGAAGGTTAAAGCGAAAAATACCGCTTCGTCTTTAAAAAGGGGAGGGGACCGGCAGAAACTTTGAGTTTGGGGAATAAAACCTGCTCCCGACCAGGTTAGGTTCACAGCATAAGTAACCATGGACACTGACTCCGAGTATAAGTTACCTCTCTTTCAGAAACGGGTTTGACTTACTCTGCTTTCTCTGGTTTAACAAACCTCCCATTCTGAAACGGAAAACCCAGGGTTTCCCTGATTTCAGGGTTAACGCACTCAGAGTTTACAATTAACCTCCTTTCTGAAACAGGCCCCAGGCTACGTACGTACTTCCATGTCTAGTGGTTCAGTTGTGATGTTCATGTGTACATTGTTGAGTTGTCAACAGTAAGAAGGGAGACACTTACTTGTCTGCCGTTATGCTTATTTTATAAATCACCTAATGGTACGAGACCCAATTACCTGTCAAATCTAATATAAACACAGCAGAGTATTAAAGTTTGCAGAAGGTAATCAGCACGTAGAATCTAAAGTCAAAACCAAACAATCAACTTTCTAATGAGCTCAGGAGTTCACCAAATGAATCTACATTTGATTGATTTAAAATTAACCTTTTTTTTTTTTTTACGTTTGCACAATTTAAGTTGTTTTCTTGGTTCTTCATGTTCTGTTTTTAAATTTCCCCCTGCCAGTCACACCAGGTTCAAGTTGTTATCCACAGCTGTCTTGAATCAAGTCCATGATCCTCAGGGCATTTGGGTGTCTTTCAGTTCATGCTTGTCAAGTCATCTTTTGTTTCTCCCTTTGTGTCACAGTTTTGGCATACTTTGAGTTTATTTATCAAACTCTTTAATTCTCTACTTCCATGCTTAGTAACCTGCATTTTGGTGTCCTGAACCACCAGTTTTGTTTTACATTTTGATCTATTTGAAATACTAGTGATGGCAAAATGATGCCTCATGAAGCACTGAAGCATTCCATTTACTACTTGCCTCCAACAAGCTACCATCACATCGGGCACGTGACACGCGCTCTTGAACGCGCCCATACTGTTCACACTAGATTGTTGCTACCAAATACAAGCGCCTGTCTGCCACCTCCAGTTGGAAAAGGCTATTGGTACAAAATGTAGAAGCAGTAAAAATCTTACAAATTTCACTCCAGGCATTTTCTTTCACAGTTCTTTTCCGATGTATGAAAGGCTTGGTGTCATAGAATTCTGTCCAGGGATGAAACGGAATTATTTGATCCTTCATAATCAATTTTTAAATCCCTGATTGGTCAAAGTTTGACCTGGTTTAACTATCAATGTGAAAACAGTCATAGAAACCGCATGAACGTGAGCGTTTTGAAGGCGGAAGACCAAAACGCATGTTTACAGTCACAGTCCCATTCACCCATGTGCACACACATTCACGTACTGATGCTGCCGAACACATGGCGCCAACCTATAACCACCAGCAGCAATGTGGGGTTTAGTGTTTTTCCCAATGACACTTCAACACATGGGCAGGCAGGGCGGGAACAGAACCTGTGATCTTCTGATCGGAGACTTACTACTCTATCTCATGAGCAATCGCGATTGTTGTGGTTCTGTTGGAAAGAATTTTATTGAACAAATGAACATTTATATATGTAAATGCTTCTGATATCAACATAAATTGGCATGGAGTCTGTTTTCATGATACAATAGTCGGGTTAAAAGAAAAAGTAGAAACATATTGGAGGTGGGGAAGTAATGCCACTGTGCTTAATCGCTGTGCTTATGTGACTATCAAGACAGCAAAACGGGGACATTTTATTCATTGTTGATTTAAACTAACAATTTCTCCTTAAATCTCCAAACTCTCTCCAAAATATTCTTGTATATCTTCTTGAATCAATCGGACGTCACCATTTTCAGCTCCTCCTCATGAAGCAAGCCTCGCCTCGTGGAAATGCTCCCTACTCTACGCCTCGATACAGAGTTTCCCATTACATTGAAATATGACATCGTTTCATTAAATGCATTTGTTCTGAGATTTTGTCATTTCTACTGATTTACTGTTTTTTGCATATTGCAAAGCTTTTGCATTCCTATAAAATGCTTTGAATCACATTAAAAGGTACTTTTAAAATAAAATTCCAGTGAAGCTTCAAATATGACAAACTTTACATTCTGTTGCTAATTTTCAGTCAAAGAACATGACATTAGTCCTTGTCTTCATAGACGATTATGCATCATAGGCCTATTATTGCTGCAGATGCAAAGTAACAGCAAGTTGCATTTGATTTCAAATGCCTTTGTGTTTAAGACTATGCTGTAAACTTTCATTTTTTTCTGAAAGGTTGCCAAAACATTTGTATTAGTGTTGCAGGCACTAAATTGTTGCGTTTTTAATTTTACAAATAATTCAATATTTTGTTGTTTCTTCTATGTTTAAGATGCAAATATGCTTCTTTTGTTTTTCAGCAGATGTTCCAGGGATTTGTTTGTTTAAATTATCCTATAACAAATGTTCCAGGGATTAAAACTCTATCCAAATGTTTTCCAGATTATTTTGATGAAGTTGTCAGGTTTTCAGCTTTTGACAGATGTTCCAGTGTTTTTGTGTTTTTTCTCCCTTACTTATCGTCTTAGATCCAAGCTTGTTACAGCAGATGGATTCCTACATTTACTTACAATCTTGCTGGCATGTGAAAACATACCAGTCAATTGGACTTTTACATTGGCAACCATTTTTCCATTTGCTTAAATTATTCTCACTTTTTTTCTTACCAAGCAGGACTAACAAGGATGGATATTGGTTGTCACACTCATTGTTGAGCATCTTAGAAATGTGTTCACATTAGATGCTCAGAAGCGGATCTGTTTCTAACAAGTCAGAACAAAAAACTCACCTATGACTAAATGTTAGTTACATGACAGAAGTTTCTTTTTGCCATCTGTTGGGCAAATAAACACCAGAACATCTATCATTAAAATCCCACAGCACTTCCTGATTGGAAACACTCATTTAAAAAAGTAATTAGTGAAAATGTGTTGAGTATCTTACGGATTTACCTGTAGAGGAAGATTTTAAATTATAGAGCATCATCTTTTAGTACTTAGATGGACTTGAGTCAAAAAAAAAATCCCTGGGATGCTTCACTGCTCTGGCGCGCAACGCTGAGACCATCTGTCCATCTCAGCTCTCAGCCAAATCTGTCAACTGCACTCTGCCTGGATCACATGGAAATAGGGACTCTTGTTAAAGGACTCTTTCTTTCCTATATGTCTAAGCGTCACTTCATAAATGCGCACAGCTCTCCCCCCCCCCCCCCCCCGAAAATCTGCTCAGCTGCGGTTAACTTTCTCATAACAAGGGCGTCTAGATTACAGAGAGATTGGAGATTAAAATCAGCGGGTCCTGGCTGTGGAGTTTTATCCTGTGTGAGGTGGATTCTTGTCTCAGTGGCGGCGGATACTTCCCACTAGTGACACAACGTGGGCGGCGCGCTGAGGAGACGATCTGCAGCACCGCAGCTGCTCCACGCAGGACTCAGACTCAGGGGCCTGATGTGAAACGGGTGAGACGTGACAGCGCGGTCCGGGGTAACCTTTGGAGATACCCACGCATCTAGGAGGACTTTGGGGTTAATCCTTCCAGAGCGTTTTTACTTATGATGTGTGGACCCAGGCTGCGCGGGGGGAACAGACGGAGCGATTTCGGTTGAAGAAGCAATTCCGGAGGGGGGACAGTTCATACCTGACCGGTGGTGAAATTCCTGCGCTGTTGAGGACGGAACATGGTGTAGATAAAGGGGAAATCATCATGTAGCATCGGCGCAGAGCGTTTGGAGACCTGCGCGCACATTCTTGTGACATCTCCAAGCACGACGCATCTGTGGCACCAAGGAAATTCAAGTCTAGTCGCGACTCTTCTTTTGAAAAACAAACCCACAAGAGTGCAGCCAACATCAAACCTCTATCAAGTCTTAAAATAATAATAATAATAATAATAATTTATGGACTTCTGGAAATGATGTGAAAAAGTCTGGAGATGCGCCTCAAATGCTTTTGTCTGCTGCAGGTAAGTTGTGCCCCTTCATGACGCTTTTACTTTATTTTTTGTTTGGATTCAGATATGAAAAACTCTTATGATATGCAAGTGTGTCTGGTTTTGGGAGCAGCCGACAGTCTTCTAGGTGCAAAATGATTTGGCACCCTTATCCCATAGCCAGGATCCTCAGCTCTGAAAATAACAGGTTTAATTCTTAACTGTGCTCACAGCATGTTTACTTCAGCTGTGGCATAAGAAAATATTATATTTATCTTCTAAATAAAGTTTATTAGACAATCCAACTTCATCGTTTTGTTTTTCTGTGGAGATTAAACCTGGAATTACAGGATTTTTAAAATGCGTGCGCAAATTTGGATGCAAAATTAGGGAGAAATAACACATTTAGGATTAGTTTTTGCGCTTGAAACAGAAAAAGCGACCAAACTATTAACGGATGCATATCTCTTCAATCTCACAATGCGTGTTATTATGGGATGTGCTCCGGCCCTCCTGTCCTGAGCTAAATCTACTGAACTCATAAAATACACGCCGATGTACAGATGCCCGAGGTGCACGGCTGCACGCACCTCCATCATATTGCATGAGGGGGCAGCTACCACACCAAGAATAGTCAAGATTCTACTGCTCAACCCACCCCCCCCCCCTACCCAGCTTTCTATTTGCGTCCTCATTGTAGTGATTTAAAACCTGCTGTCACAGACGCTCTCATAGGTGAAAAAGACGCATTTCTGCAGTCCATGGGAAACTTTGAGACGTTTGTTTACTTTAGTGCACATTTGAAGGTTTTTCCCTAAAAATTTATCAAATCATATATTAATCCAACTTTGATTGAAAACCATCTCATAATAAACGTAAATGATACCAACTGCAATAAAACTCTGTAATAAAATGCTTTGAGTTCAAACAGTAAATAAGGGATCTTGACATCACAAATTAAAGGTCAAGATCTAAAAAAAGGCTTTGTTTTGGTGGCTCATTTATTCATCTTAAATACATTCAGAAGTAACAGAACTGAAAAAGGTAAAGATCACTGATGTTGACTAAAATCTTTGGCAGATTTGTCAGAAAATTCTTACACATTAATAGATTGAATGACTGGTGTCAGACTGCAGGGAGTTTGGAGGTTTTATTTACACAACATGCTGTGTTTGCATTGAAACTAGATCCTGCAGGCTAACAAAATCCAGATTATTTTGTTCCTGCGATATTCACACAATTTATTAATAATAAACCATTGTTAAATCTAAAAGAAAGATGATTCATTTGGGGTTAAAAAACTAAAAATAATTTCATGTCCGGTGTTGCATGCAGTACATGCTGATTTACTTTTTTTTTTTTACTGATATAGGTTTAATTAATTTATGTATTTATTTTATAAAATCAGCTGATTTAGAAAAGAGGATACTAAATAAATTAATATATAGACTATATAATAAACTCTTAAGCTACACCAGGAATTTGATGCACGTTCAAGATAGCGCTAAACGCATGTTCTTAGTCCGGGGGGGGGGGGGCGCTTCTTCTGTATCTACTGTTTACTAGCCTTTGCAGTTGGAAGAGGTTTGGTGCCACATATTGAATCTCACAAATCCTGCTCCAGGCTTTTTCTTTTACAGCTCTATTCCAATATATAAAAGACTTGGCGTCATAGAATTCCTTCCAGGCACAAACCGCAATCATTCATTTCTCCCCCACGATCAATTTTAATGGTTGACATTTTATTGGAAGAAAATGGACACCATCCATTCGTCACTACCAAATCTGAGTCTCTGATTAGTCAAAGTTCAACCTGGTTTAACTTTCAACGCAGTTCAATGTTGTCAGTGTTGTCTACCAAGACACGCATTTACATCGAATTTTCATTGAAAGTGATCGCTTGTCAAGGGCCAGGGTGGTATGCTTCACATTGATGAAAAAGGATTGTTAATTTTTGCTGCAACTTGCCGCTACTCTGCATCTGCAGCAATAAAAGGCTTCATTATCATCTATGAAGAGAAGGACTGATGTCATGTTCTTTGACTGAAATTAGCAACTAAAGTTAAAGGTTGTGATGGTTCCGCTGCAGCAGCTGCTTTATTCTTACACTTGTCAGCAATCAGCAGACGGGAGTAGAATGATCCATGACATCTTGCTGGTGAAACCACACATCTAACCTGCAGCTCTTTGCTGAACACACCAGCCCTTTTGCTCATGCTGACTTTAGAAAACATCGGTCTACATCTTCTTCTTTTATGCCTTCGTGCAAACCATTCCAGGAAATAAGTCTGGGCAGAAATAAGAATGTTGTTTGTTTGGCTTAACGTAAGCCATCATCAAAGCAAGAAGGGCAGGGAGACAGAAAGAAATATGGTTAATATAAAATATTGATTCTGATGGGTGTGTCTTCAAACAGACTTCTACCATCAGTCATGTCTTGTTTGTTAAAAACCAGAATGGCTGTTGAAAGAAGCAGGGAGCTGTAGGCTGCAATCAAAACGCTGTAAGAAGCTCAAAATGTGCCCAAAATGAGGCGCAAAATGGCATGGAAGACACAGAAAGGCTCAAATCAGCAAATACCCTGGACTGCGGCACGTTTTTAGCTTCATGCTCAGCCTCTGGCAGCATTTGGAGCATTTGAACTTACCCACCAGGGAGTCTTTCTCCTCCTCTACTCCTCTGCTTTTCATGGCAGAAAAATAAAAACTGGGAATCTGTCGCATGAGACCCAGCAGATACAAAGTGGTTTTTGAACCGTGAGCTGTTTAATCTCACCTCTTGTTGTATGTACCTTGAGTGCTCTTGTTGTATGTAAGGCATATTCTGATTTGTGAATCAGGAGCAAAAAAAATGTTGGAAAAATTTGCAGGGGACACCCTACTTTGTGTTTTAGCCTTTTATTCATGGTCTTCTTGTAGAATTGTTGGAGAACTACGGTAAATAGTTCCTTTAGTTTAGCATGAAGCCTGTTTCTATTTCCCTAGACATCAAAGCAGTGTGTAGAAAAAGGTGAATGAAAGATGAATATTCAAAAATGGTCAGATTTGCAAAAAAGGGTTTTATCTTCAATCAAGGTGTTTGTAATTTTTAATGAAGCAGAACACAGTAAACGTGGAAATAAGCGGGTGGAGACAGATCCGTTAACACAGTGTACGCTAATCCCTGATAGCATCTACTGCAGAGTTGCATAACTGTGTCACATTGATGATGAAAAGATAATTGAAAGGGCAAACAGATACGCTTCTAGCCTCTTTTTGATGACATTTAACATTCTATTGTTTTCTTATTTTTATATCTTAAACTCAAAGAAACAATATTAAATGGAAACAGGTTTTTGATATTTAAATTCTTTTATGTTTCAAAGTTCCACTCCAATCATCATTTGATGTTACAAAAGCATTCCCTGTGGTCTTTAATTGTAATTATACTATTTTTAGCTGTTTTGTTTTCTAGGACATAGTTTCTGCAGTTAGAAATTCACCTCTGCTTTGTGGAAGGGTCTGTTGGCATGGAGCAACCCCGGCCCCCCTTCCCATCACCCATAACTGAGAGCTCTGTGTTTACATGCTGTCCCACTGGCTTAAACCTACAATTAGCGGTGCAACTACAAAGGTGATAAATGCTGGAGCCATCCAATTTGGAGCCAGATGCCTGGTCAGACGAGGAAAAGGAAGACATGGATCTAATCGTTTACAGGTGGAGGCATCAGGATAGAGTGGGAGCTTACACGCCTCCCAGCATATTTTCCAAATCACAAATAAGCTCTTTTTCAAACAGCCTTTTATTCTGCCCCTAAATCATAAAGATTTGAACAAAGGAATTCTCAGAAATATAGTTTTAAGCTTCATTTTCTCTATATATGCCCTCAATTATCAGAAAAATGCCACAAGAACAAGTTAAAAACACCAAAAACATGTTTCTCTGAGTGGATTTTTAAAAGTCTTCATTTCACTCTATAAATTAACAACTTTAAATAAGAAGAAGCTTAGTTGGTTATATTTATATGTTGTCTCGTGAACTCTGCTCAACAGGACCCCCCCCTTTTTTTTCTGTTCCTTGTAGAATCAGGCGATGAATATTTTGGCACAGAGCCTTTGCTTCAGCTGGGGTCATGACTGTCCCAGCTGGTCTCCGTCCAGATCCTTTTTTTGTTTGTTTTTATTTGGCCTTCCTTCAATTTGCTTTAAAAGGCCTGTTAAGTAATACATTAGTGGAAAAAGCTTCCAGGTTCTTGGCATGCTAAATACCTGTTCTGAATTTTAAGTCTTTGGTAGAGTGTTTGTCACAATATGCGGTCCAAACCAATGCACTGCTTCCTGCTTCTGACTCATTTCACTGCCATTTCAAAGCATTCTAGTTTTCAGACGTTTTTCTGTTTGTTTCATTTCAGTAAAAAAAATTATGTATTTTTTGCAATTGAAATAGATGATAAGTCACAAGAAACTCCATGTTTGTTCTAAAATATATTTATATTCATCTTAAACCTCTATGCTGTAAAACTTAATTTAAAAAAATGGGTTAAAGTTCTCCTCTGATAAAAGATGTAAAACACCAATATCCAAATAGTTTTAAGTATGTGTTCCCTGCCTCCTTTAAACTGGGCTCAAACACACAACCTGTGAGGGCTGTGTGGTGCCCGCTCCACCACAGCGCTGGTGACAGACTGAATTGTCAGGACAAGAAAAAAAAGTATTGCGTTTGCAAAGGAACATGAATGAAAAAAGTTTCATTTACTTTTTATGAAGTACATCTGGTGGTACATAGTGGGGTAGTGGTCAGCACTCTCACCATACAGCCAGAAGGTTCTGGTTCAAATCCCCTCTGTGTTGAGGTTGCATGTGAGTTTCCTCCAAAGACACGCTTATAGGTTGATTGGTTACTTTACATTGTCCCTAGGTGTGAGTATGTGGTTGTGTGGTCCACTGGAAAACTGTCCAAGGAGTACCCCACCTCCACGGCTGTAGATGGCAAAGGCACCAGCAACCCCATGACCACAAAAAGAATTTGGTGGACTTGGAAAATAGATGGATGGATGGATGGAAATACATCTAGAGCAATAAATTCTGAGAAATCTGACAGTACAAGTCCTATTCAGTGCCATTATGCTTTATTTTCATATTTATAGTTTCTTAATTTTTTATCTGCACTATAGGGCGCACAGGATTACAACCATTACACCGTCAATCAGCGATTGTTTTTCAAACTGAAGGCGCATGCGACAATAAGCGAGACAGAGATAAGTCAAATCAATCAGTCAGATTACATGTATTTACATGTTAGCATATTTACAATATCAACAAACTTTGTTTGGAAATCATACAACAAAAAAATCAGACTGACATTTTGACAGAGCGGAAAAATCTCTTTAACATCATTAAACACAACCGGAATTACTCCTTAAATAAGACACAGTGTTGCTTCTGAAAAAAATAGTATATATAGTATAGTTGGCAAAATACAGTATGTCAAGATGTATTGTAAAATGTTCTTCCTTAATGCTTGCTTTATGCTAATTTCCTGTATTCTTGCAGATATTTCAATATAAATTTCTCCCACCGCCGTTGATATGTGAAGATGTGTCAGGTCAGTTCAGTAGGTTACTGTAATCTAATATCTGCAATGATTCCCAATGCATTTACCAGCAAGAACGGGAAATCTGGGGCACTCTAACATTCAATGCAACATGACCTTGAGTGCTGACCTCAGGCGTAAACGCGCTTTAGCAAAGACGTGCCGCCTCAGGTGGAGAATCTTAATGACTCTAAAGCGCCTTGTTCTCTCTTTGCTGTCAGAGAAAAAATGGCGAAATGTTATCGTTCCACATTCTGCATTAACAATGCCGTTGTTTTATTTAACGGGGAAGCAAACATGGACTCTGTAGGTAATTGTAGACACCCGGTGTGAGCGTGGAAAATGGCCTCAGCTGGAGGAAAGCTGTTTTCAGGCGTAACTCACTTGGTGTCACTTGAAAGGGCCGCGCCACCTCTAAGCTTTTGATATTTTAGCATTTTTTTCAGCATGTCATGAGTTCCAGCAGTCAATCAATGCTTTCCAGACTTCACACTGAAACATGTAACACAATCCTTTCCCTTTTGTGTTGCCAGCCCTCCTGGTTTGAACTATCTCCAGCTCTGTCCTCCGTCCAAGGCGGAGGAAATGCATCTGAGATCAAAGTGTGAGGATGAAATATTAATACCAACATTGAATTCCACTTTGCAGTCATTTTAAAAAACACACAAATACAGATCCTCCTTGTTTTCGTGCCCCTGTGTGTGAATGGGGAGACCTTATCTAAAGCTGTTATGCTGGTAGAAACACAACTCTGTCACCTGAGAGTCTCTGATGCTTGTTTTTATAATCAAAGGGATTTTTTTCACGTTTTTTCTCCACGTCTGAACCAAAGCAAAGCCAGCCTGGGAGCAAATGAAAGCAAAAAAAAAAGTTGGATTCTTCTCACTTTTATTGTTTTAATAAAAGTGAAAAAGAAAAAGGGCTCCACCTTTAAAAGCAGCTGGAGGTCACTGAAGGTTTCCCAGTGTGCTTTTCTCACCTCCCATGAGAGTATTATGGGAGACTCAGAAGGGCTGAGCGGCGACGCTGTGTTAATATTTTATTCAGCGATCAAACCTGACCTCGGCTCCCTGTCCCCCTCTGATTTCAGGTGTGCGCCGTCCTGAGCCTCCTGCCGTCGGCCTCTTCGGCGGATCTGACATGCGAGGCTCTGCTCATGCTCTCAGGGAACGTGTCATGTAAGTCAAAGAGAACCATCAGTGAGCTTTTTATCATGACAGCGCCGCCTTTTACAAGCTTTTAAAGAGTACTTGTTGCCCAGCGCAGACCTGCTTGTGTTATCAGGCCGCTCCACTGTTAACTACACTTGTGAAATGCCATCGATTTTTCGTCCTTTCCATCTCGTGGCCTTAACCGCTAAATGCCATCTTCAGTCACAACTTCTGTCTTGTGCATATTGGAAAAATGTCATTTGGTGTTATTCCTCTTCCGTCTGGGCCTCACAGGTACAGTTTTGCTGAAGACAGGAAGCCGACATGTACAAATACTTTAAGACTGCTGCTTCTGCGGTTCTTGTTTGCTCCAGGTTGCATTCATAAATAGGTCTTTAATGGAGCGATGATAAAATCTCTGTTATCATGCTGTCACTCTGACATCTCCTGCCGGTTTTAAATTGCTGCATAGATTGGCATGTATTTTATCTGTGAATAAATTGGTTGAATGTTTATGTGCAGATGCTCCTGCAGATTACAATGTCAAAACAGCAAATTTCCTCGCTGGAGAAGAAGTAAGCAGGAATCTTGTTGTTGTTGTTTTTCAGATTTAAACATCTTTAAAAGCCATGAGTGGCATTGTATAACCCAGGGGCGTTGCCTGCCCTTGCTGCCCGCCCCATCGTCCCCTTTTTACCCCTCTCTTACTGGCTGAGTGGCTGTTACAGGCCCTTCAGCCCCCTGCCTCCCTGGTCAGAGCTGCACGAGACAAATTCATAAAAACACCCCTCTTTTTTTCAAAATGTCTGCCTTTTTGATGGTTTTATCTCCAGAGCAGCCATTTTATTTTTGGGGCGCACGGGGATGACGAACTGGTCTATAAAATCATAGACGAATCGGCAAAAGTAAACTTTTGGATTACAACGGAATTTTTTGGTTAATCACACCCACATTCCTAATTTGTTCATATCATATGTTATATTGTTTTGTTCACCAAGGATTTGTCTATTACATGTTCCCAATATTCCAGTAAATTATAAGCAAGCTACAGGGAAACATTATTTTTTTAAAGCAAACCAAATCTACAATCTATAATATATAACCCCTAATTCAAACATTTTCTCCCACGTAGCTTCCCAATGATGCTTAGGAGTTAGGAGGCAATGGCTCACAATACTTAGGAGGAGTTTAAATTTGTAGCTGGCACAAAAACTGTTTTTAACTTTTAATTCAAGATGGTGACCTTTCCCTGAGTTCAAAACTCTGCAAAAGTTGGTAGTGGTTTTAGGCCCTATGGCGTGTGTGAAATTCATTTGCACCAGGTCCTAGGTGCGTGTAAATTTTGTTAAGTTTTATGATTATGTGGTGGGGGTGAAATTTTGGCTCAAAGGTGCAGTTTGAAAGAAGAGTGGACTGCTGCTTCCCAAATCATAAAAAAAGTACAAAAGCAGCTGCTTTCTCTGACACATTTTTGCTATGAACTCCATTCGTTTGATTTCTGATCTAAAATAAAAAAGATTTTTACTCCGTTTTGATTTTCCACAGATAAAAACACTGCTCTCTGTCATGCAGGCATGAATCATAATCAAACACCAGACGAGTGGTCTCAGCTAAATGTCAGAATGGCTGTTCTAGCCTTCACGAAACGACCCATTTTCAGATCTGACACCCACATTCGCAGGATTACAGGGACAGCAAATCCTCAAAATGAAACCATACAATCCAGCCCACAGAAAGATGCTGAGATGCTGAGGCTGTGTCGTAGCTCTATATTCAGCCTTGAATATCTCTGGATAAATATAAACCAAGCAGTTTATGTCCTTATTATTTAATTTCTTGCCTGTTTTGTCCGATGCCAGTCTCAGTCTCAGGATTCCCCATAATACCGTGGCATGGGCGGTGAAAGGCTAGAAGCTCATCTCAGTTTTCAAACATTATTACCTCCACCAGGGGAGGGCCTGTCATGTTGATCAGCTGGTAAACCTAAAAAAAAGGTAAAATAATATCAAGTATATCCTTAGAGATGTTGACAGCTTTATAAAGTACATCAATTTGTGGAAATTAGGGCTGCCAGGCAATTACAAAATTAATCGAATCAGTTACACGCTTTCTGATTAATTAATCTAAGTTAATATACATGTCAAATTTGGCTCTGAAAGCATATTTTAAATGCTGCAATTCTAATGAATCCATTACGTAATCTATATATAACAGACTTTCAATAGATTGCTTTAGAAAATCTCCTCCGCTAATGTGCAATGATAGCTAAGGTAATCTAATTTTAGAATCAATTTTTCCCCCCAATTTATTCTTAGTGATGATAGCAACTTAAATGTAACCCCTTTATAGTCTTCACTAATTAACGAAAAGACTGGGTTGTTTCTGCATCTTTTTCAATTCAGTTCAATTCAATTTTATTTATATAGCCCAACATTTGCAACAATAGTCATTTCAATGGGCTACATACTGGTAACTATGCAATAAACATGAATCATAAAGAACATGAAGTCATAGAATTCAATAGGTAATGGCTAAACTAAACTAAACTAAACTAAACTAAACTAAACTAAACTAAACAGACTAAGCTAAACTGGGCATCCCTGCCCTTAGACCCGCCTTTTCCCTCCCATCAAACTCATAACAGTGTTTACTCTCAGTTACTAAAGCTTCCATTTGTCTCAGTCTGTTAATTTGATGCTCTTTCCTAAAAAGCTCGATAGGCACATGAAAAGTGCCTAAAACTTTGTGTTCAGCAAATTAAAAAAAAAATAAAAGCCAAAGTATGAAGACACATTACGAGGTAACTGCAATAGTAGCTGGACCTCCATTTAGGGTTTGGTGATGCAACAGCAACCATTTGTCCAGTCTAAAGTTTAGCTGAAAAAAGTTTGGAGCAAAAATCCAAACCTGAACGAGTGAGTTATGAAATCATTGGACACCATCAGATAGACCCTGGTTTGGTTTGCTAAAAGCGTAATCAGAACCGACCCCAATCTGGCCCTACGCAAAATATGATCAGCCTTTTTGTTACTAATAAGATACTATAGTCAAAAGGTACCGAGGCCCCCCATCACAGCAAAAAAACAAAAACCAAAAACAAGTTACTGTGTAAACCAAAAAAAGAGCAATGCAAATAAAAGAAATGATGTTGAAAATAAAAAAGAAATGATACAAATAAAAAGAAATACTGCTGCAAATAAAAAAAAATGCTGCAAATAAAAATGCACCACATTCATCCAAATAACCATTGTGACCCATGCCTTAGATTATTGTTAGCATGACTATTAATGACAAAAAGAACAACAACTCTAGTAATAAGCTGCTGGAGGTATTTAAGCATCAATTGTTTCCACTCTAAAGTGCTTTTGTTCGGTGGTCTCAGTACCTGTAGTTAGACGTGTTTGTCTAGCTTCTTCTCTGGACTGAGACCGTGCGGCGGATCAAGGAACTGTATTTTGCTACATATTGGAGTAAAGCTCCAGAACTCCATTCTCCTCTCGTTTGTGTCTTTCTGCACACTCTGTGTTTGCCCAAGCCAACAAAAACCGGCATCCTCCAGTTTACCCTTAAACCTGGGGCTACATGGCCTAAACAAATAACACATTTAAAAGTATGCATAGTGACATCGAACACAAACATCTTCATTTACTTTCTTGTTTTTTTTTTCTACTTTGTACTCCTGTTCTTTTTTCTCTTTCTCACAGCGGCGCATGGGAAAAATAAATCTCAGATAATCCATTTGGGTTGTTTTTTTTTATTGGCAGCGGTTTTCTATTGTTTTTTTTTATTTACAACAGCTTTTTATTTGTGGCTTTCTTTTCAACATCGTTTGCAGCAATGTTTATTTTTATTAAAAAATGTATTTTTTTTTGCAAAGTTCCTTTTTTTTCCTGCTATGGGAGAGTAAAAAAAATATTGATTCTTTATCTATTTAAATATTCTTTATTTATGTCTTAAAGAATCCCACAAGAACATGTTAAAAACTCAAAAAGCCCCATTTTCATATGAGTGGGTCCTTAAATATTTTTTATCATCATCTGTTATTGTGTTGTATTTTGTTTACTTTCATGGGACATAAAATATAGGATCACATAAAGTCACTATGACCAAATTTGCAAATTACAACGGTCCTATCAACGTTTCTAGGTGGTTTTCAAACAGAAACGTTCCCTTTATAGGTCAAACAGGGGCCTCTCATTTGCCTCCATAATTTACAAGCACTGCAGCAGCCACAAGGTCAACATGCATCACAGACTGCAATTAGCCAGAGTTAATTTTTTAAGTCATTTTTTCTGTCATATTAATTGCGTGAAATAAAATGATGACAGCCTCTGTCCAACTACAGAACGGAGTGATTTAGGCAGCAAATGACCACGGTGTTTATCTGCCGAGAACAATTTCTGCTTTTCTCACCACATGTATGTGTGAAAACACTTGTTTAAAAAAAAAAAGAGACGCCTGAAAGCATCAAGCCTTTAGCCTCTGGAGCATCCCTATTTCTTCTTTATATGTATTTTTACCCAAATCCTCTTGATTTATCTCAGAAATAATGACCTGACCCCTTGGGGCATGTCCACACTCATATTCGCTGCACCCGTCCTGCTAGTGCTGCAGGAAAGCTTTGTCACCAGTGTTTACCGTTGCCCTTTAGTGCTCACCCTTTGTAGCTGTTAAGCTACAGCTAATGAGATTTTCAGTGCCTCTCCCAAAGTGTGCAAATGAAGATAGCATTTGCTGATGAGGATGCCTGTCTTTATTGCAGTGCAGTCCCTGGTCGCCACCTGGAACCAAACTATGAGCAACGCTACGAGTCAGTGGAGCGGTGAGTTGGACGCGCTGCAACTGATTCCCCACACAGTCACTACAAAGCTGAGCCGCAGTGGAATACCACACCAGGGAAACAGGATTGTTATGAATTCAGATTATTAAGACTAGCATCAAAGACGTGAAACAATCTGAAAATAGATCTGACACAGGAGACGGCGCTCGGTTCAAGTGAAACAAAGCGCAGGAGTAATCATTAAATCTGTGCACACAAACGCTCAGCTCTCAACTTCAGCACATTGTCAGAGTTTCACTGAAGCTATATATAGTCCTGAGCCTCGCCGGGAATGTTTGCGCGCATGTGCCTGACATTTGTTTCCTCACGCTTCAGGTTCGGGCATCTACTGCGACACCTCCATCGATGGCATTGGCACCTGCTGGCCGAGGAGCAACGCGGGCCAGATGATTTCACGGCCCTGTCCCGAGATGTTTTACGGAGTCAGATACAACACCACGAGTGAGTCCTCAAAATACAAACGCCACAGATTCACAACACCATTTATTTCAACCACCTTCCCTGTACCCCCTCACCGAACCGCAACCCCCCTCCTGCGGGCAAATCCTGTTTGTGTACAGAAATGAGCACACACACACACACAAATTAGCCAAGAGATGTGCAAAAGAGAGGCAGCAAAAAGCTGCGTCTGCACTAAAACGGAGCGGATAATAAAGCACGAATGGCCCAAGGAGAGGCGTTCAAATCAACATGACGAGTGGAGGCAAACATTTGTAGGGAAAACTGTTTCCGTCTGGACCTCAGTGGAGCTAAAGAGAGAAGGAGAGAAGCTATGATCTTTAAATGTGAACCTCTGATGGATTTCCTGTTAACTCTGTTAGAAAGTGGAAGAATTACTGTCTTTTTATACCAAATTAAATTAATTTCTAATGTCAACCCCACAGCACAAAACAACATCTTCTAAATGAATTACAGTGAAAGCATCACTAAGTGGAGAAAGAACATGTTGTTGCCTGTTATTTATTAGTTGTTCCTTTTTGCAGTGAAACCTATTGTCTCATTCCAACATCAATCATTTGTGTTGTTTCCACACTAGAGGGCGCACTGGATCATATGGCAATCCGTCAATCAATGGTATATTTTTAAACTTGTGTCATATATAAGGCGCACAAAGTGCCTTAAGCGAGACAAAAGACTCAAAGATATTTAGTCAGTCAGACTTTATGAATTTAATGGGAAATCTAGAACTTGTTTGTAACGCTACACGTTATGGAAGCCAAAGCCGCGTTAGCGTATTCAAAATACCTGGAAATCCCAACATTGTTTGCAACACTTAAAAGAACAGACTGATAAAACAAATGCTACTATGCCTACGCTAACTCCCAACCTTATCAGTAACACGTAAAAAAAAACCACATACAACACCGCCACATGTTAGCCACATTAGCCTATTCACAGCAACACCCAACCAAACATTTTGACCACGTACCACTCAAAATTGCTTCAACAGAAGTAAACACAACCACATCTAATCCGTATATTAGGTGCTTGCGATTTTAAGGAGCCCTGTTATTTTTTGAAAAAAATTAAGGTGTTTAAGTGTGTCTTATAGTGCATAACATACAGCAATTTCAGGCAAAGCACACTGGGGCACACTGTGGATTGTGAAGGGGACGGTTGCTGGTCTCTTGCTGTTTGTTTATTTGTGTCTTTCTGCCGAATAGTGGAACTGGATGACTCTTTTGTTTAAATCCAGGAGTCTCTTCTGAAGTCTGTCTTCATATTTCATATCTTTGGTCCATCGCTCGCAGATTTTTTGCGACTTTGTCTGAAATAGTTTGAATTTTTTTAGATGTTTCAGGACAAAATACAGATCCCAGGTTTGTGGGTGAACGACATTTGGAGTAGGAAAAATAAAAACCATTCAATGTCCGCCAATGATGGACTAACACTGCTCTGTGCCCGGGGCAAACACTTTCAGGGCACCGCTACATGCTAAGGGAGCCAGTCCAACAGACATTCACATTTAGTGATAGTGGGCTCCAGAGTTTCTTAAAAGCTTTGAAATAGGATGTCAAAACAGAAACAATATTTTTAAAAAAAATCCCAGAAAACTTTAAACAATAGATGTAATGATTTAACTTTGGAAATCAAATAAAGTTAAATTTGTGTGAAGCCATAGGGGAGACAGGAAAAATGGGATGAACTGAAATTCTATTTAGTCCCTTAGAAAAACTGACTAGTTACTTTATACTTTTTATATGAATAGCTAGAATCATTTTTTAAAAACTTATTCTCCAAGTTTGCTGCATCTTTTTTACGTAAAACATGTTTTATGTGTGACAGGGCAGCTGGCTTAATGCTATTTCCCTATAGATAAAGTATATTTTATCCGGCTTCTGTATCTGCTCTATACTTTATCAGGACAGCCCAATTGCTTCACAGTAAAATGTTTTGCACACTGCATTATTATGTATAAAACATCTGTGCTTTAGTTTATAAACTTTACGTTTACATTTCTTTGTCCATTTCTAAAACAGACATTTTAATGCTGCTCTTTTTTAAGCGCATTGAATTTTCTCTGTGCACAAAAGGTGTCAGGAACTGGTGGTGGAGGACCCAAAATGCAGGAGACCAGGCTTGGGGACAGAAAATAAAATATTTAATAACCAAACTGAAACATGACAAAACTATGGGGAGAAACAAAACTTTGACACAACAGCAGATGACCTGACAAGGATGAACAGAGACCCAGACACTTAAATAGGCTGAGGGTCATTAACTGAACTGCAGACAGCTGTGGATCATGAACCTGAAACTGGAGTGACTGACAAAAAGAAAACCAAAAACATGACCAAGAACAAAACCAAACCACTGAATCCTTACAAGAGGAACTGCAAATATCCCCACAACCTTAATTTCTTTGATATTTTTCTTAAACACCCAACCATATACTGAGTCTTTTTACAAATTCCAACCATAGCAACCATCATGTGGGGACAGACATTTGCAGGAGTTGGAGCAGCTCCTTACCCAGTTCTAGGGAACTTTTGGTGATAGCAAAAGTGGATTTCTATTTTAAGTTTAGCTTTGCCCTGACATGCATTCCCACAGCTCCTAGTCCTTGTCTAGAGAAACAAAGATGAAAGATTGACTCATTTATATCAGTGCATCAGGCCAATAGTTTTGTGTCACCCACGCACTGATTACTAACTGTACTGGCTCCAATACACAACAATTAATGACTGTAAAACACAGGAAAGGGATGAAAACAGCAAAACACCCAACAACTAAAACCAACAATCACCCATACAGATATAACAAATCCCATAATGCACCTGACTCTGCTTTCCTTGCAGTAGGTGGGGTCATGTCAGTGTGAATGGTAGTATTGTTAACTCCTCCCAGCTGCAGAGATCAGACACATTTGGAAAGTTGTGCCTACTGCCAAACGGCTAATGATCTTCATCTTCTCTGACGGAAACAAAGAAAAAAGACGTTAGATGAGACTCATTTGACACAATGACACAATTTATGGTAAAATTTCAGCTAAAGTATGTTAAGGGCATTTTTAGCCAAAAACCTGTGTCGTTTCTAGGACATAGTTTCTGCAGAGCGGTAGCAGTTCAATAAAACTTCACCTCTGAGTTGTGGGCTGAGTTGTGGAGTAAGAATGCCTTCATTTTCCATCATGCCTTTGTTTACACTTTCCCACTAGCTTACATCATCATTTTTTTCACCCCTGATTTTTCAAAAACACAATTTGAATCTTAATTTTCCTTGTATATGTCTTCCATCATCAGAAAAATGCCACAAGGCCATGTTAACGACAACAATTTTTTTCAAAGGGGGTCTTTAACCAATTTAGATTATTGCAGAGACGTGGTAGATTGCTACCGGAGAAATGCGGTAACTCTAGCAGATAAACACTTGCAACCAGATCTGCCGCCAGCTTTCTGTAGGAGCAGATTTGCATGAAAAAGCCTGCAGCCATTCAGCACTCAGAGTTCAAGAAAGGGAAGCAGGGAGATGAAAGGCCGCATTAAAGGTGTGATGCCTGTTTGAGGTAGTGGAGAATCAATATCAATATGCACAATATGCTTACGTCAATGAGTAAAGGGTTCTACAATTTCCTCCTAAAGTAGTTTATCTCAAGTATGTGAGAATACACCCGTACAATCTGTTTTCAGATAAGAGTCATTGCTCGGCTTTGGCAGCCTTATTATTAATACCAGTTTCTGTATCAACAGACTTTTCTCTACTGTCCCAGATTTTAGCAGGTGGAGGTTTCTTGCCTCAGTTGAGCAATAAAACAGTCATTTTGAAGTTCCTATATCTTTGTATTCACTTTGTTCTCAGTTTAACAGCAGATATATCTGTACGTGTATTGGTTTGCAGGTGGAAGTTGCACAGCAAAGCTCAGATTTTCAGGGATTAAACAGGATATTTAGCGGATTTTGAACATCCATGTAATGAGACAAAGCATTTGGAGGGTGTTATTCAAAAAGCCTGTTTGCTTTATTGTTATTTCTGCAATAATAAAATATAATTGAATATCTACTTTGCCGTCTGCAATGAACTGGCATGTTTGGATTGTTTACATTACATGTTTTTGCTCCCAACCTGTCAGCTGTCAACCAAACTCGCCTCATTAGTATAATTGGGACATGAGGCAGTGTTTATAATTTAGAGGGGGGAGGGATTGTTTTTTTTTATTTATCCGTAAATGCAACCCGGCTCCGAACAAACCACCCACAGACTGATGATGCTTTCACAGCTTAAGAGAAAAACAACATTAGATCAGAGACGATCAAAGTAACACACAGTGCACCATCGAATGCAGCACCAATATCCTTCTGCTGTGCATCTGCATCCTCAGAATCTACATAATGCTCCAGTAAAACATGTTCAACGTCTCATCTCTCTGCTGTTTCCCCGATCTCTCTAACTTTACAGTGTTGGGTGACACAGGTCATCTGATATCACCTTATGGCCACACCTGTTCTCTGTGGCTCAGGATCACATCCAAAACCATCCTGGGTAATGTTAAAATGAACTTTTGTGAATTGAATCACTTGGTTTATGTCAAAAATAAAATCGCATCTGTAGGTGAAGCTGAAACAAATCTACCATAAACAGGAAGGTGCCCCAATTTCTTCATTTGGAGCAACGATGTGCTGTATTTTAGGAGCCCCTGCAAGATTTGGGTGAAATGCACAAAGCATCTTTTGGATTAGGTCCTATCCTGAAGAAAATGTGTGCTGGCACTAAGAAAATAGCATTTTGTTGTGTTTAGGGGAAGAATTCTGATTAATCCTCATTCGGTGACAGAAAACATCAAGATGATCTTTTTGCTGTGCTTTTCCTCCAGTAACTTAAGTAAACGAGCAGTCATTTGCATAAAATCTTTAGTTTTTATGTCACCATGTATTTAGGATATTTACACAAAAATGTCAGATGTGGCCACGAGGCTTGACAAACTTCGTTTACGCAGCATAGAGATGCTTTCTGCACACATTTTTTTTTAGAAACCTTTATGCTTCTTTCAATACAAATTTACTTGCCAAATATGAATTCAATTAATAAAAAACTTAAAATTTTTTATTATTTAGGCTACATACTTTTCATAAAGGAAAACACAGATAGTGGTGTAGTGGTAAGCACTCTTACACCTTTACTTATACACCACCAAGGGAGATTATTTTCAGTCTTGAACAACTAAGAAAAAGCAAAACATGAGGTAGTAACACTTTTCTGAGCAAACCTAAAAAATATTGACCTTTTTTTGTTTTGCTGGTTTTACTATGACTAGCGTTCTTGCTGCTGGCGTGAGCCGTGGTTGCACCATCAACTGGTTGCTTTGTTTTCTTAAAGGAAACTAAACTTCAGCTGCTTCAGTGGTCGGCAAACTCCCTTGAACAAAGAGGGCACATCACCCTACCTCTATCTATGCTGCTAATAGTTTCTTTTTTTAAAAGCAAATTTTCCATCCACAATCCACGCACATGCTTGTCCATTATCTCTCTGCAACTCAGCGTTTCTCTTTGCCTTGCTCTCACCGGAGGTCAGTCAGTAGCCGGTTGATGTTCATATCAGGGTGAGATTTACGCCTAAAGCTACGTTCACACCGGCCTCAGCATCATGGGTTCACTTTCAATTAAAAAATCTATGTAAACACAGAGAAAAGTGGACTCTGGGCTTCTACCTTCAAAACTCTCATGTTCACGCATTGTTACTGATATTTTTAAGTCTCTTCGTACAAAAAACTCAGCCACTGAACGTGTGTTTAAAATTCAACTCTGACCAATTCAAATTCAAATTCAAATTAATTTTATTTATAAAGCACCTTTCATGTCAAACAGACAGCTCAAAGTGCTTTCCATAAAAAACAAACAAGAATACAATAAAAACAAACCCCACATATGAAATAAAATCATTAAATAAGCCACTCATAATAAAACACACAAAAACAAGCACAAGTAAAAGAGAAATGACAGAGTTTAAGAAAAGAGAACCCAGAAGGCGCCGTCCGGCCTGTCCTCCTGTTGGCCGGGGTGTCAGCATCTATGCAACACAAGCACAACTCATCCCCAGCACCCAACGCCCCAGAGAACCCCCAGGCCCAGAGCACCAAACATGGGCGCACCAGGCCCGGCAGCCCGGGGAGTCGGAACAAGAGATGCCAGAGGACAAGCATGGCCAGAGTCTCTGGGAGCCCGAACACTAACACCCCGGCCTGGGGTGAGAAAACACTCGTTAACAGTCTAAAATGTAAAAGCAATAAAATAAGAAAGTAAAAATATGAAAACAGGTAAAATATGTAAATATTAATTAAAATAAAACAAGATAAGATGATTTAGTGTCTAAAAAAGTCTAAAATATAAATTAGAATAAGTTAAGATATAAAAGGACTAAAAGACATTAAACAAATAAATATTTGATAAAATAGCATATAAAATATAAGAGTAAAGATACCACATATAAGATCTAATTAAAAGCTAAGTTAAATAGATAAGTCTTTAGTTTCTTCTTAAAAACAGTGGATGAGGCCCTCACATCCTCAGGCAGTCCGTTCCACAGACGAGGTCCGTAGTGTCTAAACGAGGCCTCGCCATGGATTTTTGTCTTGACTCTAGGGACCATCAGCAGGCCCGCACCTGAGGATCTAAGGGCTCTGGGAGGTTCAAAAGCTAAAAGCAAGTCTGATATAAAAGAAGGACCTAGGCCATTAGGGACTGGGACGGAAGTGCCAACCATTAAATACGGATCATGAAAGAGAAATTAATAATTGCGGTTTGTCTTTCATTTATCGGAATGGAGCCGTGAAAGAAAAAGGCTGGAGCAAGATTCAGCAGATTTGCAACACTTGGACATTTTGAACCAAGACACTTTCAACTGTAGGTGGAAGACATGTGCTAATAAAAAGTAGTAGAAGAAGAATAAGCCCTGCCTGCTTGTCTAGTGCTAAACACTTGTCACACACCCAGTGTGAAAGTAAGTAAAATCCTAAAAATGGATTTTATTCTGAAGCAACTCTCATGGAGAAAAAATAACGTTATAGATCAAAAATGACATCAACACGATGAAAAAATGGATAATTTATCCTTATTTAATTAATAATTATTATAATTTGACACCACTAGTGATCACCCCAACATAAATCGTCCCTTAGGTGTGTGTCTCTGTGTGGCCTGCAATAGAAATTCAAAATGACCCGGTTGTTTCAGTTTTTTCCCAGCTGGGGTGGGCTCCAGCAAGCCCATGACCCTGGACCAAACTAAGCAAGAACAGAAGATGCATAGAATGTACTTTCTAGTATTCCTGATGGGTTGTATGCGTAAAGCCAGTGTTCCAGTAAAGCAGGTTTTTTTTCTCTCTCTTTAACCCACTTTCTAGTGTCTTTGCAGGGACAAATGACACATGACTCATGGGAATTTCTTGCTTCCTCATTAGCCTTGGGTGTAGCACAGGTGTAGTTTACGAATTCATGATAAAATATCTTTTGGAGGAAAAAATGGTGAGGAAATAAAGACTTCGTTTGAATACAAATGAATAAAAGATAAATAAATTGAAAGGATATTTATGCAGCCTGTGCAGTAAAAATGCACCTTTATGAAAGCAGCAATGGAACAATAAATAATCCAATTCCCCATAGACTGCTGAAACAACCTCTATGACAGCAGCGCAAACAATATGAATGAGCTGCTGTGGTCTGTGAAAGCACTGGGAGAGGCAGAACCCGCTCTTCTAACAACTGGAGAGATGCTTCGGTTTACTTTGATGGGAAGCTGACAGCCTCAGACTGGAGCTCAGTGCTGGATAATTCAGATGTGACATAAGAGCAGATTTGCAACGACCGACTTTTACTGTTTGGAAAATACAAATATATATTTAAATATTTACCATTAGTGATCATTTTTAAAAATGGATTTTAGTTCTTTTAGTTATCACGGGTTTGTTTTGCTGCACCATACATTTTACTTTTACTGGATTAAAGTTAGGATGAAAACAAAACTCTCAGTTAATCGTTTCTTTTCAAGTTACTTTTTTATAGTTGTTTGTATGATTTATTCCAGATGTGCATGAGAATCTGCAGAAAACCACATAAACTGGAAGATGAAAAGCACTGCCTGAATTCAGTTTTGCCCTAAAAATAGGACAGATTTGGTATTTTATCTTCATTAAAGGAAAACTAAAGATTTACAGTAATGTTGGATATTGGTCATTTATATTAGTTTAAAGTCCCGCTCAGACCATCTTGTGATCTATTGTAAAAGCATACCAAGAGGTCTTTTAATTATGATTGTGCCGCTTTTAGCCAAAGTAAAAAACCTGTGCCGTTTTCTAGTGGCTAATCGTCAAAAGTGGATCCATCAGAATGTGTCGGAGCAGGGAGGTCACGACCTTCAGCATATTTTTTACATCACAAATATGAAACTCTTTCAAACAGCATTTTTCATCTGCTCCTGATTCACAATGATTTGAGTAATCAAATACTCCAAAATGCAATGTTAAGATGAATTTTCATTATTTACTGTTTATGCTCCATCATCAGAACATGTTAAGAAGTCCATTGTCATTGGAGTGAGTCTTTAAATGTCAACGTGTTGGATATTGACAAAAATCCTCCATTGTGCGCCGTTACTCAATTCTTCACACCCATCATAGTAATGCTGTCGTTAAAATCACCATAAACATTTTTCTTTTATTTAATTATTTAAAAGATGTATTTCTGTAAAAAAAAAAAACTGCCATATGTTATTTTCGTTGGAATGATTTGAGTGTGGATTATAAATTCTCAAATAGTTTTGAACTTGTACCTTTAGTAAAAATGTGACTTATTTTTTACCTCTACTTGAGTCCTGTCACGTTGAAGTAATGCTACTCTTCCTTCAGTTGAACTGTGAAAATATTTTGGTTTTGATCCGTTCTTTTTACATTCTCTATTAAATCCAGTTTATTGCTCTTAGTAACACAATTTCACAGCACCGAACAGGCTTTATTTGGCCACTTTCACCCTACAATAACACATCCGTTCATCAATATGATACTATTGAGCTGAAAACAGGCTCCGCTTAGGCCCCGCGGCTGGAGATTTATGCTTTTAATCTGTGCCACCTACGGCTTGAAAAATCTTTCAAGCAGTGAGGATAAGTTAGCAAGGACAGCTGGTGGACTGATTTTGTGGGTTTTGGAAGGGCTGCAGAAAAGCAACGCTCCGTCCTTGACTGTAAGAGCCAAAGACTGTGTGCTGAAAGAAATATAATAATAATTTCATCAGAAGCACAAAAATGCAGTTTTAAATTCCACAATTGAAATCTGTTCATAACACGTTTTTGTAAAAAAAAAAAAGATTTTTGTCACAAAACAGATTTAAAAAAAGTTCTTTTAGTTCAAGAAGAATTTGTGTATCTTTCCTTCAATCATTCTTTCAACTTCAAACCAAAAATGAAAAAACAACCCTTCTGCCTGAGACAGAAGGGTCATCCAGAAGTACATTGAGTGGATGTCTGAGCTGCAGGTGAAGAGGGCGAAAGGAGAAAACGTTAACTTCACGACTATAATCTTGGAAGATTTTGCAGATGTGTTGACAGAAAGATTTCAGAGCACGTGGAAATAACAAGCACCGTTTACACCAGCTATTAGGAAGTGTTTAGAAATATCTGCGAGAGGATTCGGTTTGAAGCAGCAGCAGTGAAGAAAAGGATGAGCAGCCTGAAGCGCAGTCCTGTCTCCACAGAGAGAAATTGAATTGACGACACAAAGGTATGCATGTACATTCTTTTTATCCATAGATAGATAAATAAGGTTTTAAGTAATAAAGCAGTCGTACAGCGTTAAATGTGATTCTTTCCGGTGGTGTTTAAGCAAAGACTGGTCATAAGAGGTTACCTGTCATCAGATGGAGTTGGGGGGGGGGGGGGGTCACATGGGCAGGATTCTCAGACAGGTGTACCAGCCGCCTAAGATCTCAACTCAACTTGGAGGCACGTTAACATTGGGAGTGGGGTCATCTGGACTCCACAAGACCTTTTTTCTTCAATGATTTGTGATCTTCACTGGTGTCCATGGATTGCATGAAATCTTTCCACCTTTATCCACCTTTGTCATGGTTGGGAGAACACGTCAATGTAAGGGTGGGGTCATCTAGACCCCACAAGATAGAGCCATGTGTAGAGGTGCCCTCTGTTATTCTGGCTCAGATAGTAGATACTAAAACCTGACCTGCATAAATAACAGTTTCAAACTCAACATATTATGAATTTTTGAAGTTTATCATTTTAAATTTCAGGTTATGTATATGGTTCAAATATCTACATTGCACTTTAAGGATATTGTTTCACAGATGAACTTGTTCAGTGATTTCAATCTTAAGTACATTTTAGCAATACTGATGCCGTAGAATTAGAGCGTCTTCTGTCATATTATCACCAAAAACAGGAACGGCTTATCGTGTCTCAATCGGGTTCTTTTCTGCATGCATGACTTTCATTGTTAAATGGTCAAAGTGGGACTTCCAGCAAAAGAACGTCGTCAGGGACATTGGACTGAAAAAAGATCATTACAACTGAATCTGACCTGGAAAGTGACTGGAATATTTTTAGTTATCATATCTATAGGTCTATGAGTTTCCTTTTACTGTCGCAAAACAACAATAAAGTATATTTTCCTTTGTTGACAGAGAACTGATAGTGTGAGCAACGCAGCTTTCACAATAAGACTCCACACAAACTACTTCTGGGTGACTCTTCTGTTTCAGACGAAAACTTAAGAAAGGAATTTAAACGTCTGTTATGCGTTTGCTCTATTTTTGTAAGTTGGAAAATCAAAAAAAGATTGTTTTTTATATTTTTTTCATTTTTGATTTTAATTTGAAAAACAAATGAACAAAAGATATACGGACTGAGGAACCACAAAGCCCTAAACCACGTGAGAACATGAAGATACAGAACAGTATTTCATTACTGAGCTGTTTCACAATCATAATGGGCTTCCAAATTAGTCATTGTCTTCAAGCCTCTCCAGCTAAATCATACATATTTTATCCATCCCAAAACTTCTATAATTATCCAGATTCATGTTTATTTAATAATCCCATTAAGATCACGTGTTAAGAGGGAATCTTTGAATTATAAATCGCTGAAATATCCATAACAGCCAAGAACACAATATTCACCTCTCCTCCTGGTAATGATCCTTAAAATAAAATCCATATCTGGATGCTTTGATGTGTATGTATTTAGGACACCAGAATTCTCTAAAGGTATTGCAGACGAACAGCAAACACAATTAGCTTAATGTTTGAGAGGAAAGCTGATGTTTTTGTTGAAAAAAATTAAAACCCCCAAAGGATACTAAGAGATCTACTAAAAAAAAGAGTGTGTGTGCTTTATCTGGAGCTTGCCCGTAATATGACACGGCAAGTTTGGTTTCACCTTCAGGATTAAAGTAATCTCCACATGAGCGAGGCCCGAAAGCCAAAAAAAGATGCCGATCAGCTGACTCTGCAAAGGTCAGTCACTGAGTTACTGGATGAAGCTGTGAGCTAGTAACTCTAAATTATTTTCTCTTACGTCCCACCTATGAAGAAATTGCTCTTTCGATACAACTATCGTCAGTATCATTAGTCAAGTGGCTGACGTTAAAAGTGTATCCCTGCAAAATATTGTGTCCCTATTATGATTAAAGAATACAAAAAAGAAGGAAACTTGGATCAACTTATAATCAATAACTATTAACATTGTGTTTTAGGATATAAAAGCAAAAAATAGACACTGTATTTTCAAAATATAAATTGTTAACTCTATATAAACTTTTGGCTAAATTAATTGAACCATTTGATACTAAAAAAAATAGGCCCGCAAAAAAAATTGCAACTTCATCATTATCGTGTTATCAAGCTGTGCAATATGCAAATAGCAAAAGTCAGTGAAAACTGCAATAAATGGTTACCTTCAAATATGCCAAAACATTTGAATCGGTTAGTTCAAAAGGGGCCCAAGTCCAAGAGGTTTGTTTTTCCAGGAAATGATTTTAATTGCATAGCTTAAAGGGAGGCTACACCAAATGATTAATACTTCACCCAGATTTAGCACCAGTCCATAGCTTACAAATGCTATAATATGAAGCACCTCACTTTTATCATTTCAGAGGACTAGGAAACTAAAGTCTCTGGACTTGGTTCCTTCTTGAATTAAACAGAGGTGCTGCCATCTATGGGACAAAGCTAAACCCATGCAAGAGAGGCCCAAGTCCAGGAATTTTGCACTTGATGCATTTTAAATTGCAAGCATAGTCAATACATTACAACGGACATGGGACTTTTTTTTGCACAAGATAGCTTTTCCCTTGAAGACCATGGAACATAATATCTCTATTTTGAAAAATAGTGGACTTGGGCCCCTTTTGAACTAACCGATTCAATTGAAGTATTGTTCCAATAACAATTTTAAGTATAATTTAAGTTATGTTGACTCTTATTTAAATCAAACTGTTGCAGTAAAATGAAAATGATTCATTGTATTGCAAGTTATATCGTCATCTCAATATTGATCACTAATATCGCAAATAGCGAGATTTCCTCATATCATACAGCCTTACTGAAAAATAAAATCAACATATTAAAATATATAAAAATTTTAAATTGCTTTAAATGTTGCTAATTAGGATGTTTCTTAGAATGCTGTCTGCTGCCAACATTTCCAGACAAAGTAAACACGCCGGTCTTTCTTCATTTCCCACCACAGTTACTGTGAAACCGAACGCTACATACGATTCGTCGTATTTGCTTTTGGGACAAGTTTCGGGTGTCTTGTTTTCTCTTTCGTCCTCTGCGTTTCTATTCGTCCCCATTAAATGTTTTTCCATTGCGATTCTTGAGGCTTAATTCAATATTTCTCTCTCTCTGGATATGATAGTTTGATGACTGATGGTGTCTTTGGACTAACTGTTTAATAACTGACATCAACTGCATGATCCCTGCGTTGTCCCGCATCACGCCCACTATTTGAGAAACACTGCTGTAATCTAATCTGATGCAAACGGCTCTTCATTAAATATTAAAATACGCTGTGATTTCAGTAAATACTTGGAGTTTTTTTTAATAGCAAACATTAAGACTATGAAAGTGAATCCTTGCTGCTCAATGCAACTTTCAAAATGTATCACTTTTCTTCTCAGAATGTCCATGAATTTTTTGTTTTAAGCTTTTCTGCAGAAACTCTTTCAATTACAAAATAAACCAAAAACAACAAAACTCTGGTCCTTGCCTCAACACCTCCTTTAATGGCTATAGTAATGCACTCATCCACTTCTTGCACTCAAGGCTTCACATTCTCCGAGTTGAGTTTTTTGAAGTGTAGCTACATCAGGGACACTTAACACAAAGCAGCAGAACTCTTTCTACTCAAAACATTCACAGACAAAAGTCCATTTATAAAATAGCTACACACCTTTTTCTGAAAGTTGAATAAAAGTCACTGTTTAAGTTCTCTGATTTGCGTCAGCATGGCATTATAACCACGAAACGGTATGGATTTGTCCCCTATAAATCCATTACTTCACAGTACAATTTGAATGGCCTCAGTAGTGGATTCAGCGTCGCCGACCCTGATTACATCTGTGGGAACTGGTGCAAATAATTCTACACAGTGGAGCAGAAAATGACAACGCGTTTGTTTGTTGTACGGAAGGCTGCATGGCAGGAATATATATTACCGCTAAATGCAAGAACAGCAAACATAATGATTACTTGTAGGGGCAAAACAGTTGAGAAAAGTTTGGAATGATAATCTGGCAGAATAACAGTCAAGACATGTCCACAAAAATACTTTACCGACTGACATCACTACAGTTTTTTGCATAATTGTTGTCACAATACCGTCAAAGCAAAACTGGTTTACAACAAATGACAGTGATTAGTTGAAGGTTTGGTCCACGTACACTTTCAAACCTCGGCACAACACGTTCAATTATACTAATGATTTTTTCCTCTTGTTAAAGTGTAATGAGAGTAATTGTTCAAAAAATGAACTTTTGGAGTAGTGTTACATTATTACCTCAATTAAAACTGTCCTCAGCAAAGTTGGCACATCACACAAAGTCAGAACTCTTTGACTGAAAGACTTTCTCTAACATCATCCTGCTTTTGATTTTACCAAAATCAAAAGCTTGGCTAAAGCTAAACCTTCCTGTGCTTTTATTGCAGCAGAAAATAATGTTCTTCCATAACCTACTTTTTAGTTAAGTCTCTATAAACCAACTAATCAAATCAAATCAAATGACAACAGTACTCACCACCACCTTCTGGTGTGAAGAAACCAAGCAAACCCTGAAACTGAAGGTTTAAATTCATTAACAAATAAACTCTGAAGCAGTTCATTCGTTGTGATCGCAAACTAGAAGTTTGAGAATGTATACCATGTGTAGATTCAGTGCAGAGAAGTGCAACTACAGTAAGGCCTTAGTCACAACTGCTCTTATGGGTGGATACGGGCTGTGTGCGGGGGAAAAATAGACAAACCTGTATGGGGCAACAGCAAATACTTAACATGTAAGGGTAAATAGGGGGAAGTAGATGAGAAGCAGTTGTGTCATACACATTTGTCAGTTCTTCAACCCCCCTCAAATCCTGCATGCTGCAGAAGGAGCCTTTTAGTGTTGTTCGTGTGTTAAGTGTGTGCTCCTTGCGCAGAGCCTGACTGCTAGAAATGAGGAAATTAGCCTATCCATGTTGTTTGTGTGTTCATCTCACAGGTACTTATTAACCTGTGAGTGCAGCATTTACGCTTGGTAAATAAGGAGGTAAAGTGTGGCATAGGGAAGCCATACCACATCATCTGTACATTATAAGTCAATGTAACTTACATTATTCTTATTAATTATGTAAAAAATTCCTGCATTGGCTCCCTATATGCTTTAGGATTGATTTTAAGTTACTTTTGGTAGTTTTTAAAACAGTTTTGCGCCTTTTTAACTGACACATCTGACATATGAACCCTTACGGACTCTGAGATTGTCTTGCACTAGTTCACTAACTATTCTGACCATAAAAACCATTAATCAGCACTATGACCTTCATTTATGGAACAGCCTCCCAGAACATATCACCTATTGATCTAAAGCGTTATTCCTTCTCAAAGACCAAGAAGAAATATTTTCCCGTATGGGAACCCTAACAAGCTTGGTGGTGCAAATTTTCATTTCTAGACTTCTTCATGATCTGTTGTAGTGTCTGCTTGGTGACTACAGTCAGCAAATACAACAGTTTCCCAACATCTTCTGGAAACAGAAGTACAAGCCAACGGTGACCACATCGACCACATCATTAGCTTCTTCCCAGGAATGTCAGGCAGTCCCAAAATGTCCCAAACCTCCTTCTCCTGAAACTCCTTCTACAGGTCATAAATCGGACACGGTCATGGCCCTTTTCAAGCCCTGCAAATATCAACATGAACTCATGCTTACTCATTCAAACATGCTCATTATCTGGGCCCCTTTTAAATTGAGGCCCCGTGGTGCTTGTCAGGTCATCAAAAAACACTGACTAACCTCACTGCGGTGCGTGCAAAAGCAGACAGTCAAACAATATCTGGAGTCAGGGGAAATCTTACCCACACTCAGAGGTCCTTCTTTGATGGAGCTTGTTTAACAATGTCACTGATCTCAGGAAGTGAGTTACATGAGCTCTCAGCAGACTCACCAGTGTCTGAGTCTGAAAGGGGCATTAACTGACTTTAGAGGATCTTTAATTACTCTCTCCATCACCAAGATGTATGATGCTGATGTCAGCGTTACTCCATTATCGCTGTAAATAATGAAGAAAGGAAATTTTTCTGCCCTCAAAGTATCACCGTCTCCCAGTTTACTCAAGGATAAATGAGATGAAAGGTGAGGCTTTTAATTTACCTGTCGATTCACATTCCTCACTTATGGCCACGAGCTGTGGGATGTAAACAGATAACTGAGAGACAGACAGAGGAAATGAGAGGCTTCAAAGGGGCCGGCTGAGGTGGGCTGGATGCCTCCCGGACGACCTCCTGGTGAGGTTTTACAGTGTGAGGAGCCTCACGGCAGATCCTGAAGATGCTGGAAGGAATAAATGTCCTGGCCTCACAACACCTCCTCTGGAAGAGGTGATTGTGGAGAGACATCTGGGAGTTATGACCAGGTCGCTGTAAAAGCAACCCAGACCTGGATCGGTGAAGGGATGGATGGATGAATGGATGGATGGATGGTTGGATGGATGGATGGATGGATGGATGGATGGTTGGATGGATGGATGGATGGATCAAATCAAATCAAATCAAATCAAATCAAATCAAATCAAATCAAATCAAATCAAATCAAGTCAAGTCAAGTCAAATCAAATCAAATTAAATCAACCTTTATTTATATAGCACTTTTTCAACAACATATGTCACTCAAAGTGCTGTGCATAAAATACAATAAAATTTAAAAACAAGATGACAAGACAAACCGTGCGACAACCCCCCCCCCCCTGCAAAACACACACACACACACACACACACACACACACACACACACACACACACACACACACACACACACACACACACACACACACACACACACACACATACATCAAAAAATAAATAAATAAATAAAAAAGTGATAAAATGATGAGACCAGGCTTTGTCCTGAAGTGGGGAAACGATATTTTGGGGACATGTCCACATCAGCGACCCCCCAACCCAAGTTCACGGAGAACACTACCACAGAACCCCCCAGATCCGATCAAAAGAGTCAGACCCAGGAGATCCCACTGCAGCGACCCCGCTCACTGAGAAGGGTCAGTCACTGATGTGGAGGATCCAGCAGAGGGAAACACTGGAGTGTAATAACATGTAAAAGGAATAAAATTAAAATATATATAAAACATGGACAAAAAATAATAATTACATAAACCTTAATAGGCATATGAAATAGTAAGAGCGACTTAAAAATTAATAGAATAAATAAATAAATGTATTTACATACACATATAAAACTAGTTAAAAATAAATAAATAATTAATTAATATATTAAAAAAATTCCTAAAGTTCAACTAAAAGCTCAATTAAAAAGGTAGGTCTTAAGCCTTCCTTTAAAAACATGAACAGTCTCTGCGGCCCTGAGGCTCTCTGGGAGGCTGTTCCTCAGGTGAGGTCCGTAAAAACTGAATGAGGCCTCGCCGTATGTTTTAGTTCTAACTTTTGAAATAACCAAAAGGCCTGTATCAGAGGACCTCAGGGTCCGCAAGGGCTCATACTTTAAAAACATGTCAGATAAATATGAAGGCCCGAGACCATAAAAACATTTGTAAACCAATAAAAGAACTTTAAAATCAATTCTGAATTGCACAGGGAGCCAATGCAGCGATCTTAAAACTGGTGTAATGTGTTCCCGCCCCCTGGTCCTCGTCAGAACGCGTGCTGCTGAATTTTGCAGCAGTTGAAGATTTGCTATTCTTGTTCTGGGAAGACCAGAGAGCAGGGCATTACAATAATCTAATCTGCTGGTAATAAAAGCATGCATTAGCACATCTGTACTGACAAGAGAGAGAAATGGGCGGACTCTGGCTATATTTTTTAGATGATAAAATCCTGTTTTTGTGATATTTTTAATTTGTGGGATAAAATTCATCTCAGAGTCAAAAATGACACCCAGGTTTCTCACACACTGAGAAGTTTTGTAATTCTTTAGTTTAGATAAAACTATCTCTCCTTTGTCTTCAGAACCGATCACTAAAACCTCTGTTTTGTCCTGGTTTAGCTGTAGGAAGTTCTCTGCCATCCATGACTCAATGTCAAAAATGCATTTTAAGAGTGTGTTGACCGACTCTTCATCATCAGGAGACACAGCGATGTAGAGTTGAGTGTCATTAGCATAGCTGTGGAAACAAACGCCATGCCTCCTGATGACGTCCCCCAGTGGCAGCATATATAGATTAAAGAGTAGTGGGCCTAAAATTGAACCTTGGGGGACCGCACAGTTGATGTCAAAGACCTTTGAGGAGCAAGTATCCATACTTACGTAAAAAATTCAATCTGTGAGATAGGAATAAAACCACTTTAGTACGGTACCAGAGATGCCCAAACCTCTCAGTCTGTTGGATGGATGGATGGATGGATGGATGGATGGATGGATGGATGGATGGATGGATGGTTGGATGGATGGATGAATGAATGAAAGGATGATTGAATAGATGGACATTGAAGCATATCAAGTCCATCTTTAGTGCTTTTTATGGTTTTTGCCTCTGCGTCTTCTTCAGTGGACCATTGCTACCAACAGGTTCTAATCACCTTCCTTGGTTCTGCCAAATGTTCTTAACACATCCTTGCATGTTTTTGTTCTGGAAATCCACCTGATGCAGCTCAGTTCCAGCTGGTGATCAGTTAACAGCTCAGCTCAGCTCACCTTGAACTGAGGTTATGAGACAGGTGACCTCGGATCTGTTGATGTCACCAGAATATGGTGCATTGAGATGTGATTCAGGGAGCTCTGGTGTCAGGAGCACCTCTGTGTTCAAATATCACTGAGACAGTGAAACAACAAACACCACAATACAACACACAAAACAACACAAAGCAACCCAACTTACATTAGTGAAACTATTCTGAGTCCCATGATGGATCAGAAATAAATGTCTGAATTATTTGACTGTGTTTGTTCAGCTATCTGAGGCACTTATATGTTCCTAAATGTACAATTACAATGATCATTTCTTTAAAGCCGTTCCTGTTCAATATCCATCCATCCATTTCCTGAATCGGCTGTATCTCTTTCGGGGTTACGGGGCTGCTGGAGCCTGTCCCGGCTACTGTTGGGCAAAGGCGGACTACAACCTGGACAGGTTGCCTGCCTGTCACAGGGTCACACACCTAGGGGTAATTTAGAATCACTAATCAACCTATATAGCAGTGACGTGCGGTGAGGTTAATGGCTGGTGAGGCACTGACGTCATCAGTCGAATTTACAAACATTTGAACCATACTGAGTAAATTATTCACCATTTGATTGACAACAGTTAACGTGTTTTGTTAAAATATCATTTCAACATGTTTTTTTCATATACAAACTGCAGCATAGAAAAAACCACAAACGTAATTACCGTCTTACCTTTACTTGTAAATAAAGTCCATACGCCGCTCCTTCTGAAGAAAATGACTTGCTGCTTGCTATCACTTCTTCTAGTATTTTTTAGCGTCATAATCTCAGGGCTCACTGGCGCCCCATAACATGAGGCACGAGAACTACTGGCCTCACCTAGCGGCTTTTTAGTGCTTTGCGTTTAGCGCTCAGCACAAGAAACACGTCCCTCACATACAGTTATTTATAAAAACAAACACTGTACATCATATACATCTGCTAAATTATGTAAACTCAGCTCATATAGTACAAGTGATTGAACCGACATACAGAGAGACAGCAGTACCGTCTGACTGCATAGGTATTGCGCAATCCAAGGTGAGGCTCAGTGGGCTGGTGGCTCATCGCACGTCACTTCTTAGTATCTGAACAGCAAATGCGAAAAATTCTGCAATTTTGAAAACAAAAAAAAAACAAAAATGGTACATTTAAATGGAAAATGACTGCAAAGCACAAATTACTGATTAAATATAATAATTGAATTTATTTTTTCTCTTTTCTTCCCATAATGCCTCTACTGACTGCACATCACTGCTATATAGCATGGTTTTGTACCGTGCAAGGAAGCTGGAGCGCTCGAGAAAGCACGCTTCCATGGAGAAAGTATGGAAACTCCACACAGATTTGTCCCGTTCTTGCTCTGAAGCTACATTCACAACGCCCTTGGAAATTTTCAAGCAGTCACTTCCAATGAAAAGTCAACGCAAACACGTATGAATGCGGATTTTGGGCTTCCATATTCAAAATTCACTACACACACACTTTAAAAACCACTTTCGAGTTCTACGTACAAAGCTCACGGCCATTGAGCGCACGTTAGAAGGAGACCAGGTCAAACTGGTCTCCTTCTAACGTGCGCTCAATGGCCGTGAAGCCTCTCCCTGCTTGTCCAATGTTAACGCCATGGGCTAAAATAATGCAAGTTTAGCGCTTTTTTGAACATGCATCACATGCCCCCAGCTCAATATTATTTGTACAAATGCAGGTGTCCAGTAACCTTGAAACCTCTATGTTCAGATTTCAAGCTAGATTAGATTCTGTGTTTATCATAAAAACAAACATGATTGTGTACATAAATAAATTGGATTTTGCATATAAAAAAAATTCACTTGGCAAAGAAAACGACAGTTTACAGTCATGATAATTGCAGTGATGGCTGTGACTGAGCGCTTCACTCTGGTTGGCGGCGTTTGAAAGATTTAGCTCAAAGTAACAAACAACTTCCCTCACCTCATTATTGTGTGGCGATGTTTTTCAGTGTTGTGATGAAGCTCTGAATGTGATAAGTCTGTAAAAACATCCTGAGAACAAACATTTAATTTACTTTAAAAGACTGTGACACTCCTGCTGTGATGACAACGAAAAAGGCTTTTCTTTGCCATAATTGCAAAACAAACATCACAGGCAACAAGACTTAGCTGCAACAACAACAAAAAATGCATTTTTTGTTTGATTGCCTAAAATACATTGATTCTTATTGAATTCACAAAAATGAATTTGTCAAACACAAAAATACACATTTTCTCAGGTTTAGCAAACATAGTGTCTTAAGTTGTTTCTTGAAATAACTTGATGTTTCCATTCGATGCCTCAACTTTATTTGTTATTAACTAAAAATGTCATAAAGGCTCATGGAGCCTAAGGGTCTTTTTTCGGCATTAACATCTAAAAGTCTACTGGATTACTATGGCAACCCATTGTCATGCAAATCTTTATATCAGTTAAATAAAACGTCAGCCTGTTGGGAGTCAGATCTGTCATTAGAAGGCCTTTTACTCAAAGTATTTTAACTATTTGAAGACTTCAAGGCAAAAGATTGAATAGTTCTTGAGGTTGTTCCACATTGTGCCTTCATGCGTCCATGAAGGCACAATGTCTTCCAAGTGTTTTTATCACTTCAGTTTGTGACTGGTTCAGTATATGAATGGCATTCATGAGGCTCGTTTTGCTGTCAGCGCTGCTCTAAAAACTGCTGTTTGGCTTCAGATCTGCCAGACACAAACAGGGAACTGCCAGAAGGATCACCAGAACCCAGAATATACCGGATTTATCACCAATTTTCAATGCACTACCGCAACAAAATGCTAACAAGAGCCATAAATGAAAAATATTTTTACTGAGGTTTTTGCAGCACTTTCAGTGCCTAAAATAGTCCCCTATGTTGGTTTCTAGCCAACTTTTTTTTTGTGGCACGAATGAAGTGAGGACAAACGTGACCCTCGGCATTTTATTTTAAACAAAAAACCTCAAAGACAAAACTGCAAATGCCATGTTCATTGAGAACACGTTTAAGCAAGGTCCCAAATGCTTTCTAGCTAAGGAGATATCTGCTCTTAAAATGTCACTTTGCACAGTTCAATCTGTGGACCGTATGGTTTTAAAAAAGCAGCAAAATCCGGGCTGAAGCTGCAGAGTTCACTGCTGTTTATGCAGACTCAAGAGAGAATTCTGCTCCAGCTTCAAGGGAACCAAAGAAAGATTTGTGGCCCTTAAAATATGTTTTGGGAACTTTCTTCAAAATGAAGCTGTGAAAAACAGCAAAGGGGATCCAGGGGTTGTCGTGATAAAAAATATGCTGGATAAAAAACAGCTTCAAATAAGGATTTTGCTTTTGCAACCTTCATGATGTGCTGTGATCTTTGAGTAACGGTTTCATGAGAAACAGGTGCATCTGAAATAATTAGATATCTATCAAAGAGTGGATTAACTGCAGTATTTCAGCTGAAGAATGTAAACACAGATGGACATTATTCTGTTTTTTTCTTTCTAATTTGATAATTAAAACTTATTGAAAATGTAGAACATTAAGTAGAACCTCAATTTTAGAGACTCAAGGTGTCAAGTGCACCAAATAATTCATTAAAAACATCTGGCTGTTTGATAAATAAGGAAGATGGCAGAAAAGGTCTTTGTTCCATTTGGAGGGTTATGCGACAACTTTTTACAATTTGGAGGAGGAGGAGAACACAGAAGACGGATGCCAATCTTTGCAAAATGGATTTTTAAACTGGGTTCACACAAGGTTAGCCCAAAATAAAACCCAGAGAAATACAACAAAACAGAAGAGCTCGAACTTAAAAGGCAATTTCAAAAAATAAAGTGCAGATAAAAACGTTCTAAATAAAAGCTGAACAGGCTCACAAAGAATTCAAAAAGAGAAAATCCTGAAATGGAAGTTAGCAACATCGCACCTGAGTTTTGAAGGCTTGATCTCAAAGCGAAATATAGTTTGTTTGTCAAGAAGCAAGTATTCAGAAACTCTTCATTCCAATTGTCAAGCATGGTGGTGGAGGGAGGATGATTTGGGCTTGTTTTTGTAGTCAAAGCTTAGCCAAGATTGGGTCGGCTCTTATAACAATGGTCTGCAACATGCGTTCAATCATCGTCCCCACCTTTTCGCCCGCTCCTTTTGCTCCTGCCAGCCTGGCCAGAGCTGCATGAGACACTGTCATGGAAAAAAAAAAGCTTATTTCAAAACGGCGGCTTCTCTTTGAGTTTTGTCTCTGCACAGTGAAGAACAGGGGCAGGTACATTTTAGAAGAATTTGAAAGAGCAAAAGGGGGACGCCACTTTAGAGCTCGCCATGCAAACGCTGTTAAGAATGTAAAACTTCTAACACCAAGTAGTTTCTCAATGAGGCTGAAGGAGATAGGAGGTGATAGATTCAAATCTCCAGGAGGAAATTAAATTTGTAGCTGGTAATAAAGGTGATTTTTAGGGGGAAAATTCAAGATTGTGGCCTCGTAAAGGTCAAAGGTTAATAAAATTCCGGTTGTGGTTGTGGACTTAACCTGGTGGCATGTGTGTAATATTTTGTGAAGATGGGTCAAACCAAAATCTTTACACCTCTAAATGTTTAGATAGGGTTAGAGTCATTTTTCAAAACTCTTTTTTTTAATTCTTTAAATGTTGACCACATAGTATGCATTGCATGTAATATCTCTTTTCAGAGAAGTCACCAAAATAAAAGACAAACGTGGTTTCAGAGATGATCAAAGGGATTTTATCTGGGTCAGGGATAGAGTAGTAAACGCTAACAGGATAGTAATAAGTGGCTTTTGGTGGACGCAGCGACAGATCGGTGAGTCTGAGTGTGCTCTTAAAAGCCTGAGTGGATGTAACCTCAGATCCAGAGGGAGATTATTCCAGAGTTCAGATCCCTGGGTGATAAAGTCAACTTTTCTTTTCGCCTGAGTAGCTGAGGCAGAAAAGTAGCTGGAACATATTTCAGCCACACATCAACTCGGGAGCAAAGGACAAAGATTTAAAGACCAGAAATAGCAGCTTACATTTGATTTGGAAAGTTACTCCACTGGCGAGTAATGAGAGTTCCCGTCCAGCTTCAGATAACATGAATTTGAATCCAAACATTGATAAATCTGCTAACTAATGTGGCCTCCTATTGACCCATTTGGCTGTTGCACCAAGAATGCACCCTCCCTATGCGCTCATTCAAGTTGTGAGTGAGATTTGCGACAGATGAACAGTTTCTCTGTCTGCAGCTGTAAATCTGACATCTATTGTTGTAAAGCTTTGAACATGTCCGTGCCCTGATAAGCAGCACTTCCATGAATCAAGGCCACAGCACCAGGCGGCAGCTCCAAAATTAGACTGTGACAAATCCTCGACTTAAGTTGCTTATCCAGACAGAAGCCCCATGTTTGCATGTCCCCACTTGCTACATTTTTGCTTTAAGATAGAAGATATGAAAATCTGTTTGGCTCTTACACCACTGTCCTCTACATTCTGCAGTTTTTTGATGGAAATACTTGACTTCAGTTCTCTACCAGATCATTCCTTTACCGTGAAAAACAGGGACACAAATATCTGCTTGCTATTGTTCTTAAAGCTCATTTTAAACATTTTTCATCTCTTTAAAGTCCCACTCCGATCATCTTTTGATTTATTGTAAAATGGTTAGTGGTCTTTTAATCATGATTATGCTGTTTTTAGCAAGAAGCAAAAAAACCTGTCGTCTTCTAGGACATAGTTGCTGCAGAGCGTCCCCTCCGGCTCCCAGAGGAGTGGTTTATCCTGCCCCCCCCGTGTCCACTATTCTTTGGCAATCAGATCCCATGCCCTCTGCTTCCTCACTGAGTTCCTGTAAAATCCACGTTTTGTGTCATAAAGGATTTTATGCTTTCGTACCGCCACAGTTAAAATTTTGTCATCCATGGAGAAGATGGACGCCTGTGTGGGCACATCGCCTAAAATATAAATTTACATTTCATAAATTCTTATGTTGAAAGTACAGCGGAAGATTTATTTAGAAGTTTTCACTGCTCCCTGCTGGAAATGGAACTCCTCGCATTGCGTTGCGGAGGGACAAACTTCAGATGTAGATCATACCAGAAGCAATCTAAGATTGATAAACATTCTATTTTTTGTGTCAATGCAACTGAATGTAGACGCACTGCAGATGGACCAGTCTAAAACCAGAGTTGTGGACGGAACTGTTGGTGTAGAGTAAACTTGCTCCCATTTCCCATCATCCCTTTGTTTACATGCTCTACCACAAGCTTACAGCCCCTCAGGCCCCAAACCTATCATTAGTGGTGCAACAAAAGGTATATCTCAACTATTCAGCCGTACAGAGACCAGCTCAGACGAGGAAAACAAAGATGGATCTATATTTCTGCAGGTGGATGCATCAGAATGGAGCAAAGCAGAGAGCTTATGACCCGCCGATTTTAGTTCCCCTGCTTTTCATACAGCATTTTTTATTCTCTGTTCCTGATTCATAGTTTGAATGAAGAAATTCTCAGAAATGTAATTTTAAGCTTAATTTTCTTTATATATGTCCCCAATCATCCATTATTTCTATTGGGTCTTTAACCTTAAGTAATAAACTGTTGCCTGACCCTGAATTGAGGGGGCAAATACCAAAGCACAGTAACAAGCTTTGCACAATTCTTTAGTCACCCTGTAGTGAACCTTTTGTCAGCGCTGTTTTGTTGACTTGCATGAGCTCGCACAGGCAATTCTGATTAAACACTGAGTGTTAATGAGGGACATTTAAGGTTTGACCACACGCCAATCAGCCACAATATTAAGCCATCTGCTGAAGGGCGTTCAGGTGCTGAAGTGCATATTGTCATGCTGTGGGAAGCTGCTCCTGTCGGGGTCTGGCAGGTGTGTGTGGAGCAATGCTTCAAAAATATGGTTGTTAAGCAAGCTTCACATGTCAAGTTCACTTTCAGATCTAATTTTGTACTTATTACTAAAAAATCCACTGAAAATTCAAGCCTCCAAGCAGCGAGTCACAACATAGAAATGGCAAAAAAGTTGTCATACAATCTAAATGTCAAAGATGTTACAGAATATCTAAATATGAACTAAAGGAAGGAAGAATTTACCTGAATTTTAAAAGGAGTAAAAAGTCTTAAATGCCACAATATGAGTTATATAATCAATTATTTGAGCTACAATTTCTTGCTTTTCATTTATATGACATTTAATATTGGTTTTTCTGATTATGCTATTGTTATTCTTGGTTCTAGCCATTCCTGGATTCATGTAGTTCAGGTCAGGTATTCAACTTTTGTATTGCATTAGAAGCAGTCCAGATCTGCAGTGCTTAATTGAAATCCTGCCAGTGTTCACAAAAGGCTTCAGTTTCCATGTCACCATGACTAGGGATGTGTATTGTTAAGGTTTTAACGATACTACTATTATCGATACTGCTTATCGATCCGGTATTTTAACGCTACTCTTATCGATACTTTTTGAGGACGAAAAATAAATAAATAAATAACAAATGAAGAACATAAAGTATTTTATTTCCTCATTATGCAACAACACTGTTTTTTTAACAAAAAATTTTACTTTATATACATGAGAATGTTCCAGACGGGATATTCATTTAATTATTTAATCTAATTATTTTTATTCTTTATGAGCGTGATGTTTCCTTTGATCTTTTGTCCATTTACCACAACCTTGAATAGATTTTTCTGTCTGTCACACCCAGAACTAAGTTAAGTGAGATGATGGAAACAAATTCACGTTGATGCCGACTCCTTTATATTTATTTATTTTTGTTTAAATCCAGTAAACCCAATAAATTATATTAATTTTACAGATGATAACTATCATTAGTCATTAATTATTATTAAGTAGTAGGAAGCAGCTGATAGTGTGTCACGGGTCTGGAATCATAAGCGGTGAATCTAAGCCCCGCCTCTCTACCTGTTTGTTTTGTGTAGAACACGCCGCTCCAGCGCGTTCTACACAAACAGCGCAACATGCGGTCATCGTAGCAGCAAGGTGACAGGATGGTAGGGGCTCCTTGATGCAAACTTAATAATTTTTACGCAGAAACGTTAGTTCTTAGTCTAGGGCGCTAACGTGTCCCCTACGAGATCGCCACTGACTGTGTGTGCGCTGCCTTGTCTTGTGTGTGTGCGCGCGCGGCGCGTGCTGTCTGTACAACAGCCCCGCCCCCCGTGCACACAAATAGTCAGAGCTTTCCGCTTCAACAAGCCGAAATTAATATCATCATTAATTAACTCAAAATTGACTGACTTGGTGAGTTAAATATGGCAGATAACGCTTGTGGGACACACACAAAAAAAGAAAAAGTAACTTCTCCAGTACCGATAGCAGAACCGTTAAGGTCAGATCTTAACGATACTGTGGTCCCGAAGAATGTGGCCCCGGGGCTGGTTCAATACTGGGGCACGGTACCCATCCCTAACCATGACTGCTTCTTGTTTGTCAGTGTTTTCCTCGGTGCAAGTAGCTCTTGGCTTTCTTTATTTTTTACCACATCTTTGTATTACCTTAAGTTTGTCTTTGTCACTGTGTCATTAATCCTTTGTAATTCAGACCTGTTTTCTGTCAAAACTGTAACTTCAGAACTGAATTTTGTGAAAAGCTTCAATAAATGCAGGTGCATTTCCTCAAATAACCACTGGGGCCTCATTAATTAGCTTAATTAGCCTTTTACATGGACTTGCATCATGTAAAAACTTTTCTAGGCTCTAGGGGTAGATTGCAGATCCAAACCTTGGCATGAGCTTACATAACCTTACATAACCATTCGTATCATATTTGATACACACATTTCTGTGACTCCTGTCTCATTAGCATGATCCAAACGTTCCTTAAAAACCCATTGTGTAGAACTTTTTCCATGTTTTCTGCCATTCATCATTCCTCTATAGGAGCTGTAGAAGGTCATTTCCTGCCCATTTCAAAATGGCTGCTTCCATAAAAATCACAAAAACACTTTTGGCGGGAACATTTTCAAAACTTGATGTAGAGAATAACTAATTTTATTTTTTAATGAGTACCTGATGCATTTAAAGAATGCTTTGTTTTTTGTACAATTAATTATTTATAAAACAGTTACATAATCTTAAAATTTGGAGATCAAATTTGAGACAGTGGATAAATTAGGTGATTTTTTTTTTTTTTTTCTGAAGACCCAAGGTAACTCACAACAACTAACATTGTGGTGAGTAAAAACCTTACCAAATCACCCAACATTTTAAAATTGATATGTGATTCCAAAAAGAAATGCATATATTGCAAATATTTTGTCAGGGGGAATCTTATCAAAATAGGTGCAACCAGAGAAATCAAGAAAGTAATTGGAATACGTTCTCAAAAATGAGACACTGGGTTAAAAATCTGCCTCAGTATTTATTAATTCCAAAGCTTCCGGAACAGTCGAAGTTGTATCAAAAATTCTCACTCAACCACCTGCCACTGCACTGCCTGTTCATTTCTGTGCAGGTCATCCACCCGGGTCTTTCACACCACAAGTCTTCTCTTCAGACATCGATAGATATTTAAAGCCGGGTACACCAGAGCTTCAGCTCCAGTGTTGGTGTTAAGAAATCACAGTAACTCTTGAACTATTTACCCAAATCCTGTGGTTCCAGCGAGCTCTGAAGCAGAGAAAAGCAGCTTTCTGTTGATATTTGCAACACTTTACAATAGTAAAATGCTTTCATTTGAATTGTGAAGCACAGAGGTGGGAAGTTTGATGATGAGGTTCCTGAAAGATTTGAAAACCTGAATATATTTGGTTGTATGTAAATGATTCTATGTTTACTGAGTCAGACAGTCACCACAGTAATATTTTCTACAGGCATTTGTATCAGGAGTGCCAAAGCTGAGCCTGTTAACAACTTTTTATCTTTAATTATTGTATTTTCGGAACCCTCTGTTGGATTTTTCTGTGTTGGTCGACTGCAGCACATCAAAACGGATGACGGTTCATTTACGAAGCTTTGGTTTTCCTCCAGATGATGTCACCTGGCACACAAACTGTGTGGTTTTCAGACAGACGTGCTTGTCCCACTTGCTGACAAGCTTTTTACAGTCTACTGAATATGCTTGGTATCAGAAGCCTGCAGCCTGGAGGCTTCTCTGTCACTTTACGACACCTCCCTCTGCAAGAGACAGCTGTAATAAAATTGTTAATTCAGTCTGTGTCAGAGAACTAGTCTGTTCTCACACAAATGCATGAAATCTGCCTGTCCTCTGTCTTGTTAGATAATCTGTTTAAATAAAGGTGGTGTTGTTGTGGATTCTGTTTTGTTTACCCGTTATCGCAGCTTTGGCTAAAATTCAATGCAGATCTTTTGATCAGCATTTTTTTTAATATCCTTTTCTTTTGAGTTTGTAGCTGTCATGCAGGGTTAAAGACTGTTTGCTTGGATAATTGTTTGCTAAAGTTAAACTAAAACTTTGCAGGTTTATGGTTTGGGAGAGGAAAAACACAATTTTACATGAAGATGTTGCTGCTGGAACTCCCCGGTAGCTGGAACAGCTTTTTCTAGGCCTCATTTAACTGTGATCCCTGGAGGGCTATCATGAGAGAATCCATCTGTTTTTCTCCAGTTATCATGCATGGATACCAATAAAACCCACTATGGAGAAAAAAGGAAACCGTTCAATATTTTGGAATTATTGCCCAAATTAACAAAAGTCATGAGAAAAAGCTGTTATATCAAAATCCAAAAAGGCTTGTTGAAGGTTTTTTAAGGGCATGCTGTCTATTATCTGTTGTGCTCTGGCCTATATTACAGCATCTCACTTCCATCTGCAACAGGAAAACTCTTTTTCTTATCTAGATCATGTTTTGATCAGGGTTCTTGAAGCTGAAGAAACTCTGTGATGCCGTCTGGATTCTTACATTTTTAAGGAAAGTTGTGGGGCAAATGTCCTTTTATCTGTAAAAATAGATCCACTTCTGTGAATCTACACATCATGGTTCAATATTTAAATGTTGAATTCCTCATTCTTCATAGACCACTAGCCACAACATTGTTCATCCTTTTCCTAAAGTTATTATATTCCACAAAATTACTGAAGACTTATGAGTGACGCCTAATCAGGGCAGTGCAGATGTTGACCAGACACAAACCAACGATGCACAAATATGAAAATTGTGTTTTTTGGTGTTTAACATGTTCTTGTGGCATTTTTCTAATGATAGAGGACATACATACTTTATAAAAAAAAATGTCAAAAAAGCATTTCTGAGTATTTTGTTTTATTTAAATCGTTGTGAATCAGGACAAAACCAAATTCTGTTTTTGAAAGACAGCTTATTTATTACGTAAAAAATATACTGGGATACAAGGTTCCTGCTCTGCTCCATCCTGATGCATCCACTTGCAGACTAGTATCAGAATTTTCCATGTGTGATCCCACACATGGAAAATTTGTTCGTTACCATGCTGTAGCATAAAATAAATGACAGCATTGTAAACATAAGAACGAAAAAAGAATAAGAATAATATGAAAAAAACAAAAAAATGTAACATAAATGTAACCAATACAGTGGTAAAATTTCAAAAGCTATTTACAGACAGTTCAGGTAAGAAAGAAAAATGTGCAAAAGAGAACAAAAAAAGGAAAACATGTGCAATGGTTATCTGTTGCATTGTGAGTTATTGTACAATGTTATTTTTTTGATTTTTGATTTGAAATGGTTTATTTCAAGCAATTAAGTAGAAATAATACACAACAGCAATATAAACATCAGTTGTACATTCATACAGTAACTAATCAAACTTAGGATCATTAGACATATTAATAAATATTGCTTGAAAGGGAGTGGGAGGAAGCGAATTTATATAATCCCACCCCGATTATACTGTAACCATTTTATTACATGATTTATCAATATCCGGTTCCCAGTTTTTATCAGACAATTAAAAATCATAAGATATCGATAAAGCACATGACAAAGATGAATTACTTAAGTATTACGTCAAAAATAACTATTTTAGAAATCAACATGGCAAATGCAGATCAATCATCTGAAATATATGCAGATTATGTTACTTATAGCTACGCTAGCAAAGCCATTCATATGAATAAAACATAATACTATATCAGTAAAGCAGACAACACTGTTTCAGGAATTTTCATAGCAAAAATTTCATCAAGTATCAAAAGTTAAAAACATGTGCAAAATTATGTTACATTAGGAAAGATTTTTGAATCAATTTTTGTATTTTTTTTTTTTATAATAAAGAAATGCTGTAGGGGAAGAGTAAAAAGGGTCCATAACTGTCGATTGTCCAAGGTTGGTATTTCTTCTTTTACTGATAACAGCTGATCTCCTGGGTTCAAAACAGTTTATAGTTCTCTTCTATGTTATGTCTGCAGACATTAAATTCAGGTCCATATCCTTCTTCAGCTGATATCAGCTGCGGTGAAAGTTGAGGTCAAGTTGTCTGCAGGTCAGAACTCTCTGCTGTTATTCAGGTGACGTCAGACATACAGAGAAAGTGAGGAATCCACGTGTCATATTTCTTGAAATTATTTGGCTCTTTGGTTTATTACTCCACGTTGTTTCAGACGACCGTGATCAAACAGTTCTCAAAGTCCTTCATGGTGCTCACAACCAAAACCTTGGTGCGGTCCTCTGGACCGGGTGGTTTGACGTAAATCCTGCAGCCTTTAACCCAAGTGTTCTCAATCTGCTTACGCTTCCTGAGAAGCCGTGCATGTTTTGAGATTTCAGCATTCCTCCTGGTCAGATGGTCGTTCAGATAAACAGCAGAACCTCTGAGATTTTTGCGTAGATTCATCAGAGCTAGCTTGTGTTTGTGATTCACAAACCTGATGAGGATCGCTGGTTTATCCGTCTCCTTTCTCCTGGGGAGCAGGTGGCAGGTCTCGATGGTATTGAGATCCAGGGAAATCCCTTTATATGTGAGAAATAAATGTATTTGCTGCTCCAAAGACACAGCACCGATCTCCGTATTGGCACTGCTAGCTACGCTAGCGCTAGCATTAGCAGTGCTAGCTCGAGGCTTGATTGGTACTCCAGTGAGAATGACATTATTCATCCTTACTTGCTGTTCCACATCGTCCAGTCTTTTCTCCAGAATCTCGACCTGGTTTTCTCGCTGCTCGTTTTGAGCCCGAAATCTTCGGAACTCTTCCATCATATCCCAAAGTGGCGTTAGCTTAGCCGACACTTGTTCCATAAAACTTTTCAGCGTTTCTTGAATAATGTCAAGAGTTTTTTTGAGCTCTTCATATTCCATGGGTTTCTTCGGGGGCATGGTCAGCTCTCTTTTTGGAGAAAAATCAACCTTTTAAGTAATTTGAAGATAGTTGTATTCGCAGAGAGGCACGCCACGCGTCCTGCCGTGTAACCCGGCAGTTTTCACTCGTGTAGTGTTATGGTATTGGATAGGAAGGATTTCCGGTATCTGGCAATTTGGAGCGGAGCTGTCTGAGCCTCCTAGAGAAGGAGCTCTGCTGTTTTTCTAGAACAGGGTGGAGTGGATGGTCTGGGTTGTCCATAATGGATAAGATCTTGATCAGTGACCTTATCCGTTTCCAGTTTGCAGCCAATGACAGAACCCGCCTTCCTGATCAGCGTCTTCAGTCTGTTGGTGTCACTGACTGCAACGCTGCTTTCCCAGCAAACCACAGAGGAGAACAAGGTGGTGGCCACAACTTGCTGCACACATTAAAGGACCTCAGCTTCCTTAGGAAGTAGTCTTTCTGTATAGAGCAGGACTGTGGCTCCTCCAGCTCTGTCTGCTGTCGATAGTCACTCCATGATCCATGATCGTCTTTGTTTTCCTCGTCTGAGCTGGAATCTGGATCTAAATTCTATGGCTGGATAGCCCTGATATTGCTTGTCGTTTATGTTGCACCGCTATGGTTAGGTTGAGGGTGTGAGGGGCTGCAAGCTATGGGAGATAAAGAAGAAAGTGCTACTTTCTGTCACACACCTAGGTGTGTGAAATTTGTTCTCCGCATTTGACCCATCCCCTGGGGGAGCGGTGAGCTGCAGACAAGCCGCGCCCGGGAGGCAGTAGCGTTAAGGGTCTTGCCTAAGAACCCTCACTGGGTGAATTGCTCGCCATTGATATGGTAATTGCCCCCAGTACCATTGCTTATTCCCCTCCGGGAATTGAACCCTGGATTCCTGCATTGTAGCCCTTTACCTTACCAGCCAAGCTACCCAGATGGGAAGAGAGGGCGGGGCTTCTCCATGCCAACCCCCCCCCAATAAAAAAAGCTGTTATGAACTCCTGTCACTCAGCAGAAACTATGCTCTAAAAAAACGACTCAGGTTTTATGATTTGGTCTAAAATCGGTATAATCCCTGGAAATGCTTTGAAAATAGATTTTTTTTTTAAAAGATCCGAGTGGGACATTGAGGAGTTCTACAACATAGTTTTAGCGCCAGTTTAAAAACAAAATTGTTTTGAAGTCATACATTTACAAGAAAAAAGTGATAACTGTTAAATTACTAGAATAAAGCCGTAAATTGCAGACTTTAAAACACGTAACTTAACGAGAAAAAACACTCACGTTGTCTGTTTATTAGAGCCTTGCTTTAAGATGAAATATGTGGAGCCTCTTGTGAAGCTTTATATCCTGATAGGTTTCAAAAACAAAGAAATTCTGAACCTTTTGGCAACTCAAATTCAGATTATTGTTAGTGTAGCCGGCTTCCACGGTTCGGTGTCGGTAAAGCCGAGTTTCATGTTTAAAATAAGGAGCTCAGAGACACATTTGTTTGTGGAGGACCACTACTTTATGTTCCTTTTCATTCACAAACCCAGAAGTCCATTCGTGTCATTACGTCATAAACCTGTCATGCGCAGAAGAAACACCAAAGCGGAAGGTAAACAGTGTTACATATATAGTCCCCTCCTCCAGATGAAACGTCTCGTTTCAGCATAAAACAACAAAAATACATGAAAATAGTCTGTTATGTTAGCGTAAGAACGTTGAAAATGGCAGAAAGTGCTCCTCCTCCTCAGACGGAAGCGTCACACAGACGTAGAGATCTGGTCTTTGGTGGAGGAAGAAAGGATTGAAGTGGAGCTGCAGGGACACCGATGTCTTCATCAGTGGCGGTTCTACCCTGAATTACTCCCCGGGCGAGACCCTCCCCTGGCGCCCCCCCCCCCCCTTTGTCACTTTGTCCGTCTATTGTAACTGAAAATACAGTAGGAAATATTTAATCAAACACAAATAAATAATCTAAAATAAATATAATAAACTACAATTCACACTAATAACACACTAGAATAAATGTAACTGCAGCACTAAGAACAGAAAACACTAACTAAAACCTAACCTTTGTGGCCTTCCTGATGCAAGTTGTCAATAACTTCATCATATGAAATCTGCTCCCCCCCTGAATGATTGATACTAACAACAGCAGGTTAGTGAGTTGCTCCTGAGACATTGGTGATCTCAGGTATGACTTGATCTACTGGAGTTTTGAAAAGCTAACAGCAGCAGCAGCAGCAGCAGCAGCTACCATCACAGCTCATTTAACATTATAACTAATATACAACAGTAAAACACAACAAAAACTTTGTGTTACAGCAGAGCAGACAGACACACGAATCATAACTAATGTTACAAGTTAAGGCAGAGCAAACATTTAAGAAGAAAATCTTAAAATGACGTTATTTGCAAAATTTGGGCCTACTTCAGTTTTGGTCATGATAGACCAAACAAGAGATTTTTCCTTTGCAACATTGTTGTTGGAGGGCAGATAGCATTCGAATTTAGAAAACGTGCATCTAGCTATGCGATAATACCTTTTTCTTTGTCTCTTTTCTCCTCTTCTTCTTTTCTTTTCTTTCTAAATTGGGCACCAGCGTTGACCTTTTTTCTCCATATTTCAGATGTTTTTTGCATTTGGCATTAATGTCCTGACAGAGGTATCAAGTCTGTCGACTAAACCAACTGTCATCTTAGTGAAGAATTTTTTTTGTTTTCCCATTTTTTATTTGGGCATTTCACACAAAAATAACCAAAAAAGCATGATTTTTTTATACCTTTTTTATACCCGCAGCCCCCCCCCCCCCCCTTCGTCAAACATTTCCAGCAGGAGCGCGTGCAGCTGCACCCAGGGGCGCCAATTCGCTACACGGCGGCGCAATTTTTCTTTTTCTTTTTTCATCAAGCACTGAGCCACGGCCCGCGACCGTTGCCCCCCCTGGAAGAAGATCCAGCCAGGTTTGCGCATGCGTTTTGCGCTCAGTGCTCACCTCTCAGCCTGCACCCTTCACCCCGCGGCCCCCTCCCTTCTCCTTCTCACACACATTTGCGTCTACTTCTCAAAGACAGGAGAGAGAGAGCGCAGCTGCGGGGCGGGGGCGCCGCCAGGTTTCAGGCTGTTACAAACTCTGTGATTTAAAAAAACAATAGTGGTGCATAAAGTATTTTACAAGGGCTGAGCCGCTGGCGCCGCCCCTCCGTCATTTTTCCGCCCCGGGCAATCGCCCGTATGGCCCGTGCCTAAAACCGCTACTGGTCTTCATCAACGAGCTGCATAGATCCTGCAAACCACCCATCAATAAACAAAACATTAATAAATCCTAAATGAAACTAATGAGCTTCCAAACATTTGTAACGTTATCAATAAACATTCAGCTCACCTGTTTAACTAGGTTTAGTCGGTCTGTTCTGCTGCTGCCTGACGTTCACTTGCTGCACTGTGTGCTCACTTCCACTTTAATCTCTTAAATTTATGAGTTAAAATATCGTAATATTCTTTCTTTTTTTTTGGTAGCCCTAAATCTTTGTTGTAGGGTTCCCATGTTACAAAAAGACATCAATATTTAAGGTGGAATGACATAATGCTTTTGGCATGAAAACCTGATCACAGAAGTATATATTGTTGACCCCCACCCAGCATCACCCAGGGGGCACTGCACTTTACCGTGACGACAGTAAGCTTGAACAAACAGTCCGTCCATGTCAGTGTGTGTCATAACACTATAACTACACTGTAAAGTAGTGTAAAGACTCACCAGACACCGGTCACTGCAGAAAAAGAGACCAACTTGAGACAAATAAAGCATCTAAATAGAAATATTTATGCTTGAAACAGCCCAAATAGGAACTATCATGACGAGGTTTTAAGTAGTAAACGGAAGGGAGTGTCTGTCAAAGGGACAAAACTGATTTCATTTAGCCTCAAAGGGCCGACAAAGACCCCCAGGTAACTAAATATATTGAGTGGCAACAGAAAGATGAGAAAAAGGCCTAATATTTTTCCTTCCGAGACTTTGCCTGGAAAAAAGAAACTTAATTGGAGCAATCAGCACATGCTAATCATTATCATCAGCTCTTTGTATATTTGGAGCTCAATCAATCTATTAACGCATGCTGTCAAGCATATGCATGGGGGGGGGGCTGACGGACGTCCAGGAGGCGTTGTCCTGACTGCTCAGCCGGCGTGTGACAGGAGCCCATGGCGTTGCACGCCCCTTTGACTCAGCCTGAAATAGCGGTCTTTGTTGCTGCACGTCTGGATTTTTTACGAAACTCTCACAACATTTGGTGCCAGGCTTGACTTTCCCTAAATGGTACCCAGAGGGAAGCTGTGGGATTTTCATGTGTCCTGCATGCGCTTGAACACGCTGCTCCCGCTTGTCCAGGCCTGCTTCAGTGAGCTGTGGGCGGAGCGCCAATGGGGCTGAAGGGAAAGAGGGGCGGCTTTATTTAGAAAGGTGCTGGCGGCCAGCGGGGTGGCAGAGTTCTCGCCCCATCTCGCCCTGCTGCTCACTCACATAGGATGCAATGCGCTCTTTTGTTGAATGATCTCCGGCACAGCACTGAATATTAATTCATAAAAACATGTAATGTGCAGATCATAGCAGGGCAGGGAGGTGGGGTGCAGGATTGGCTCCTTTCCTGCTGTTTTCCTTGCATGAAGCCACAAACAACAAGACATGGAGAACTGATTATTTCTGTCTATTCAGGCTCAGTCTCAAAGCACACCGCTCAGCTCTCTGCACATCCTTGAAGTGTCTTGTTCTGCAGAAACAGATCCATGTGAGCCTGAGTACACAGAATAAAAAGTAGCATCAGCTCCCTTCACTGCAGACGTCACTCGTGTTTCCACTTTCGGTACATCGAAAAAAAAAAGTTTTAGCCTGTGATCCAAATGAGACGGTGTCAAACTTTTCCATGAATGGAAAACAGGAAGCAGCTCCTCACCTGAATCGTTTGAGAACCCACTTGTTGGGAGAATACTGAAAGTGGTTTGATAACTGTTTGTAAAAGGCAGAAAACTTTACGTCTTTAAAAAATCTGCCTGGCTCGAAAAATGACGACCTGCCGATGAAATCATTTATTTGAGGAAAAGTCGCAGATTCATTAGGAGCAAATTTTACTTTAACAAGCACCTCATAAAAACCACTTGTGCACAAAAGCAGCTTTACCTTAAAGCGAAATGCACTGTTCATTTATTTTTCCACTCGCACCTAACGTATGCCAGCATTATAAAGTAAGAGAGAGGCCCGAATGTACTGAAACTGTTCCTGTGATGCCACAGTGTGACCACATCTGTGACTCAGACGGCATGTCGGTCACAGGGGGCAGAACGAGCAGCGGTGAATGCTTAAACCATTTAGTGCTTGAACTGCTCATGCTTTTAGTCCTATTACACATGAATCAATATCACCAGCACTGTGGGAAGAAAGAATGGACAAATTACAGGGATTACTCATTGTGACATTTATACATGAGAAGTTTAATTTACAAGTATCCAGTACAATTCATCATATGGGATTGTTTGGTCTAATCAATAAAAACAGTAAAATGTAACATTGCAACAACCTTCTCTGACATAGTTTTGTCAAAAGTGACAGGATGAAGTTTAGACACTACATGCATCGATTTGCATTCCTCAAGATTCGGTTAAACCTTAATTTTTGGGTCACGGTTAGTCTCGGTTTGACATATGATTTTTGAGCTATAAAAGAAAACTAAAAATCCTCCAAACGGAAAAAAAGTGTATAATTTTCTTGGGTTGCTAATAAGCAAGTAACAAGAAAAACCATTATGGTCATTCATTCATCTTCTAAACTTGTTTTGTCCCCTACACAGGGAATCTAACTTCAAAAATACAAAATGAAATAGGATAAGACAAAAATAATAAAGTGACTATAAAAAGAGAAAAAAAAATAAAGTTACTTGTATAGTTCTTCATTTTTACAGCACCAGAGAACTGGTGGAAGGTGCAGTTCATTGCTGATGAGGTAGAATGACGTGTGTGTGTCAGAGTTCAGCAGAGCAGGGGGGCAACGGGGCAACAAAAAAGGGGGGGGAGGCCAGGGGAGAGTTCAGCTTCCTGACAGCCTGGTGGAGAAAACTTTGAGTCTGCTGGTCCTGGCTTGAAGACTACAGTAGGCAGTGTACTTCAAATGTACTTTTTATAAACTATTTTGTGACTTTAAAATGTTCCAGTTTAGTCTGAAGAAGTATTTATTTAGTGTACGTTCTATCCTACACGTACATAGTCTATAGCATGCTTGCTATACTTTTACTCAAGTAGGATAAGTGTCCTACTTTTTGTGACAGGGTACTTACCCATTTGCAAAGCTTAATGGGAAATATTTGCCTCATTTTATATATCTGAAAGCGTAAATTAACGAGCCAGAGGGACTTTGAAGACCTCCCCCCTCAGCATTCTCCTCAGTGTGCAGACCAGACTTTGATGTGGAAGTACCCAAAGAAGCCAGCACCACAAGGGAAAACAGGCAAAAGGGATACACTCGTTTATGAATCCATGCAAGATGTATGAAATGGGTTTAACCAGTCTAATTTGCAGCTTGATACAGTGCCAGCAGGTCACTAGCGAAGTCCTTTTTGGAGTTTTTGTAAGTGACACACTGAAGTCGTTTGGAAAAATGCCAACAGCCTAAAAGTGGACTTGCTCAGGAGTTCGGAGGCAGCATGATAATATTCTAAAACAGACATATCTCTCACTATATATATATGGAGAAATAGATTCTGGCCTTAATCGTGTGTTTGACATTTTAGTATGGCAATCCTGACACACTGACTGAGCTGTTTGCTGGCTGCTTTTAAGCGATTCAGACTTTTAATCATAAATAATTACTCGGCTCTGTTTAATTAAGCAGCATACTCGGGATTTGCAAGAGATAGAACAACATTAAATGCTTATAATAAGCAATTAAGCTTCCAGATGAATCTCCCTTTCACGGTAATTGTTTCTTAAATGCTGTTAAATCAGATGTGGAAGTCAAGATTACACTGTTGTAAAAAGAAAATCAGGAGCCACAAACCCAGATGCTGCCAGAAACCGCGACTTCTGTCAAAATCCAAATATCTCAACAGTCGTAGGTGTCAAGACTGAGGGTAGTGTCTATTTGCTGGAGGTTAGCATGTTGTTTTCCACAGAGCCTCGCTGAATGGAGTCTGTCACATGTCATCAGGAATCATCCTTTGGTGTTAGACGCCTGCTCTGCCGATAACAAAACACACTTGCTCAAAGAATAAAGAGCCGCTCACTACCCCGATTGAGGTGGTTGACAAGCTGCGCTTTAATTTTTTTAGCACAGGTCAACCAACATTCTAGGTAATGAATCTAAATATACAACCACATTTGTCAATAAGATCATTTTCTTTTTCAAAGGCGAGACAGTTGAAGGGTGTTATCTTCAACCGGCGCTGAAACATCAGGCGCGCGCACACATTTGCCTGACACATGCTATTCATAACGTTTTATCTGCTTCCACCTGGGACAGTGGTATACTGTACAGGCCTAAATCATTAATACTGCCGAAAGTGCATCGTTTTAAAGGAGCAGAAGGTTTTGTTGCATGTGTTTTTGCATCTCTGTCCTGGGGAAAATTGTTTCACTTTATTAATGAAAATGTTTTACTTAGAATTCATTTTTCAAATTACATATAACATTCCCGAAAATAAACTCATTCTATATACAGGAAAAAATGGCAGTTTAATGCACAAATAGGAATGACAACAATATGTTTAAAACACAGAAGCAAAGCAGAAAAAAAACTAAAGAGAGAGACTTAGAATTTTTGATTCTTCTGCTCATAGTTTTGAAAAAAATTATTTTACCCAAATGTAAATCGGAAATTTTAACTATAATGTGAAATTATCCAAAAAATGTTAAAGTATTTTGGCAATAAACAGCTAGCCAGTTTTTTGTGCATGACTTTTTTATTCCAGTTGGAAAAAAAAAATGGCACACCATCAACGCTTGGCTCTGCTAGCACTGAAGTTCCCAAAAAGTAGAATTACAATTAGATTCGAATTACAAAACTTGAAATCTTTTAACTGAAGCCTGAACTGGGGTTCCTTTTTTTTTTTCAAAATAATAGTTAAATAAACCCTTTAATTTATCATCAAAGCTCTTTCGAATCATACAAAGTTTCTTAAATATTAGAGTATGGCGTCTTGTAAAGAGAGAACCACATGGGCCCTAGAACAGAGCCTTGAGGAATCCCATAACTAATAAAAGTCATGGACAACAACTCATTTGTATGTAATTAAAAAGTTTTTATGGTAAGAGCTAAACGGAACTGTTGAAACATTTAATGCCAACAGATACAATGTAAGTAACCAAACCTTTATCAAACATTAGTTTTGAAATTGTTGTTGGGTTTTCAAGTTTACCTCACATGTGTTCTGCATTGTTGTTTTTGTCCTGGCTGTGTTGACTCTTTGTGGTGATAATTGTTCAATTATTTTGCTGCTTTTTGATATCAGACCCACACTCACACATATAGAAACAGCTTGGATTTTTACCAGCGTGTTATGCTCCACATTTGCACAAGAAACACAGCAGTTTGCTCTCAATTAGTGCAAATAACATGTTTTTTTTTCTCCCCTGCCAAAGCTGGCTTTAATTAGACCCCTGCTCTAAATGCACAGAGGAGGAAGATGCTTCTTAGCTGTTGTCATTGATTGGGTGTAGTGTAACACTGAGCCACTGTGACTACATTTGGGTCAGCCTGTTTCCTTGTGAGGGGTTTACAGTTGCTGCCACCTTTCCACATGTTTCCAGCCACGAAGGCGGCTGTTTTTCTGTGACAACCTTTGTTGCCAAACAGGGTGTTTGCCTCCTTTTTTGGAAAAAATAAATAAAATAAAAAACGTCTGAAAAATTTCTTCTGTTTTTTTTTTGGCCACATAACCACAGCTCCTGTTTTCTGCAGGCAGGATTTAGCACGTGGTTCAAACTGGCCTCACATTGGTAAGAAGAAGAATAGAGGATTGCATAGCAAAGTTCTAAGCTGATACTGTGTGTAATGTGAAGCGTGCAGGGCTCCAAACAATGATGTCAAGTGTTAGCCGTCTACAGAGCTTCAGAGAAAATTCCGTCTGCCACAATTAAAACTCCTGGCTGGATTCCAGTTTGGCAGCCGTCTTCACACAAATTTAGCACTTATTTTTAGGGACATCCAAAAAGAGCTTTACAATGTCGGTGGGTTACAACCTGAGAGAAGAATATTAATAAAGATGTGGTGGCTCATCCACAGTCTCAACAGGGCATGATGCAGCAGAGAAGCATTGCTGAAGTCTTGTTTTCCAAGAAACAAGCTGAATTTCCCTTGTTAGAACTAATCAAATTTACTCCAATTACCATAAAATTCAATTACTTTTCATAAAAAGGGGGTTCAGTATTGAGAGAAACCTGCTGATTTTACTGAAGTGATTTGTGAAACTCATAACGCTCAGATCTGCTTGGAGTTAAAGTCAACAACATAATTATTTAAGCTTAGCTTGGAGGTTGGATATAGAGACTCACAGCTGTGTCTGAAGGGAGAAAAGACACCAGCCAGCGCCTACAAGGTCCAATCTAATGGGGCTGGTGTTGACTTTGAGAGCTTTCGGCTTTCACTTCTACTCTGCATTCTGCAGGGAATTCTTTAAAATGATGAATCCACACATGAAAACAGCGGATTCCTCCACACCGAGCCCACAGAAGCTGATGAATCTCATTTGGCTTGAAGCCAAACATCTCAGTCTTAATGCAAATGCCCTTCTCCCCAATACATAAATCATATGACATCATGCCAGCTTCAGTGGGGGAGAGAAAACTTCACAATTGCGTGATGTAGGAGGTAAGATTCACTCTGCAGCATTCTTAATGATAATATTCCAAACTGGGCTTTTATCTTTGTAGGTAAGGTTGTTACAAATAGTTGAGTTTCTTTCTAGAGACCTGCCTTCTGCAACAAATGCTAAATGGCATATTCTGTGTTTTCCAAACTATAGGCGCGCCGTCAATGGCCAGTCTATTTTCAAACGTCATATAACAGGCGCACCGACCGATAGTACAGGACTTTATTCCCTGCATTCACAGTAACTCTGGAACACGCTACAGGTTAGACACGTTAGAAGCGTTAGCCATGTTATCGTATTCACACTACCTTTAACTCCCAACCTTGTTTGCGACACAAAATTAAGACAGATACCCCAAAAACAAACTTTACTGTGACTACACCAACTCACAACATTGTTAGTAACATGTAAAAACACACAGTCGGACACCGCTACAGATTCGCCTATGCCGGCGCAGCAAGCGTGATAGCTGCTGTTATGCTGTTGGCCCGAGCAGGCAGCTCTCTCTCTCTCTGCCGCTTAGCCAGCCACCCAGGGGCCGCCCGGCCTAGCCGGTCAATTGCTCCAGCCTCATGTGCCCTGCAACAGGCTGGCCCAGGGTGTGTCCCTCCTCCACCCAACAGTAGCCAGGACAGTCTCCGGCAACCCTGCGGCCCAAGCGGGTTGAGAAAATGGATCCATCAAATTCTTTTAAAGTGCCTAGGATAGCACAAGGGTTAAAAAGCTGCAGAAAACAAGTATAGAGGTTTTACTGGCTCAGATCATGAAATACGGGCTAACAAGCTCTGTTTTACAAGATGGTTTATTTATCGGTATGGATGCTGTACAGATTTCACATGTGGAGAAAATGAGGAACGTTAATCATCTGAATCCTGCATTTCAACAGGTTCTTATGGGTCTTAAAATAGGGTAAGTACAGCCTCTCTGCTTAATCTGAAATGGATAAACCAAATAAGCTTTTATTGCTTTCAGAGGCGTTCATGTGTTTATTAGGTTTTGCTAATCTGAACTACTTGATAAATTGACAGCCAATGTCAAGGGGGGGAGACATAAACAGCCATCATTCTGCAGTATTGAATTTGTATAATTTGCAGGAAGAAACTGTGCACAGAGTTACCTGAGCATAGAACAACAGTGAGAAACAGAGAGATTTCTACAGTTCATTCTACAGTTCAATCCTTTGAATGAGAAGGTGTGTCCAAACTTTTGGTCTGTACTGTATTTATAAACCAAACTTTGTATCACAGAGGTAGAAAGGAACCATTTTTTTCTTTGTACATTTTTTGGTTTATATTGTCTTTATACTTGTATTTGTACTTGGATCTAGACTCACAAAGTGAATCCTTAAATCCTGTAACATTAACATTTTAATCAAATATAATCTAGTCTTAGTTCGATAAAGTTCAAGTGTCTGTATCGATAACTGACATCTTCGGTTCTTCTTTTATCAGACACGGTTGTATTTTTTCACATACATTAAAAAACACAACCGTGTCTGATAAAAGAAGAACCTAAGATGTCTATTATCTAGTCTGTTTACATCTAAAACTGAGCCAAAACTACAGTTTCTACAGCAGAAGCATGATCTTCTCATACATGTATGTCATGTATGAGAAAAGCAGACCTCAACCATAACGTTCAAAACACCTAAAAAATATGAAAGCAGAGTTATGTAAAAAGGTTGACCGAAGAACTTTAATAAGGGAGAATGTTTACAAAAAAAATCAACCAAAGAAATAAATAAAAAAGAAAAAGGTTAAGAGTTAATAGCTTATAATTAAACCCTGGCAAATAAGACATGTGGGGAACCTGAAGAGGAGATGCCTTTGGCCACAGACAGCGAGATCAGAAACAAACAGAACAAACGAAGCAGTCTGCCATTGATAATTGGTCTGACATCTGTCATGCTTGAGGTGACACCAGTGCAAAGGGGGAGTACTCAGGATATTGCAGTGCATAGTTGGTTTACGCAGTGTCTGGGCTGACAATAGACAATAATAGAGTACAGGCGGAGGTGAGGCCTCCGAGCACAGCAGCTGTAGAGGGAGAAGGGAGCCAGAGATAAGTGTGTGGGAGACATTTTTTTACTATAAATGTTATTTACAGTGACGGGTTTCATCTTTGCCTTTAACTCTTCCAGAGGTTTTCAAATCTGGAATGCTGAATACTCGATCTGTTTTGACAATTTTTGCCCCAAGGATTCCAGGAAGCATTTACAGAAAAGGTGCTTTCTCTGATGACCTTTGGTGGTGTCGGCGCCTCTACCTGGCAAAAATGATCGCAGTTAGTTTTGCTTAAAGTTATTTCAGTTAAGACCTGACTGTCAGACATGCTAAAGTTAGACATAAAAAAGGAAATTGCATCTTTTCTTTTATATTCTGGCAGAGAGGCCCCTAATGCATGTTGAAATTAAAAAAAAGAAGTGATGCACTATTTGGCACATTTGACAGATGCAACTAAGTAAAGCATGTTTTTCCTTTGATTTATCCGTATTGTTCAATGCACAGCTTTATTTTCACTGTAAATTATGGGCTTTTAAATTTATAGTTTAATTCAGATGAAGAGCTGCTTAAAATCCCACTCCTGTTATCCTTACATCTATTGTGAATTCCCAGTGGTCTTTTAATTACAATTAAACATAATACAAAAAAAAAACTGTCTACAGTACAGACATAGTTTCTGCACAACAGCAAAAGTTCATTGGAAATTCGTCTCGGCGTTGTGGGCGGGACTGTCACCCATAACTGAGAGCTCTCTGTCTTTACACTCTCCTGTTGCCTTACACCCCCCACACCCCGACCTAACATAAAAGGGTAACAAAAATGGCGAGCAATATTGGAGATTCCTGCTATTTGTCTGCATCATCAGTGGATGCATCCGAATGGAGCGGAGCAGAGAGCTTGTGGACCGCTAATTGTATTTTTTACATCACAAATACAGTTTTTTCAAACAAAATATTTTTGTCTGATTGCGATCCATGATGATTTGGATAAAGAAATAGAAGAAAAGCTATTTTAAACTTTTCTTAATACATGTCCTACATCATCAGATAAACAAGAAATAAACACCAAAAACACAATTTTTATTGGAGTTTATATGAACTTTAATTGTACATATTTGACCAAAACACAAATTGTTCTATCTGTGCCTTACTGGGACAGCAAAAAGGGACAGATAGAACGTTTTGTGTAGAAAGTATCTTAGCTGAAATTTGTTTGATTACATTTTTTGTTCCATTTTCTCTGTTTCTTCTTTTTTTTTAGGCTGTTTGTTTACATTTTTTTTAAGCCGTGAGGACCAGATTTTTGTCACAGTTTCTGATTGGTTTCATTTCAGCTGACCTTTTGAAACTAATCCACAGGAAAGAAAATCATCTGTTGACCTATTTGCAGATTTGTTGAGTTTATGATTGAATCTGAACCTGCATTTTCTTTGATGAGCTGTTGTGATTTTGTTCCTTTGCCTGTTCTGAGAGTCAAGCCTGTACATACTAAGGAGCTGCCCGTGGGCCTGAAGTCCACCAACATCTCAGATTGGTTCTCAGACTTCTCCTACATGTCCCATATGGATTCTGTCTTTTGAAAGACGTTAAAACCCGCTCTAGCCAAGATTCACCAGAAAGAGCTGGAGATAATTTTTGACTTCTTCAGGTTTCTTGCAGAAATGTTTTGCTCCATTCTTTTGTACATTGTAATGCTTCACTAAGGGTTCAATGTGCTTCACTCATGCACAGCTGTTTTAAAGCTTAAGCTGTAGAGTTTCAGCTTGTTGGAGTTCTGAACCTCTACTAATGGTGACACCAAACCAAACCTAACCCTTCACCCTGTCATCTGTTTCTCGATGTGCCTCAGCAGTAATCAGGTTATCAAGATAAAACATACTGTGGCTAACCTAATTTTATTCTATACATTTTAGCATCAAACAACAAAAAAACTTTCTTAGGAATAACTACTTTTCTTATGGGAGTTCTCGTTTTTTTTTTTTTTTTACAGTTTTCTGACTGTGTCCATCACCTGACAGCTTTATCATTTTTATGCTGCTGTTTGCTTTTTCTTTCTGATCTGAACATGAATGACAAGCCTTGTGGCTCCCACTATAATTACTACACATGTGCTTGTTCTAAACTCAAATATATAAAGAAATGCCAATAATGTGATTCTTGTACATTCATGAGAAAATGTATTTTGCTGTAACACTGGAACTTTTGGCTTATTCTGAATATATTTGAAACATGAAGTGCATGTCCGTATCATCTCACTTCCACCGCTGTCTTTAATATTGGGATGAGGTGTTGCTGCTGAAATCAGGCTGGTAATACAAAAGTTTGGTGTTTTCTGAACCTCATTGTGTCTTAGTGTTGCTTTTGGATAGAAAAGGTTTTGTGAAACCCCCTACAAACAGAACTTACTGGTTTATTTTTTCACTTTTCCCTTCTTAATTTTTCAATTTAAAATGCAAAACGGCCCTTTTGGACTTGAGATGTGCCTCTTGTTGACATTTCTCTTTTGTTTAGCCTGACCTTGAAGTACATTATGCATACTGTAGCATCTTTGTCAATTGCGGAGCGTCAAATTACATGAGTTTGAAACCTTCTGCAAAATTTGATTTGATTTGATTTGAAATGGTTTATTTCAAGCAATTAAGTAGAAATAATACACAAAAGCAATATAATCATCAGTTATACATTCATACAGTAACTAATCAAACTTAGGATAATTAGACATATTAATAAATATTGCTTGAAAGGGAGGAAGCGAACTTATATAATACCACCCCGTTATACTATAACCATTTTATTACATGATTTATCAATATCCGGTTCCTAGGTTTTGAGGTTTTGAGGAAAATGAGTCAGACATTTCTCTTTGGGAGCACTGCTGATGGCGTCATGTAAAAGAAACTCCCAACTTCTTGAGAGAAGCAAACTTTTGCTTTTTTCATCTGCCCCTCCCACTCTGAAGGTGAAATGATCAAGGGCAGATAGTTGGCAGCTCCTGGTCCCCTTAAAACTCTCAGAGAGGCAGTGGCAGTATTTTGGCTTTCTTTTTGCTAAATAAATGACAGCTCACAGTAAGAGACCAGAAAAAAAGACATTAGCAGGTTTGGCAAAGACACACTGTTTCAAAAAGAACAATTATCAGTTTCTGCTTTAATTCTTTCTTTGTAGTTTTTGCTTTCTATAAATAGCTTTTTTTTTTAGTGACTTAACTTCTGAGTGAATGAGAAAAATGTGAGTCAGAAGGAAACTGATTTGCTTTAGCTTCTTTCTAAGCTTTTTTTTTTTTTGCAAAATGTTTTTTTTTTAGATAAACGGTTCTAGAGAGCTTTAGAAATGTAAAAATACTGTGCTTTCTGTGTCCCCCACTTTGCTTTGTGACACATCGACACTTAAAAATGGAAACAAACTAAAAGTTTAACCTTAAAAAAAGAAGAAAAAAAAGAAAAAGACTTGTCTTCATTAACATGTGCTGTAAGGTACTTTCACTTCCTCTTATGAAAAGTGTCAAACAATGTCAAAGACCCCCCCCCCCCTTCCCCCACACACATACATGTTTAGTGTTTGGGAATTTACTGGAGAGCTTTTTACACCCATAAATCAGTCTGGCAACCTGGAGCCAGGAAGTCTTCATTTCAAGGTCCCTCTGCTTTATTTGAAAGCAGCTCCTGGCTCTGCATAACTCCTGTCTGCCCATGTTTGCTCTTCTCTACATTTCCTTTGTTTTTCAAACCCATCAACGCAGTCACTTTATTACCTTGACGCTAACAATATTGCTGCGTAAGTGAGAGAAAGAGCCCGGAGGGACGCTGTGCGGTCATGGGATGTCGGCGTGTTCTAACTGAAAGACAATTTTTACTCTTAAAAGAGATTGGTTTGTGGATGTTACTACTTTGGAGGAACACAGATGCGTATTTAAAAAAAAAAAACATCTGAAATAGAGATGACTTGAAAAGACTCTTCGAAGTCTCCTTCATGAATTATGAGTGTTGCTTTTGGTCACTTCGGTCCTGGACGTCAGTCTCAGCCTCTTACTTTGACATTATTCTCCAGAGGCGGATCCTAAAGCTCTCCAGAATATTGCATATGTGCTTTTGGGAATATCAAAAGCTTGGTAATCTTGATTGGGGATGACAGTCCCTTTACACTGTCAACCTGCTATTTTTTACCAAGCTCATTTCACATTAATGCCCTCAGGCAACCCAATTTCCTTCTATATCCGCCCCATCATGTCTGCTTATTAAAGAGGCGTTCAGGGACTTCGGCCTACACCTGAGGGAGTGGTGTTTGATGAGCATGTAGTGGTGTAAGAGTTCACCTTAACAACAATTTGATTCATGGCATAATTTGTTTTTGACGATACAATTCATAGTCGAATCATAGTCTGATTTGATACGATTCACTGACTTAAAATGGATCCAGGACATCTTTAGCCACGAATTCCAACCAGTGTGACTCTGGATAAATGCCTGTACTGAACAGTGCAGGTGAAGCACTTAGTCATTATTACACTATAGTAAAATAAACCCAAATGCTATTTTCTTGTTTCGATATAATCAATTTTTTTTCATTTTGAAATGATTTTATAGTGGTTGATTTGATTAACAATTTACCTCAGACAAATCGATCTAGTTGGATAGTAGGAGTAAATCAATTGATCGATGAAGTTGATGATTCATTCCACCCCTGAGGCCACTTTGTGTGCCAAGTTTCATCTTTGAAGTAAACAGGTTTTTTAAAAAACAGCTTTTGCTTTAGCGCTTGGAGGAAAACCAGCGAGGTTACATTATTTCGGGATGTTGCATTCAAATCCTTAATCTCCTCGACCGTTCCTGAAGAAAAAGAGGCCGGCTGTCATCAGAAAAGCAATCGGATGACCCGCCAGGCGATCAGGGTCACACCTGTCTGCAGGAGCTCAGTGAGAAATGTTCCGGTGTGGGGCGAGTGATAAAAGTGGCCAACACACACACACACACACACACACACATGCACACTTGTGCTAGCTGCTGACTGACAGCCTGATCTGAAGATGAAATGACCCTTCAAACCTGTTGTGAATTTTTTATGTTGCAGCCAGCTGTTTTGATTTATATCCTATGTTATTATGCCGGAACAGACTCTACCCATGAAGCCCTGAAAATGTCTTTATATCAGACCCGGAGAGGGGTTTGCATCACACACTTCCCTACCCAATGTGACTTTTTTTTTTTTCCAAATAAAACAAATGGAATTTTAGCGTCCTTTACATGAATAAAGAATATCTGCCAATGGGGTAAGAATTTCTGACTAATTTCTAAGAGGCCTGTTTTTGCAGTGAAAGGACAAACTCCGAGATTTGTTTTTAACACTTGAAGTTGTGTTTTTTAATGATTTCCTAATGGGCAAAGCAAAGACTTCTGATGGAAAGGTGAACTTGTAACCATTGCAGACTGAAGGACGACCAACAAACAGGAATTTTTAAATCGACCACATTCTGCAAGAGAATTAACTTACAGGGAGGTATGAAGGGAAAGACCTTAAAGATCTTTGTGCGGTACATTCACTCCAGGGCTTTTTTAATCTGGGGTGTTTGTGTCCTTTGACGGTCCTCGCTGTTTGGGTTGGTGCTGGAGCTCTCACAGAGAGTCGCTGAGTCTGGCACCTTGCAAAAAAATGAAAAAATGTATTCATGTAATCCATGGACATCAGTGAGGATCACAAATCATTGAAGAAAAAAGGTTCAGCCCACTGTCTAGTGGGTCTAGATGACCCAACTCCCAATGTTAAAATGCGTAGGATAGCACAAGGGTTATGCTGACCAGACTTTGGTGCGGTGTGTTGCTCCCAATTGTTTAGGATCTACCAGCCTTTCCTGGTCTGAATTTTGAACCATTCTATTATTTTCTTTAAAGACCCACTCCAATGAAAGTAGTGTTTGTGGTGTTTTTAACATGATCTTTTTTCTGATAATGGAGAAAATAAATCAAGCTAAAATTGCATGTTTTTATTTTTATTTTTGTGAATCAGGAGCAGAATATAAAATGTACTTTGAAAAAGAGCTTATTTGTGACATAGTAAATCAACTTGCAGACAGCTAGATCCATGAACGTCTTTGTTTTTTCTCATCTGAGCTGGAATCTGGATCTAAACTGTACCACTGGAGCTCGCCATTTAATCTGAGTTCCTTTCCCCCATCTTCTCCATTACAGTCCTTTCAGTTTCTGAGGAAGCTCTGATTGCTGCTCAAGGCAGTTAAGACGCCTGCTCAAAGGTACTTAACGCAACCTTCTGAGAAGAAGGAAAAAGAAACGAAAGCCCCAAAATGTTCCTTTCAAGCTCTGGAATGCTTTTATTTGATGTTTCTATCTGCATCAGAGGCTGGGAAATGAAGGTTACCGAGCACATTGACAGTTCTTTCAGGACTGTCAGAAACCCCTGTGGCTTGGTGCTTTAACAGCTCGCTCACAGACTGTCAGCTGGAGCCACTCACCTGTTCTCTGGCAGAGCTGCTCAGAAGTGTGTCTGAAATGGCCCTAAAGTTGCTTTTTTGTCAAATTGGAGCCAAATATTATAGATAGAAAGGTATTTTTTATGTTTCTTATATTTTAAAAGAGAAAATTAATTTGCTTTTCAGCAAATGTGGTTAAAGTATATAATTTTCATCTATTATTTTATGGTGCCATTGCTTCATGCAGTGTGAAGAAATTCTAGATTGATAACGTTTGACTGGGTCATTTCTCCATTTTGACAAATCAAAAGAGATTTTCCTCTGACAGCTTGACACATCAGCAAAGAGGCTCAGAATCCAGGTTTATTGCGGGTCACTTATCGATAAACAGGGCGGTCACGAAGATAGTGACAGAGCTTTTGTCCAAAGTGGCAGGCTCTGCTGACATCAAATGTGTGAAAAATCACAGCTTTGGGACCAACTCTAATGATTTCTCTCCCAATTAATCTCAAAAGCAGAAAAGGTCAAAGCGCCACGGCGGATCAGGCAGGAGCCCGGAAACTGTATTTTTTTCAAACAAGAAGCCAAATTCAGGAGAAAATGACAGAAAAAATGCCTCCTCGTTAACTAAGAATGTTGTGTTTCTTCTGTTCTCTTACAGATAATGTTTATAGGAAATGTCTGGCTAATGGCACCTGGGCACTGAAGGGAAACTACTCCATGTGTAAGGCCATCCTTCACGAGGAGGTAAGACTTTCGTTGTGTCCTGATCACCATTTTGCAGCACTATAAGGTGCCTTAGTGCGCTTTATAACCGTGTATCCTCACATATTAATCAATTCTGATTGTGCTTAGCAAGTTTTGGAAGTACAGTACATGTCGCTCTGACAAAATGTCAGTCTGTAAGGTGTGTTTGTGAATACGCAATCGAGGCTAGTGTGTAGCGGCACTGTTTTGTGGTTTTTTTTACATTATCAACAAGGTTTAGGTTTGCATAGTTAAAGTAGCATTAGTGTTTTTATGTGTTGCAAACAAGGCTGGGATTAAGCATAGTCACTGTAATATTCCTTTTAGGGGTAACAGTCTTTTTTTTTACGTGTTGCAAACAAGGTTGGGTGTTATTGTAAGTGTTCTATGGCTGCCGTGTGGAGTTGTTGGACTGTGTATTTTTATGTGCCAGTAACTAGGTTGGGATTTATGGGTATCGTGAATACACTAACCCTAACGGAGATAATGTGTAGTGTGTTATAAAGAAGTTCTAGAGCAGGGCTGCTCATTCCTGGTCCTACAGATCTACCACCCTGACCGATGTTCCACAGTCAGATGTCTCCACATTCTGATTGAATGGACACACCTAGTCCAGGTGTTTGGCAGCAAGCAGTGCAGGGAGATCTGGAAAACAGTCAGAGTGGTATTGTTACTGTAAAGGCAGTTGATAAAGTGACTGACGTAGGGGTTATTTCTGACTCTTTTAGCTCACTTAATGTTATTTATGATTCGGTTCGCCTTATATGTGACATGAGTTTGAAAACAGACCAGTCATTGATGGTGCCCCCTACAGTGCAGGAAATATGGCAATATCTCAATGATCTTTTAAACAGAAAATATTCATCAAAGCAGAGGCAAGGCGAGGAGCTGACCCAGCAGCATTCTAACACTTGGGTTGGTTTTTTCCCCGAGTGCGGTCTTAAAGACACACTTACAGGAGTCTGCTTCAAAAGCCCAATGAATTTTCCAGACGTGCTCTTCGATGAGGCTTCAGTGTTACGCTGCCTTGGGTTACGGATCTGCTTTTAGGTGGAACCTTGAAATCTTCTTATCAAGCAGCAGTTCCTTTTTCCTTTTGAGCGTGTAAAAAGCGCTTCATGTGTAAATTTTTTAAAAGACGTGGCAGGAACAAGAGTTTTCCTGCTCCCTGGAGCATGGTCCTGCTGTGCTCCAGTTTACCAACCATTCACATGTTACAGTTGTTTGCTTGTGTGCGTGTATTGTTTGTGTTGTGATTATGATGAGTGCTGTTTTTAATCGGGACTGAGCCGCCGCCTGAACACTCTGACCCAAATCAAACCAGAACAATTAGATATCAGAGGCATTTGGATGTAAAAGGAGGCATTACGCGACGGAAACATGTGATTGTACATGTTTGCTCGACCTGACCATCTGCTGAGACCGATTTTTGAATATTTTTGGATGATGCAATCAACTCATTCTGAATCTTGGGGTATCTAGACTCGAAAAATCCCTCCGAATCACATGGCAACGACACAACGAGCCACTTTCAGCACATCGCTGTGATAATTACTGTACTCCATCAGTCCCTGCAGAGGATTTTAAATATTTAAAGGTTTGAAATTGATTTTTTTGTGTTATTGTTTGTTTTTCATAGAAAACCAGGGGCTCACTGAGTCTTTTAAGTGGATAATCTCTCCAGAACCAAATGCAGTTTTTATTGGGATTGTTGTCAGCTCGGATCGATACGCATGTCTTTGTTTTAATTAGCTCAATTAGCTTGAGTCTATTTGTGTTTTCAGAGTTTTCCTGTCACTGACCCGAGGCTGCAACACTGTTGGGGGAAATAAAGAGGCTTTTAAACTGTTATAAAGGAGCTGTAAATATACTGCTAATAATATAAACAGGAAGGTTTCATCAGGTTTTATGCAAACACATTAATTTATTTCAAACTGTTGAACCATGTTTGATAAAGTTAAGTGACAAAAAGGCCAAATTCAAATGTTGGTCTTTTTTTTTTAATTTTATATCTTTTATCTGAAGTCTATTTGTGTGACTTTTTTTCCAATTCATCATGTTAAAAACACAAATATATTGAATGAAGCCGATTTGACTCCCTTTTCTTAGGAAATTCCTCTCCTGGGTTAATCAATGACGGCAACAGCCTGACAAAAACTATCTGGTTGTTTTGGTCTCCTGGTTATGCAAAAATAAATAAATAAGTAAATAAAATTACTAAATTATTGAAATGTTTCTATTTCCTTTTAGTAAATGATAGTATTTAACGGCACAATACCAATGTATTAAGAACAAATCCATACAACAAAATAAAATAAATGAAGCAAATGACACTTACTTTCCTTTTTTTTTTTTTAAAAAAAAAGGGGGACGGGGTCACATGTAGTTGCAGAATAAAACACGCTTTGACCATAACAGATTCACATAATGCTGTTCTGACAAATATGGTGAATTTCCATTTAAGAACCAAAAGCACAGTAAGAAAACATTCTAATCACATGTGTGTTTTTATGTTTTTGCAGCTTTTGTTTCTAGCTATGTATAAGTTCCAGAAAATAATGGAAAACTAAAAATAAAAAAATGTATACAGGTTTAATGGGGTTTTTAGAAGAATTACTTTTTTTTTAGAGATTTATGTCAAATTACACTAAATATAATTATGTGATTTCTCTTCTTTGTGACTACACAGCACAACAAATCCATGCCCATATAAGGGAATCCGAAGTAGTTTTCATGAAAAAAGTCTGAAAATATTCATAAATGATTCACATGTTTACGTTTTTAAAACAGCTGCATTTCAAGGTGAACAAACACAAATATGATAAACATCTCTGTCGCCTTTTGTCTACCTCACGTTTTTGCTGATTCATTCAAAAGCTGACACAGCAAAAAGAAAAGAAATGAATAAAAATAGACACTAACTTGCCATGTGAGCTCATCTAAAAGGACTAATCAGAGCAGCAAAGCCTAGTTTTGCAATCAGCTTGATCATGGAGGAGAAAATGTAGGTCTAGCCTTAAGAGCAAAGAGGGATTCTGCCTGCAGGACCCGTGCACAGAGCCGAAGATGCAGCTGATGGGTCTTCTTTTGGATGTGCTCTTGGAAGCTCTGAGCCGAGACTCCTCCTGCAGTCGTAGAGAAATGAAAAAAGATATAACTGTGAGGAAACATCCGAGCTGTGTCATTCTGAGCTTTTTCTGTGAGAAGAGGTTCTGGATTTAACTACAAGTTTGGAGAAAAATGATCGTTTTCAGCAGAATTCTCCCTCCAGCAAAGCAAAGACGTGACAGTAATGTGACATTTACCATTCGCAAGGAAGCAAATAAAGAGTTTTCTATTCAATGTAATGTGTCTGTACAGTCTGCCAAAGCAGGAGATTAATGTGCTTCATCCTCCTGTGTAGCTTGCAGAGAGTGCGACCCCCCCCGCATTTCACTGCATGTGTCACATTGTTGGTTTTTTGCTCCTCGGGGCCTCCTGGGTGGACCTCCGCTACTAATCTTTATGTTGTGAATGACTTACTTTTTAAACCGTTAAACAATAGACAACATTTCAGCTTTAGAGTCAAGCCAAAAATGTCACTATCAAAAGCTCAAGGTTTACGTTTCGGGAAGTCCGCCCCCACTTCCTTTCGCCCATCTGTTTACGCACTCTCCCACTAGCTTACAGCCCCCCACAACCCCAACAAAAATGGCGAGCCGTACAGTTATGAGCCAGATTTCAGCTCGGATAAGGAAAACAAAGACGTACATGGATTTAGTCTTGTCTAAAGAAATAAGCTTCGTTTTCTTTATATGCGTTCTACGTCATCAGAAAGATGCCACAAAAACATGTTAGAAACACCATTTTCATTGGGGTGGGTCTTCAAGGATTGTTATCTGTGTTCCAAACTCCTTGGAGTTGCAGAGCAGAGAATTTCACAATATAGCCACGGGCCTGTTGCCATGCAACCCCCAAAAAAATAGATTGATGAGTTCAAATTGCAGCTAAAACTTTGAAGATAATTCAAATTTTCTCATATCTTTTATCTAGCTTCTATTTTCTGCATCCTAAGCTGGCCGTCTCTCCCTGGGGGGACTCAGCCATTAATGAGCACGGTGCCACGCTCGCCTCCCAATCACGGCAAATACCACAGATCCCGGCTCTGGTTCAGAGGTCTGAAGAAAGGAGATTGTTCTCCAGAAATGAAATAGGTGTGTGGGAAAACTGCAGCTAGTTTGAACATTGAAAGAATATTGTTTCTGAATTGATGTCACTGGCTCCGACCATGCAGGACTCCCCCTTAAATCGATACGGAATTAAAAGTTTCTGGTATCTGGTAAGTGTGCAGCTCACGGTGCTGATTCTAAATGAGGCCCTTCTTATCGTCTGCTTGTTGTTTCGTGGTTTCAATGCTCTATGTGTGTTTATAAATAATTTTGATTATTTAAAGAGTTTTGACCTTTTGCTTTATTGACAGGAAGTCAAATATATCACACAACAGCATTCTTTGACTGCTTTCTTTCCTGGGCAGTGAAGGCATGCTCTCCCGTTGCAGTTATTTTTAGGTTGCAGAGCTGTGAGGATTAGCAAAGCGTGTTGGGTCGCACTGCTTTGTCAGAGCCTCTCTGGGTCTGATGCTCCATCGATCCTGCCAGGAGATGGATATGGAGTGTCTGACCTTCTAAAATTGTGATTTTTTTTTCCCCCTTAGTCCTTCTTCCCCGTGAAATAAATCAAGGAGCTGCATCTGATCAGTGATTGACACAAAGTGAGAGCCTGAGGAAGAAGATTACCTGTAAAGTGTCTCATCTAAACTGGGGTTTAGGGACATTCACACAAGGATTGCACCAATCATCCTGCCCCCCCCCCCCCCCCCCAAAAAAGAAAAAAAGATTATGTAAGCACTGCATCTGTGGTGGCATGTTTTATATGTAGCCATGTGCAAAAATGAATACTTTCATATTTTCTTTTATGCTCAAGTAAAACAGATTTATTTCCATGGAACAGTGGTTTTCTGTTTAGCTGCATATGTGGACGTAGTCATTTCCTGCGTGGCTTTATCTGTGTCTTTCATAGCGGGACTTTTGAGGACTTTTGGCCTCACTACATTAATTCAGCGTGTTCACTGATGCCTGGCATTTCATTTTAGTTGACAATTCCAAAACCTTCTTTGCTTTTTCTCCGGACTTTCTTGCAGATTCTCTGCTTTGGATCACTGTTCTGTCACCTCATCTGCACATGGAAGAGATTTAACTGTCAGACTTATGGTCTGGGGCTGCACAGTGGCACAGTGGTTAGCCTGAAGGTCCTGGTTCAATTCCCGGCTGGGTTCTTTCTGAGTGGAGTTTGCATGTGTGCATTTTTTCCGGGCACTCCAGTCTCCTCCCACAGTACAAAAACATGCTTCATAGGCTCATGAGTGAATTTAAATGTGAGTGCATGTATGTGTGTGTGCAGCCCTGCAAAAGAACCGGTAACCTGTTCAGGGTGGACCCGCCTTTGCCCAACTGTGATTCAGTGATTCATTGGGTTCTGAAGATGGATGGATGTTTAGTCTGATACTGACTGAAAAATACATTTTTTTTTGTAAACAGAGGGTCATTGTTTACTTTGTCCACATCCTTTTGCCATAAAACAAACCATGAAGCCTCTGCCGCTGTGCTTTACAGTGGGTGGGAAAAGTTGTGTAAAAATGATGTGTGGAGTTCAAAGCTCTGTTCACACTGCGCTCAGCCATGCGCATTTAAGCAGCCACTTTCAATAGAAAGCCAAAATAAAAACGCGTATATCCATTTGTCAGGCTTCCGCCTACAGATTACCCATGCGAGTTTCTTTGACTGTCTTCGAACGCATGTTGAAAGTGAAACCAGCTAAAAACTTTGACCAATGAGGGACTCGGATTTGTTGGGGACATAGGGACAGAGTCTGAACTTTGCTCTTTAAAGAGGCTTTCTTTAGTTGATTCTTTTGGAAATAGTTCTGCTGTTTGAATCAAGGTTATAATAGTTTCGGATTTTTTATTAGTTTTAGTTTTTATTTAGTTTTGAATTTTTGTTTTTAAATTTATTTAGTTTTAATTAGTTTTTAGAGGCTGCTTTACTAGTTTTTATTAGGGCCCGAGCACGGAGTGCAAGGACCCTATTGTATCTGTTAGGTTTATTATTATTATTATTTTTCTTCTGCCGGAAGAATCACATTTTTGAGGCCTTTAACATACCCCAAAACTCACCAAATTTGGCACACACATCAGGAGTCGCGAAAAATTTCGTATTTTATGGGAAATTGGCATGGGTGCGCAAAAATGACTCGACAGCGCCACCTACAATGACTTTTGTCCCGACGCCCCGCACATGCTTTAACGTACAAGCTTGATTTTTTCAGGACATGTTCATCAGATGGAAACCTACAAAAAAGTCCACATGGCCCCACCTGTCACTCGCACAGGAAGTCTGCTATATTGATGTCAATATGTCATTTTTGCTCTATTTTGGATATTTGTAGGCCTCCTTTTAGATTGAACTCCTCCTAGAGATTTGTGAATAATGACTCCAAACTTTGGTTTTGTAAACTAAACACATGTCCGATGTTAAATTGCAAAGCTTTTAAGTTTTTACGGATGTTTGTGACCGTGGCGGCGCGTCGAAAATGGAGGTCATTTTGAAAACACGCCATGAAAAGAAAAATGGCCATTACTCAGCCATGCAAAATCCAATCTGATCAAAAATTGATATGCATGATTGTAGTCTGACTCTGACCACATCTGCAGTGAAAGAATCCAGAAAAAGTGTAGCGCCACCTGCTGGCAAAAGGAAATGACATGTTTTACTTGGAGCATCACTGCTCCAAGTAGGATGAGCCGACACACTTGAAAATGACGTCCACCTGTTGAAAAGACATTGAAGTTTACTCCAACAAAAATCCATAACTTTCAACGGAGGGGTGTGGTCGTGACATAGCGGCGAAGTTGGGCGTCTCGCCGTGCACACAAAAGTTGCTCTCACGTACACATTTCTTGTCCAATCTCACTGAAATTCGATGGAGGTGATCAAGCTTCCATTCTGAACCAATGGATATGACAATCTTGGACGAGCTCTATAGCGCCACCTAGATATTGACAAATACATTTGTTGTCACATTCTGACCTATCTTTTCTCTGCGCTTTGTCCGATGTTCATAAAATTACAACAGGAGATAGTCACAAGGGTCTTCTCTCATCGTTTAAAGTTTCATGGGTGTACACCTGATGGTGCCTGCGCAAGCCACCGCCAAACAGGAAGTGGTTGATTGTGTTGCAGTCAGATAATTAAAAATTCATAAAAAATCAGCCGTTTGTATCACGAGGCTGAGATTTCAGAATGAGATTCCCCCATACATATCTCCAACTTGGATATACAGCACTCACACGGGTGCACAAAAACGGCTCAATAGCGCCACCTACAATGTTTGTTTTCGCGAGCCCCGCCATGTTCTTTAACATACAAGCTTGATATTTACAGGACATGTTCATCAGATGCAAACCTACAAAAAAGTCTCTTGGGACCAAGCTGTCAGTTGCACAGGAAGTCTGCTATATTGGTGTCAATATGTCATTTTTGGTGTATTTGGGTCATTCGCAGGCCTCGTTCTAGAACGAACTCCTCCTAGAGATTTGTGAATAATGACTCCAAACTTTCGTTTTGTAAACTAAACACATGTCCGATGTTAAATTGCGAAGCTTTTAAGTTTTTACGGTTGTTTGTAACCGTGGCGGCGGGTCGAAAATGGAGGTCATTTCGAAAACACGCCATGAAAAGAAAAATGGCCATTACTCAGCCATGCATAATCCAATCTGATCCAAAATTTATGTGCATGATTGTAGTCTGACTCTGAACACATCTGGAGTGGAAGAATCCGGAAAAGGTGTAGCGCCACCTGTTGGCAACAGGAAATGACATGTTTTACTTGGAGCATCACTGCTCCAAGTAGGATAAGCAAACACACCTCAAAATGACGTCCACCTGTTGAAAAGCCATTGAAGTTTACTCTGATAAAAAACCATATCTTTCAAAAAGGGGGTGTGGTCGTGACAGAGCGGCAAAGTTGGGCGTCTCGCCATGCACAAATGTTGCTCTCACGTGCACATTCCTTGTCCGATCTCACTGAAAATCAATGGATATAATGAAGCTTCCATTCTGAACCCATGGATATGAAAACTTTGGACGAGCTCTATAGCGCCACCTAGTTATTGCATGGGGCACATTCTGCCCTGTATTTTCTCTGTGCTGTGTCCGATGTTCATAAAAATACAACAGAAGATACTCACAAGGGTGTTCTCTCATTGGTTAAAGTTTCATGGGTGTACACCTGACGGTGCCTGCGCAAGCCACCGCAAAACAGGAAGTGGCTGATTGCGTTGCAGGCAGATAATTAGAAATTCATAAAAAATCAGCCGTTTGTATCACTAGGCTGAGATTTCAGAATGAGATTTCCCCATACATATCTCCAACTTAGATATTCAGCACTCGCATGGGTGCACAAAAACGGCTCAATAGCGCCACCTACAATGTTTGTTTTCGCGAGCCCCGCCATGTTCTTTAACATACAAGCTTGATATTTACAGGACATGTTCATCAGATGAAAACCTACAAAAAAGTCTCTTGGTACCAAGCTGTCAGTTGCACAGGAAGTCTGCTATATTGATGTCAATATGTCATTTTTGGTGTATTTTGGTCATTTGCAGGCCTCCTTCTAGAACGAACTCCTCTTAGAGATTTGTGAATAATGACTCCAAACTTTGGTTTTGTAAACTAAACACACGTTCGATGTTAAATTGCGAAGCTTTTAAGTTTTTACGGTTGTTTGTGACCGTGGCAGCACGCCAAAATTTGAGGTCGTTTCGAAAACACGCCATGAAAAGGAAAATGGCCATTACTCAGCCATGCATAATCTAATCTGATCCAAGATTTATGTGCATGATTGTAGTCTGACTCTGAACACATCTGCAGTGAAAGAATCTGGAAAAAGTGTAGCGCCACCTGCTGGCAACAGGAAATGACATGTTTTACTTGGAGCATCACTGCTCCAAGTAGGATGAGCAAACACACCTCAAAATGACGTCCACCTGTTGAAAAACCATTGAAGTTTACTCTGATAAAAAACCATAACTTTCAAAAAGGGGGTGTGGTCGTGACAGAGCGGCGAAGTTGGGCGTCTTAACATGCACAAATGTTGCTCTCACGTGCACATTCCTTGTCCGATCTCACTGAAATTCAATGGATATGATGAAGCTTCCATTCTGAACCCATGGAAATGACAACTTTGGACGAGCTCTATAGCGCCACCTAGTTATTGCATGGGGCACATTCTGCCCTGTATTTTCTCTGTGCTTTGTCCAATGTTCATAAAATTAAAACAGGAGATACTCACAAGGGTCTTCTCTCATTGTTTAAAGTTTCATGGGTGTACATTTGACGGTGCCTGCGCAAGCCACCGCCAAACAGGAAGTGGTTGATTGCGTTGTAGTCAGATAATTAAAAATTCATAAAAAATCAGCCGTTTGTATCACGAGGCTGAGATTTCAGAAAGAGATGCCTCCTACATATCTCCAACTTAGTGTCCAGAGCCAATCACTTTTACACTTAAGGCCTACTGGTGAATGAAGCAGCAGTAATGCAGACATTTTGGAAAGTCTGGGTCAGCTTTACAGTGAGTGATGAAACCTGTTTTTCTATTGATCATAGCAGGAGCCCCGTCTGCAGTCACTGCTACCAGCTTTTCTAATGGTAACTTTTTCTGCACAAAAACTCCTTTACCGTGTTATACATTTCAACTCCTCCTATATTTGTTTGTAAGGGCAGTTCTGTCAAGAGTTCTTCTCTTGATGTAAAGAAAAACAAAAAAAACTAACAAACACACAGCTGCGCTGCAATGCTGCTGTCTAGAGAATCTTCAAACTGGATGAAAAACCACATGCGCTTTGCAAGATCCCGGTCCACCTGATCGGCCAAGTTATCAATCATAGCTGACACTTGTCTAGACATTGTAGTGGAAATTAGATCACTTCTATTTTTCACATCTTTAGGTACAGTGTTAGTGATTATCATCATTGCTTGATTGACAACTTTTTAATCTAAAAAGGCCTTCTAGATGAGAAAATGAGCAGGACTAAACAAAGTTTCGTTTGATTTTTTTTTTCACAATATATGCAAAAATATCAGTCCTTAAAGGAAACAGATTACGCCCCCCCCCCACCTTCCGCCGACAGGCTGCTGTCATGTTAAATGTAGCTTGCAGCTCCAGAATGCAGAAGGAAGAACGACACAAAACGGCTCGAGCAGGGCGTTGCTCATTCACTCACTCGTTCATGCTATATGCAAAAGTCTTTGTCCCTTAAGGCAACAAATTACAGTCCCCCCCCCCCACACACCCCCCACAGGCTGCTTTCATTTTAACATTAGCTTGGAGCTCCAGAATGGACAAGAAAGAACGACGAGAATGGCTCGAGCAGGGCGTTGCTTACGGGGCGGTTGCTCGTGCCAGGCGGTCGCACGTGCTCGGGCCCGCTAAATGCTACTTGTAGCTTTAATTAGTTTTTATTTTTTGAAATTGCTTCGTTTTAGTTTAGTTTTTATTAGTTTTAGTGTTAGTTTTAGTTTTTTCTTTTCTTTTTGTAAATTAGGATATTTGTCAGGTGCATGATTCAAAATCACCAGAATAAGTATTATATGATAAAAACTCAATCAAAGATACATTTTGAAACACTTATTATTCAGAGGACACAAGGACAACTATCCTTAAATTAAAATACAACAGCCGATAACAGCATTACGTTATCTGCTCTCGCTTCTTTTTCGGGGGAGGGCGGGCGATGACAGCCTAGCCTGTCTAGGTACTGTTGATTTGCGTTTTTGTGTGCGCTTTTTAAATGTACTTTTAGATTCGTAGGGTTTTTCCCTTTGAGGAGCGTTCCACAAATGTTGTCTCCTGCTTCGACTACAAGGCACTTACTTTAGTTTTCGACGCTGTTATAATCAAAAAAGTCCCAAATAGGACTCTCCCGCTTTCTCCCAACTTTTAATGCAGCCATCACGCTCATGTAAATGTCTATGACAACGCTAGCCGGCAGTGTCCGACAGACATCATATGACGTCACAGACTACGTGATGCCGTAAGGTTCAGATTAAAGCCCTGCACGGGACTATTTTCTTCATCCCGCTCCCGCCCGCTGATTTTCTGACCAATCCCTCCTGCTCCCGCAACGTATGCGTTACACTCCCGCCCACACCCGCAATATGTATGTCCACTCCCGCCCGCACCCGCAAAACTAATAGAATTTAGTCCCGCACAGTAATAGAGATGCATTGATTTTGTATCGTCTCCCGTCCCGCAGGAAAAAAACACGTATATGTATTGATATTATTATTAAAGAGATTCGTGTCCCTCCTCCAGCCTCATCTTTTCATGCATTCCTCTTTTGTGTAATCTGCAACTTAATTATTAAATATTTTTTCACAAATCCCGTTAGGTTAAGTGTGCGTGTGTGCGCTGGCAGACAGACGGCCTGAAGCGCGCTCTTAGTAAGAGCCGGGGCGGGGCGTTGCACACCCCCAACAACAGGTTAGATGACAGAGGCCATTGGGCGTCTCTACCTGGTGCCTTCACGGAGCTTCAGTACATAAGAATCCAACAGCCGCTCAGCCTAACGTAGTCCGCTAATATATATTCATGAGATATTCATGGCAGCACTGATCCCGCGGGGTTTTTTTCTGCCGCCCGCTCCCGCCCGCAGCACAATTCAAACCGCCCAATCCCGCGAGATTTGGGTTGGGTCCCGCGGGACCCGGCGGGACCCAATCCCAATGCAGCCCTCTAGTTCAGATACACAGTAAAACTAGCAGGGTGAAGTAAATAGACTTTATTTCAACCCAAAAGACTTATGTATTAACAAAGACGAAAACGAAGTATTTTTTGGGGTTAATATTAGTTAGTTTCAGTTAGTTTTATACACACAACAAACAGTTTTAGTTAGTTTTCGTTTTTTTAAAAACTCTCGTTTTTATTTTTATTTCAGTTAACGAAAATGTTTTTTCAGTTCTAGTTTTAGTTTTTTCGTTCGTTTTCGTTAACTATAATAACCTTGCTTTGAATACGGGATGAGCTCTACCTGAGTTTGCAGTAAAGAGAAGAGAGATGCAGCAGTCACCAACACAACAGAACGTCTGTACTGACCCACTGATGTTGAGATTCTCATTGAAGAGACCTTTTAAGTTCAGTCGACATTAAAGCCTAGATCCAGGTTGTCTGCTGGGAAGATAAGCTGAGTGGTTCAAACATTTATTAGAAAGTTTGTTTGAGGAATCCTCATTTCCTTTTGGGTTTTGGTTACAGGTTATTGTCTGAGCATCTTTGTTCTTGAAAGAAAGTGAGTCTGTTTTGTGTTGGCTCTTTCTGCCGACCTAAGAGGGTCTGATATGATCCTGGTTTTGTCCGCCTCCCACCTCTTCTCTACCATGCTTTTTTTTAAAGCTTCCTATTTGGTTAATGTATTTCCTGAAGTGTTTGTCAGCCTTATGCAAGTCCCATTTCAGGAATGATTGAGTTATCTCAGGGTTGTATTAAAGCACAAGTGAGCAGCACTTCTATGATCAGATCTTCATCTTCACTGTTCTGGTCCAGCCTGTAAGCATCCTTGAAGGAGCAGCAAAGTGGTGTTAATGGCGTCGAGCCAGAAGCTATTAGAGCAGACAAATGATAACAAGAGTCAAGAGTCAACAGAGATGGAAATGAGCTTTTTTAACATTATGTTATTGAGGATTTTTTAAATAGTTTTATCTAATGTAGTTATTAGCAGACATGGCTATCGCCAATAATTTCCAGATTAGATTTAATTCGATTCACCAGAGCCTGGATTAATTTGATTCACGATCCGCTTGATTTGATTTGATTCCATTTTGAATTTACATGGCTTCCACATTTAGACATATTTACATGGAACTATAACAATAATGTATATATCTTTTGATGATATTCATATTAATCTGATACCGTTCACATAGTGTAAAATTGTAAAAAGGAGAAGCACCAATAAAAATGTGCAGATTATTACTTTCAGCCTCTTCTGCAGGGCGTTTCAGTTTGCCCACTTGGTAGAGCTTGCGTTATAGAATTTCACTTTATTCCAGAAGATTTGAGCAAAAAACTGTGTTTTAGACCACAAATGGTTACTTTAAAGATATTTTTCCTTAAAAAAGTTTGGAAAATTCCTTCCTGTGAGGATATAAAGCTGTTTATTTAGTCAGGAATGTATGTTTAGGTCAAACGAGCGTTAGCATTAGCTGTCCTATGGGAAGTTCCATTATATGTTAGCATCAAGCAAGCAGACTTTGGCTTTACTGCTGCTATACGTTAGGTCACCGAAAAAGGAAAGGCATAAAAGATCCAATCTCTACTTTTATGAATCGATTATGTAAAGGTTAATGGCCGACGTAGTGTGCATTTTCAGAAATTAACACACGACGTGGAAGCCTGAACCGTCCGTTGCAAAGCATTATTAGCGTTAATGCTGATAATGCATATCCAAGGCCATTAACCTGCTTGTGCCATGGCCACTTACAAAAGAAAAAAATATCTTACCAGTTTTTAGTCCTTTACTCTTGTTATTTTTTCGGTTTGGATCGCTTTTTTGACAAAAAACCTTGAGTGGAGCGGGAAAGGAAAGCGATAACTATGCTGATTGTCACGATGTGTTAAATAAAGCTTCACTTCAGAAAGAAAGTTCACCTCTTACCGCTTGTTTTTGTCCAGATGATGTAGCTAAAGGTTGTTTTAAAGAAGCCAGCTCAGTCATATAGAACATTTAAGATATGTGACCAGAACTTATTTTTTAAGCGTGCATTATCACTGTGCGTTGTGAAAGGGTTAATGGCCTTTGAAATGTGCATTATCACTTTTTAACGCATGATGTGGAAGCCTGAGGAGGACGGTTACCTTATACCATGGTCACTCACAATGGCAATAAATATTAACCAGTTTTTAGTCTTTAATTCTTTTTTTTTTTTTCCGATTTGGATCGCTTTTCTCACAAAAAGCGGACTATTTGTTACGTGTCGCGCCGCACCACCGCTGCAGTCAAGATTCGGCAACATATGTATGCTGGTCTTTCCGATGGGTTGAATAAAGCATCAGTTCAGAGAGAAAGTTCACCTCTTACTGCTTGTTTTTGTCCAAATGATGAAGCAAAAGGTTGTTTTAAAGAAGCCGGCACAGTGATACAAAACATTTAAGCTAGGTGACCCGAACTTCTTTTTTCACCGTGCGGTCATCCTGTGGTATAACACTTTTTAATGTACACCCAGCAGCCAATCAGAATTAAAAATTTACCCGGACCATGGAATAATGATCTATAGACTACGTGCACGACAGAACTTCCGGTTAACTTCCGTGTTTCGAGTGTGAGGCCGACAACTTCCTGTTGGTCGTGTTATTGTTGTGGGGAGTTTTGTTGAGTTGCTAGTTTTGAGTAAATAGGAGCGGATTTCGGGTAAAAGAGAGGCGTTTGGTGTTTCAACGCGTGACAAAGACATCACAACATTGTTGTGTATACCCGTGTGCGAATTTGTCAAAGTACAAAAGTACTTATATAAGCTTTCATAGCTTTCCAGTAGATGTGTCGGTGAGAGCCGAATGGATGGTGAACACGGCGGGAGGACTTCACCCCAAGCAAGACGAGTCGTGTTTCGTATTTGCAGCAATCGGAAAGAAATGCGTCATGTAAACACGCCGTTCGGAATACTTTGCCCCGGTCAGACTCGTTCGGATCAAAATTTCTTTCCGATCGAGATAGCTGGGTATACCGATCGTGTGTCGCTGCTGCTCTGGGTTACATCATGCATAGACGGTGTTTCGCTGAGAGAAAGCTTGTGAGCTCATACGGGACCGACCAGCGGCTCTGCGGATGCCCCGCGTAAAGCGCCGCTCCGCTCTCGCCCCGCTGGCTCTCCCGTCTCTTTCACCCCTCACGGTGGAGATGCGTGTCCACTGACGTCTGGACCCGGCATCCGAGCTCTGCGTTCGGGCTCCGGAGCCAGTGGACCGAGTGAACCTCTCTGACTGAGCAGAGCAGCTGGATTTATTAATGTGTTTGAGGGGAGGGTGCTTTGTTAAGTGTGCGTTTTGTTATGTGTGAGAATTCGGACTGCGAGCCGAGCCGCCGCTCTGGGTTAGCGGCTGCCGGACTCGCTAGGACAGAGCAGAGCACACAGTGTGTGGGAGCTTTTCAGAGCAGAAATGCCGCTCAGTCCTTAGAAACTGTTCAAAAAATCACGACACATGGAATTGTGTTTCTAATTGTGCCCCGACAAATAAAGGCTGATGTTGTTAGCCAGTGTTGTTAGCCTCTCCTAACACTGGGTTGTCCTTTAGTTCTGTTCTTCTTCCACAAAAAAAGCACTGACCACAAGGATTAAATATAAAATGATGAGCGGACAGGTACTTCATAATATTCATAAAATTAATAAAAGCACGTTTGAAAGATCGCCTCGTATATTACCGAGCTGCTGCATAAATGTGACAGCAAAGGTTTGTTTACAACGGGACTCATTTCCTTTCGGTATTTTCGACACGATATTTTGCCCATGTAACCACGCACTGGTCGACAATCCTGTAGATGTCGTTCACGTCGATTTTCGGGAGACCTTGTAGAAAACGGGTGAAATATACCATCTTTCGCAATCAAAATCTGCCGTGTCGCTGCTATAGAAGTCGCAAGCCGGAAATGGTCAGCCTCACACTCAAGGCGGCGGAAGTAGAACTCCTTACTTTCGTGCACGGAGCCTATTAAGCTTGGATCGATTCAGATCGATTTTATCAACCCAGGCCTAGTTATTAGTAACAAAACTATTCACTTTAGATAAAATTTCCAATGTTCCCAGTGGTTTTTAATTGTGACTATATTGTTTTTAGCCCCAAAAAAACAACCTGTTTTGTTTTCTATGACATAGTTCCTGCAGAATCCTCCTTCCCCTTTAAGTTGCTGAGCGTTCTCTGTTTACACTATGTTTACATTCATTGTGTGTAAACTAGCTTGCAGCCTTTCACAGCCATATTACTGGTGCAACAAAAGTGGTGAAAAAATATCAGACGTTTTTGAGCCAGATGCCAGCTAAGATGAGGGAAAGAAAGACATACACGAATGTAGTCATCTGCAAGTGGATGGATCAGAATGAAGTGAAGCGGGGAGCCTGTGGCCTGACGATTGCAGTTTCTCCTCAAGAAATATGGTTTTCCACCAGCATTTTTTCCTCTGCTCCTGATTCACAACAGTTTGAATAAAGAAATCTTCAGAAATGCAATTTTAAGCTCACTTTTCTTTATATATCTCCTCCATCGTGAGAAAAATGCAACAAGAACATGATAAAAAAAATCATTTTGATCGTAGTGGGTCTTTAAGTATAAATCATAGTTTTTGTGAATGTGCACAGATACGTTACAAGTTTGCCAACTTAGGTTTATCTGCAAAAGGCCACATTGATTAAAGAGGCGGACTGCACTCACAGCTTGGCAGAAGAAAACACGGACAGGTTTCTCACATGGAACATTTTTATAGCAAAGTATGCAACAGTGTGAAAGCATTTATCACTGTTAGAATCAGACGTGAAATGTCAAAGTCTAAATAGAGGTTTATCAGACACTCACAGAGATTGATCAATAGTTGATGCTGTGGCCCTAAAGAGACCCAATGAAAAGGATTCATGCTTTGGAAGCTCAGCTGTTTGTAGATGTGGTCGTCTTGGCTTCTTCCCTCCATGATCCTCAGCTCTCACTGCCGTGGTTTCCATTTGAGGATGAAGCAGCTGGGATGAGATTATTCCAGGAGATTATCTCTCCCCCTGAAAGAGGTATCCATGGAGATGGGGGGCCTGGGAATCTTCTGGATGGACGACTGAATCTGAACATGTTAAGTGGGAGATTTAAGAGTTTTTTTTAAAGTGTTCAACATGTATGACAGAGAAACCACACATACACATTTGAAGGAAACAGGTTAAATACATTTGATAAGAGGAAGATAAAATGCACTCTCGTATAGGAAAACCCCAAAAGCAAATTTTCTCTGGGTTTTAAAAGTTAATTTGGCACCTTTTTAAAAAAGTTTTGTTCAGTTTTGCATACAAGTCATTTTTGACTGCTAAAATGATAGATAAATAAACAAATATCTACATAAATAAATACATAAATAAAAGAAAAATACATTTATTTAAATCTGATGAAATTAAAAAAAATGTAAAGTGGTCAAATTTGACCCCATGGGTTCTCCATGTCAGGCTGGACGCGTGGATGCAGAAGCAGGAACACAGAGGTAAGTTGACTCAAATGTTTTAGTTTAATACTTAGTATATCTCGAAGCACAAAGAATGCAGAACGATCCCGTGACAGACACAGGGAGGGAAGAACTTAAATAGACAGAAAAAATGAACAACAGGTGCATAAACAGGTGCGTAAATCACAACATCAAGGTTAGCGGCAACACAAACAGGAGGAACCGGAAGTACCCAAAATAAGAGCCCAAAGAAAACCGGAAACGAACGACTGCACCACCCATGCCCCAGAGCCTCACACTCCAGGGTTAATCCTATCCACTCCTCTAATCGTAAATATTATTTCTCTTTTCTTCTTCTTTTTTATTTGAACAATAACGCACAATCCTTAGGTGTAACTGTAATAAATAAAACATACAGGGATTTTAAAAAAAGGGATTTAAAATCTTTCATCAAAGTTTGGTGTCAACTATGACAATGAAGTGAAAACGCAGATGATGGACAGTTTCTAACTGTTTGTTTTAAATTGTTTGGAATTGTTTTAAAGAACCTCAACTCCTCCCAGACTTGTGGATGTTTGCAAACCGTGAAATGCAGCTTTTCCGGCAGTAAACATGGACCATTATGGCCTCTAAATGCACTTTGAACTTTCAAGAGAACCAAGCGCTCCTCTGTTGGAGGACAGGAAATGTGTTGTCCCTCCTCCATCAAATGTCACAGTGGACGCCATCAGGTAACGATCTTCCAGCTTCCCATCAGCTCTTTCCCCCCCACATCCAAACAGAAAAGCATGAACCCCCACCCCACAGACTTGACAGTCCAGTAAGGATGTGCTTCACTGCACCCCATCAATACTTGTCACTGGACGTACTGAAGCTTGCGTGCAGCGGCTCAACCAGGGAAACTAGGAATGCACAGAATAAGATATTTGTTCATTCTGTTGATATTGAAAAGCCATTTGGCTTAAGAACCATTATTTATTTACTTGGAAAACCCAATTTTACTGTTGTCTGAAGATGTGTTTTGTGATTTTAATCATACATAACAATGTTCCACAGTATCCATCAAGAATGGCAGTTCAATAGAAAGTCTGCACGTCTTTCCACTGAACTTCAACAAAAGGAGAATGGAAATAATTCCCCCAATTTGCTGCTTAAAAATCATCAGGAAGTGTGACCAAAGGAGGGATGAAAGAGGAATGATGACTTTAATTAAACTACTAGAGCAAAAAATATGACTAGTGTCAGGAATCTTGCGCAATGAGAATAAAAAAAGTCCTTTCATTCCTCATTATGTCAGTCTTTACAAGTAGAAAGAGACGAAAAACTTTTTAAAGCTGAGACTTGGACAAAGTAACTGTTTCCTGAAGTAGGGAGAGGTGTCAGTTTTACAGGATGATAGAATGCAAAAGACAATACAAATAACAAAACAAAGGATTTATTTAACTTTTGAGAGATGATCATATATTTAATATTTATGCGATAATAAGCCAGAACATAATATTTAAGCATTATGTTCTGGTTTCAAAGAGACAAATGAGGTCAATCTTCCTTTTGTTATTTACTTTTATGTATTTATCATTATTTAACCAGAAAAGTTGCATTGAAGTCGGCAGATCTCTTTTTCAAGATGCAAATTGCTACACAACTCAAGACATTTTATTCAATTAAACCAGTAAAGAAATTCAAAAAACAACAACATAGATATTCCGAATATCTATAGAATAGCATCAAACCGAGACAAAGTTGGGAGATGTGGAAGTTGATTTGTCCCTTGTAGAGAATTCAGGTCCGTAGGTCCTCGAAACTGAAAGGTCTTTCCCCTCTCTGTCCTGACACTAGGGACATTCGGTTTAGTAAACATCCTGAGAGTAGAGAGCGTAAGGCCTCTGCTGAAGACGCATACTTAAGTATGATGGGAGCAGCCCACCGAGTCCCTTATATAGAAATCTGTACGAGTGGGTGAGCTGCCAAGCCTCCAAAGCAAGCTATTCAACTTCTAAGTAGAGTTCACAGTGCTGAGTTTATGGAACAATTTTCCTAAAAAAGAAAAACGCAAAGGGACATGAAAACTGAATCCAACATGCTTAGAGTCAGGACTGGAACATGTGTGTAGAAAATATCCCCACAATCATCAAACAGCAACAAGTCTCGTCTTTGCATGGAAAGAAAAAAAAATTTGTTTCTGAAATAAAAACTGGAAAAAAGATTCAGCTTTTTCACTAGACAATCAACACTAGGCTTAAAAGAAAGTGAGTTATTGATTAGTATGACCATATATTTGAAAGCATGAACAATTTCAATAACCGATCCATTAAGAGCAACATTAGGGGGAGTGTCCTTCTGCTTGTCTTTCCAATGTCTTTGTTATTGGATAATAGCATTACTTTTGTTTTGTGTGTTTTTAAGCAAAGACTCATTCCAGAAAAAAATATGGCAGTGTATTTGCGAAAGAATAGAAAATCATATCATCAGCATAAAAATTACTCATTTGCTGTCCCAGATCATTTATATGAATTGTAAACAGGAGTGGACCTAGAGTAGACCCTTGTGGCACACCCAACTAAGTGTCAGACCTTGAGAACTCTGGTCCGTCCATTTTCAGTGATAAATAACCATCAGGTTCAGTTCTGTACTCCTTTGGTTTGTCTTGTTTCAATATCATTACTTTAAATCACGATCACATTTGTCCATTTTTAGCACTCTTTTCATAACGTTAACTTTGTTCGAATATCGCAAAACAGCCTGAAATCAGGAAGCTCAAACAGATTTGATTGAAAATGCTCAGGGAAGGGAATGGAGAGGCTGACAGCGTCTGGAAAACACTGTTGTCAGCAAAGGAGATGAAACCTTTGTAAGCATCTGGGGTGGTTTTGACAGCAGATCTGATTCCAGTGTCCTTCCTCACTGATTGACTTTAGAGTGACGACTTCCACAGAGGTGACAGAAAGTATCCGACTGGAGAAACTGTAAACCACATACAGGGGAAATGGCCCAGTCATCACTTTTGGCAAAAGGATTCAGAGAAAAGTCTGAATCCATAACCCAAAAGAAAAAACTCAGTGGTGATGGGAAGATTAGGCGAAAGGCTGTGAAACTTCAGTGGAACTCTTGTTTGGAAACATTGTTCTCCGAGTCCTGATCAAAACGGGGAGCTGCTTCGTTTTGCGTTCCATCATGCCACCAGCTGTTCGGATTCGTCTCTATTTTTTTGATGCACCGTAGAATTCATAATCAGTGAAACACAACAATTAAAGACAATGAACTTTAATGTCTTTTGGTGGCTGGTGATCACTGAATGTTGGCAGAACATTTAAAAGCTCCTCCAAACAATGTTAATTTGCAAAGCCTTTCTTCTTGTAGTTGAGTAATAAGAACCAATGCTTCACCCTCACTACATGAAAACAGTAAGTTGAAAATAAAAGGTTCTGTCATGCAAAACTGACTGCACAAACCAACCTGTGAAGTGAAATAAACATAAAACATTCCAGTTCAGGATTTAGAAAACATTTTTTAGCCTCTTGATGTCGCTGTGGTGAGGTGTTTTGCACAATCCACAAGATTGAATCTTTCAAGGAACAATCGCTCCAAATGATTCAAACTTCCAATCGTTCCGTTTCTGCCATCACTACTGAAATTATAATCCAAAAGTCAGAAACAAAGGCCAAAAGCACAGAAAAGCTGGTCAAAAAGCAATAAAGGCTGGCAGGGGCTTCTTCTCTTTTTTTCTATTGTTTGCTAGCAGGGGGGTCTGGGCCCCTCCACTGTTCAGACCTGCAACCCCGGGTTTCCCCCCCAAGCTGAGACACTGAATTGGATTTCTATACATGTTAAACAACATCTTAGAAGTGAAAATCATAGGTAGTGCCTCTACCACCCGCCCCCTACCTTCACCACCACACACCAAGAAGGGCTGGAAAGTTGCACTGACTGCAGCAATCAAAAGGAATGACATTCATACGGTCAGTGATACATTAGTTAAGTAAAATCATTCATCATCCTTTTTTTTCATCTTCTAATCCGTTACGTCCCTTTCGGGGTCACGGGGCTGCCGGAGCCTATCCCGCTATCCCGGCCACTTGCGGACGAATGCAGGTGACATACTGGGCACTGGACAGTCAATGACATCAAAATATATTAAAACAAGTAAACTATAACAAAATAAAAAATAAAAAACAGTATTCCAGGCATTAAAATTTGAGCTGCTGGTTTGAATGAAGGTGAAAATGTTCTGTCAGTGTTAGCAGAACAGCCTGAACATAAGCTATGGAAGCATTTCAGGCTTTTCGGTGTGCAGTTTGGAATTCATCAGTGTGAGGAACGTTCCTGACTGTTTTATTGAAAAATACATCTCTTTTTACTTACAATAATTCTGCAGAGGCTTTACTCCACTAACAAAAGCAGACAATTCCCAAACATTGGTGTTCTTGTAAATGGCAAACTCCACAGTTTGATGGGTGAGGTGAAGACAATCTTAACTCCGCCACTCACTTTTGGATGTTGGAACTGGCGATCATTGGTTCATAATTATGTTCTGGTTTCATGCAGCACACATCTGCTTCCAGAACGTCTATTAGGCTGCTTGGAACTGCCAGGGTGAAGAAGCCCCGGAGCTCTTCGTTTTTATAACCGCCTGTTTTAGCGTCTCAGAAACAAACGGGTGAATATTTGATTTCACCTGATTGCCTGATGTCAGACTTGTCTTCCATGGCCTGGTGTTGACAGCTTTGTATCTAAATAGGGCACAGCTAAATTGATTCAGCGTGAGAGATTTTGTCAACAACACTATGCAATTTTCTAGTAAAAGTGCTGGAAGGGCATTGGGCAACACTTTCCTCCCAGCATCTTATTTAAAAAGCACTCTCTTCCACATGAGTTCTGCCTCCCCAGCAAGCAACCTGCAGATTATAGGTTGATGAAGACGCAACAGCTCGGGCTACCTTAACAACTTTTCTCTGTTGGGATCACTTTTGTCTTTTGCTTCTTCTCCATCTTTTTCAAGTACAAAGGTGATCATTTCTCAACCTGTGTTGTCTGAGCCGTGCAAAAAAGGCTCTGACAGCGCGACATTGCCTGTCACGTTCTGAAGAGAGGCTTCTCAGAGCTGCTGCGCATAAAAGGCAGAGCTCCGGGAAGAAAGGGTGTAGGTGCTGCTCCGCATCATCGCACACTTTCATTCATGTTTGAGAACAATCATAAAAAGACGATGGTAAGGACACCCCGCCTTATACTGCCGCTATGCAGTTAAAGCCCTTAGCCAGACGCAAATGTTCAGCTTTAGTTGCTCCTTTTTTATGACCAATTTGATTGAAAAAGTTCTCTCTTAAATTGCATTATCCTAAGAAGTGCTGCTCTTTAACCCAGTTTTGCTTGTAGAAATGTTCTCATGAGACGACTCCACCCCTAACAAAGATGTGGCTTCAATGAAAACAAGGCTAATCGCAAAGTTGCTGTTTTCAGGGTTTTATAAATTAAGTTAAGCAATCCTGTTTTACACTCACGAATACACAGGGCTTAAAGCCAAAAAGTGTTTCACAAGCAGCCACCATGAACCTTCACTTGAAGGACCAAGTGGACCGATCAAATGTTAGGTCTAAAGTAGATCCTTCACATGGTTTTTATCAGCTTTAAATTGGCAGCAACTGGTCTTTTAAGAGATGCGTATTGGAAGGATTTTCATAAGACATTTTTAAAGGTTACTTCTGCTTTAGCTTTAACACTTAACATCAGCGATGTCACCAGCGATGCCAAACTAACACACACCCGTTGACTCTTTACGCAATCAACATGAATCGGCGGATTCTGACTTGGAGAAAGACGACTTTTCATGAGGGCTTTGTTTACGTAAAATGTTACATATCGGCGCAAAGCCACTTTTCTCCGTGACAGAATCAGCTGATTTACACTGATTTGCTTAAACGCGACACCATTTTGAACAATGGACATTGGACCCTCTACTGTTACGGAGGCATCTGATTGGTCAGTTTAAAACTTAAATAAGTTATAATACAGAAAAACATATCATGAATAAAAATGTGGATCATCCAGAAGATTTTATAAAAGGCATCAGAGCAAGAATGTTTATTCTGACCAATGGAGGAACTTCGTTACATATGTTTATTTCTCCATAGAATTTTAGTTTCAGCGCCTACTTCCTGTTTGGAACGTGAGGGGGGGAGGGGTCACTCAGTCCAGTTCTCATATACAGTCAATAGCAGAGAATAGTCTCAAAACAGTCTCATCGCCATCTTAAACGGGTCTTAGCCTAGTTTTCATGGATCAGAAAGCGCAGCTTATTTCTTTTTACTTTTTATACTTTTTGGTAAGGATTGTTACTTTGTTGCTTCATTGTGACTGGACAATGCAATAACACAACTCTCAACACCTTACAAAATTTCCCAAAATTCCAACACATTTTACCTCTGAAAGCTCAATGCATCAAGATGAATAACTATCACTCTTTGAGGGATTGATTTCAAACCTTTTTAAAGTGTGCTAAAAACTAGGCAGCTGTGAGAGATTTAAGAGACCTTTCAGGTTAGGTTGAAACATTTGTTGTTACATTTTTTTTATTTCAACATTATTTTTTTAGGATACACTAAAAGCAGAAATGTCAATTTTTTTTATCCCCCTCCATTGAAAAAACTTTCAATAATGGAAGCAACACTGATTTAAAAGGATGAAAATTTGTGGCTTTTTGTGTGAAAAAAGTCTGTTTTTAACAGGAAAAAAATTCTAGATTTACATATACCTTAAGTTTATGTTTTTTCTTTATCATTAATCTGACTTCATGCAAAAGTCTGGATTTTTTGGTCATTTGGAACAGCTTAGGTTCGTTTGGATTGAGTCCTGTATGTCTAAAGTAATATTGTTTATATTTATTTATCCTAAAAATACGTGTCATCAGAAATTTGGGAACCCCCCCCCCTGCTACCATAAGCCTTTGGCAAGACTCTGCCTCATGACTCCTGACTGTACATGTGAGTTTGTGTTTTTAAAAGTCTTGGAAAAAATCACAATCCCTTCATTTGTTTTAAATTCTGCCAGAAAGGATTATTCTGTCCTCATCAGGAAACAAGGGTCTTAACCATGGCCACGACCTTTCCCTTACTCCCAAACAATGCCATGATCAGGGGATCAGGAGGCCGATTTTCTGGCCCTTCAAACATCTGTTCATACTCTCTCCATGAAAACATTCGGCAAACATTAAAAAAGGAGGAGAAAGGAAGCGGCTGACATCATCATGCTCTCCATCCGCCGCTCGCTCCCTTCTGGTTTGAGCAGCTCCATCCAAACAGATGACCGGTTTGTCAGTGGGTGGGGTGAGGATTTAACATCCTCACATTTAATCACGGCGCAGACACCATTGCGTTACATAAATCCACCACAGAGCGGATTACTGTTAGTAATGTTGGGGGGAAATCCGATCACAATGGACATGTAAGTCCCAGACTGTGATTTCAGGCACTGAGTCACTGGAAGATTGTTCAGTGTTTACAAATGATTTGCTGGTTTAAATCCCAAGAGACCAGCTACAGAAAACTGATCTGGAAATAGTTTCAGCAGAGCGGCGTCCTGATACAGGAGTCGAGCTGTGATTAGAGGTCAGACCATGAATGAATAATTGAAACTGTTTATCACAATCATTACGACTTATCACAAAAAAAAAAAATATCACCAGAAAGAACCAGAGGATTGTCCCCTCTTTGTTTCTTGTCATTCATACATTCAGGGGGGAACCTGCTGCTGTGTTTGGATTACTGAACTGCAGATAAACTCAAGGGCTCTTGACCTTGAGGTCAAGAACTGATGGATTTTCATCAAGAGCTTCGAATTTGTTGCTCTATCAGTTATGTAAAATCACGCATTTCCTGAAGCTCCCCACCATCACACTACCACCACCGTGTCGGTGAAGGCTCTCATTTGTCCAGGTGTCAGTGCAGTTGAGTCATAGCATCTGGACTTAAGGGGTTGTGGTCAGCAGTGTATTTTCATTTTTCCCTTTTCTGCTCGTTAAATGTTGAACTTTATCTTTGGGTCAGGCTGACGGTTTTTAGGTGTTCTATTAGTTCATTTTTTTCAGTTTGTCTTCAAATTATACATCAATTAAATGGATCCATCAGTAAAATCCATCGGATCTGGGTGTGGTGAGAAAAATCTAGAACTGCTCTTTAGTTTAACAAAGAGAAGATGTTTTATGTTGGTTCCGCCGTGTTTGGACCAATTCAGACTAAACTGTATATTGCACTTATTCCGACTCAATAAAGAATTCAATTTTTTGTTTAGCAGCTTTTGTGAGAAATTGTAATATCAGGAATATTTATTTATTCATGAACTAAAAGATGAAACAGTTTTTGGTTTGTTGACAAATTGTAAGCTGCATGTCCTATAATGATGTCCAACTCTGCATTCAATTTTAATGGCTTCTGTCGCTCCCGCTGTGGTTGTGAACAGCTGCTTCTGCTGCAGCCGCTGCAGGAGGCCAACTTCAAATATGGAGGGTTTACACTCCTCCTATTGCCTTTTTCATCGCTGAAAAATATAATAACAGTCAATCAGGAAAATAATCGCCTTGTGTTTCTTTCGCAGAGAAAAAGCAAGATGCACTACCAGATCGCTGTGATCATAAACTTCCTGGGTCACTGCATCTCCATGGTGGCGCTGCTCATCGCCTTCTTTCTCTTCCTTTGCTTGAGGTAAGCGCCGCTCCTGCGGCGGTCGCTCCCCTGATAATCTTAGATCGTTGACGTGACAGAAACGCTCGGATTCTCCAGATCGCAGGAGTCTGAAAGCGCCGCTCGTTCTGATCCCGAAACGGTTTGGTCATGGAATGAAACCGTTCCTATCTCCATCCAGCAGATGGAAAGGGGTTTAGACGCCTGCAGAAAGTAGGGCACATTTCCTCACAAATGGGAATAATAGACCCATCGTGGGGTGGGGGGGTGGGTGGAAATCAAAACAGACTTTTGGATGCCAGCTGGGACTGCCAATAGGGGTGGAAAGGGTTCCTCTGACAAACTGAAATAAGCTTCGCGTTAACGAGAGAAAGGTCTTAGCACCCTCAACAGCCGGGGCTGCTATCGATCTCAGAGACCCCCCCTGGGGAGCCAGAAAAGCGTGAAAGGGCACGAGGAGAAGTAATAAGTGGAAGCTCAATAGGACTGCATGTGTGCCCGAGCTGTGTTTTAGGGCCTCCGTGAAGCGCAGAGACGAGCAGGGAGGACAAGCGTCAACCAGCCCGAAATGGCATTGAGGTGGAGGAGTGGGTTGGCATTTATTACCCACCTTCTGGACTTTGTAATGGAACTGAGCAGCATTTTGAGGCAGACTGTCACCGACGGTGTGATGGAGGGGACGGCTGACACTCCTGCTCAGTGTAGGGGAACCAGAAGGACTGAGAGAGGCAGAGAAAGGAGCGAGGGGTTCATTTCGTTCATGTGGCAGACGAATATTTTTAGCTTTTCACTGTGGGATGTACTTCTATGTGAAATTGAATTGTAAATGACCAATTCATGGTGCTCTTTGAGTGGGAAATTCAAGACTCCTGGAGAAATGCTCTCAGACCAGCATTCCTGCTGACGTTCTGAAACAAAGAGCTTTTTTTATTGTTTAAGGTTAGAGCTGAAACACGCAGAGCAGTTGTTCCCATGGACTAAGAATCAGAACCATCCCATACTAGTTACCAACAGATTCAATCAAAATATTTGGGGTTTAGTGGTTTAAGAGGAGAGGAACAACAAAAAGCAAAGTTGGATGAAGAGGAAGAGCAGAGATGACAAACAAGACCAAAGAAAACAGTGGAGCTTCTGTTAAAGACACATATTAGATCAAAAACAGAGATTAGAGCAATAAAATAAAGGCATGATGCTGGTTCCCACACTACAACTCCAATCAAAACTACTGGGGGTGTTGAATCCCTCTGAGGCCCTAATAAGCTCAGAAAACCATCATAGCAGTTCCAAAAATCTTTCTTGTCATTTGATTTATTTAATATTTTTTATCAAATACACAATCTGCATTTACCAGGCTTTGGACAGGCACAAGCAGGATACTTGTTTGTTGAAGCTGCTTTTATCTTTTTTATGTTTGTTAATTTGTCCATCTGTCTGTCTATCCATCCTCACATTGTTTTGGTCTTTTTTTAAATCTTATTTTATGTTTTGGGGGGCAGTTTCTGCTTTTGAAGGGGCATGTTTGACCTTGACCGGTGTAGGTACCAAAAGTATTCGGCCTCCAATAACTGTCCGTGGTCCTGCGACTAACGATGGCGTCACACTACAGTAACACCGCTTGGACAAACTACGTAGCTATGTAGCATTGAGATCTGCTAGGGCTCTAAATTTTCATGTTTTTTTGCAACCTAAAGTTCTTTTCTTCATAACTTACCATATGATGCCATTTTGAATTTTGTGTCCGAGTGTCCGACATAATTGTTTGTTACACCAAATGCATACTAGGGAGACACATTGGCAATATAAACTTATTTTTCCAATGTGAGTATATGAATGACTGTATGAGAAACAGTATTTATTTATGGTGTGCAGTCTGGTTTAATGGGCCCAAATGTCAGTTTCTAACAGTTATGATTGCATAGTTTATATTTCCTTTTTAAAAAACATGTTGAAAGCATTAAAAATACTAATTACCAAAAAAAACGCACAAAAACAGCAACACACACCTTATTTTTTTGTTCAGTTTTTATGTATTATTCAAGTTATTGAAGCAAACAACCAACCAAAGAATTAGCACTAAAACAAATGCTAAATGTCTTGAATCCAATAATTTTCTGCTCTTCTCCACAGCTGGCCACAGATGATATGCTGAAAGGGGAGTTAAAATAAGTCCCTAGTGATAAATAGTGGGACATTTCAATGTACAAGTCATACATGTTTCCCACGAATAACGGTGTTAGCGTGTAAACTTGTGGATCAATCACTATCTCAAACGTCATCAAACCAACAAACAGCCAATCACATAATATGACGTCATCATTAGGCGCAGGACCCCGAAGGGCCCAGAAAACAGTTATTGCAAGCCTAATGCTTTTGGTACCTCCAGCGGTAAAAACAGATCATAAACATTCAAGCAAGAAAACGAATTCTTGAGCTGGAGCAGTGTTTCATGGATAATGCTGTGAAAATGTTGCCTCTAATTTCAAACCAGTAAAGAAAAGGTGGAGCTGGAGACGCCGTCCCCGCCCACCTTTGACCTGCCAGGGCTTCTGCCCTCAGTTACAGCGATCACAGTAAAACAAACTCTCAGAGTGATCCCGTCGTCCCTGCGCTCCGCTCTGGGACTAGAAGATGATGCCCAGGGCCCCGTTTCTTACTCATGCGGTTCTGGGGTTTGCAGCCACTTTACTTGTTCTTGAATCAGGTCAGCGGATTTTGTATTCTGTGGTCTGAGAATCGTTCAGGTGTCTCTGTGCAAACTCCCAGCAGGCACTGCCTTTTAGTGGAGCAAGTCTTCCGTCTGCCTGTGAGGCTGCAGAGACCTGAAAGGCAGAGTGCTGCTCGCTGAAGTTTTCTCATCTTCACCCTCAGAGGAGAGGCGCGTCGGTTGATGGAGCGCACTCACAGCCCTCTGAGCTGCTCCTTTTCCACATTTACAATCAAATACAAACGTCATAAGATGAATGGAAGAAAAAATGAGGAGATAAAAGAAGAAATTAAAGTGTGGGATTACATTAACGGAGCAATGAATGGACAAAAATGTAACAAGAATGTGAGTTGTATAAATGTAAATCTTGATTGTCTCATAAAAAAGTGTTTAATTGAAGTATACTGCCAATTTAAAGAAGGGTTGGTACTTTTTTTTATTAAAGCTCCTATATTTCACCGAGCTATAAAGGTGATTTTCAGTTGGGGCAAAGCCTGATGGGAAAGTTTTTCGCCATTTGTTTCTTTAATTTCTTAAAATTGTGTTTTTATTTACAATTTAGGGAAATTTCCTGTAAAGTTTAGAGTGATTCATAGTGACGGACTAAAAACACGGGGCCCTCTGCAGCAGTTGTATTTAATTTAATTCATTTTTTTATCCTTACCAATAGGGTAAAACGTGGAATGACTTCCTCACCGCTCCACTTTAGGACATCAATGTCAAGAATTCAAATGTTTTGATAAGAATTAAAAACTGAAATCAATTTTAAATGTTTAAGAAATGTATTTTATTTTATAAACATTATTTCTACTTGGAAGAACATTACATTTATTAAATGCACTTATTTATGAATCCCTCACTTCCTAAAAAGAACAAATGATGATCTTCTGTTTTTTCTTTAAGGTTTAACTAAAGATGACAAAAGGAAAAGAGTTTTTTCAAATATTTTTCTCTGAACTGATGCCTTATTTAACCCATTGTGACCATCAGGGTATATATTGCTTTCCTTTGCCACTGCAGTCGAGGTCGGTACCGGCTCAGCTGCACTTTTGTGATAAATATCACAAAAAGCTCAGTTGTTTTTCTGCCTCTATATCTGTCTTTTCAGCGCAGCTTCATGTCAGATCTGAAGTGAAATACATCCCTATATAGAAAGGGAGGATAAGGAATAAAAATGTCTAGAATGTAAAAAAAATTACATTATTTGCATAAGCTGAGTAAACTAAAGGAACAATCAACCTGACTTCACTCAGGATTGTGTTATCTTTCATGTAGCAGAGCTCGCAGTGCACCAATATTAACCCTCCTGTTATGTTACGGGTCAAATTGACCCGTTTTAAAGTTTGAACATCTAGGAAAAATATTTAAAAGTATTTTTTCAGCATGAAACTTCGTCTGCTTGCCTTAATTAGCGTATTCAACATATTTTATGTAAATGGTTCATCTCACATATTTGTACCCCCCCCCCCTGCATGTTTATATCACATAGATACGGTTCCAGTTTGACCCGGCAGTCAAACTGGAACAGTTACACTGGAACAGGTACAAGGATTTCTTATTATTATTAGTATTCTTTTATTTGCAGCTGTGAGACGTATTTCACCCCAATCACACACACACATAAACACACACCGGTGCATAGGTGTTATGACTTTTGACAGGAACCATTTATGTTCTCGCGGGAAAACTCAACCCACGTTCAGTGGACACTCAAAAGGGGAGGGGCAAAACATATAAAACATTCTCTGCATTGGAGTCCTTCCAACATTACACAGGCAGACCTTTAGAAAATGAGCAGCAGAAGCAGAAAGATGACAGTCCAGGAATCTCTGGAAGTCATCACTGATCATGATCAGAAGAAGACTATCTTGAGCGAAATTCTGATTCTAATGATTCTGATTTTGAACCAGATGAGGGAATTGTTATTCCTGTTCCTCCAAGCAAGACATACATTGGTCTTCATCCCCAAATATGTGTCAGACAAACATGTCTGCAGAAAACAAAAAAGGCAGTGCCAGGGCCCGCTAGGATGGCAGTGACTCATGTGACCATGTCAATTCAATTCAATTCAATTCAAAAAGTTAAACATAAAATCAAAAGGATTATGATTACATAGAATTCAATAGGAGAATACTAAATTGAACTAACAAACAGACTAAACTAAACGGTCATCCCTGCCCTCCTTCGCGGTAAGGAAAAACTCCTAAAAAAAAAATGGATTCGGGAAAAAACGAAAAAACGTCAGGGGTGCCCACATGAAGGAGGGATCCTCCCCCAGGACGGACAGGCAATTTACCAGAACTCTTAGAGAAGAATTAACTTATCTAACTCTAAAACTACATATTTAAAGTCCAGCAGACGAGCTTCATCCAGATGGAGTTGGGGGGACGGCCGGGTGGGGGGGGGGGGGGGGTCGAGCCGGAGACAGGATCCAGGTCAAGACAAGCATGACCTGTGCAAAATGTGCAAAATTAATTTGCACATTTTGCACAATGTGATGACTGGTCACTCTTGTGCTGTGGATATGAACAGACACGCACACAACTTCTTATTGCTATTGCTTGTCTGTTGTATTGTGATTTTGTTTTTTTCTGGTTTACAGTGCATGTATGTAAAACAACATTTCAAGATTATGTTTCAATGATTTGTAAAACTATTGTATTTTATATTTTAGTCTTTCAAAAGTAATACAGTAGTGAAAAATTAAAAAAAATTTGAACATGTATATTTTTAACAAAAACGAGTAAATTATCTAATAATTGAACCACTACCTGTTAGAGGTAAGGAACACCATTTCACTAAGTTTTTGAAAGAATGATTGGTAATGGAGTTAGTAATGATATATTCACACTGTTTGTTAGGATTTTTTGGGTTAAAGACATTTTTTAATTAATAAAACATGCACCGGGTCAAATTGACCCAGGAACATCATCTCTGTTCCTCAGAAATGAACATAACAGGAGGGTTAAACAGGAAATAAGCAAAATAAAGCAATTTTAAGGATAAAAATTATTGAAATGGTTAGAATTAAACCTATAAACTGCATTAATGGAACAGGTTAGTGGACACATTTGTTTTATTATCAGTACACTTCACATCTCATGAAGGCAGGCAAGGAAGACGACAGGTGAAGTGTCTGTCACCTCTCTCTCCAGACCGCACATTCCTGCTGTTTCAACCTGGAACTAAAAGCTCCAGAAATTATCCTAAACCCACCCAAACTATGCCCTTCAACCTGAAGGAATTTTTACCTGTGGTCAGAATAAAAACGGCCCTATTGAGCTGAAAACCACCAATATTGCCTCGGCTCGCTAACTTGCAGTTTCTGGACTTGCTGTTGACTGGAATATACCATTGCTGCTGAAGGACGGGGGGACCAAACACTTTTACATGATCAGTCTTATGTCAGTTCAGTAATTTGGGATGGTTTTTTTAATGTTAGAGTTAGACAGATTTATTCTAAACACTTTTAAGTGTCTAAGTGTTCAGCTCGGGCCCCCAGAGAGTTGGGGCCCCCAGGCGATCGCTTACCTTTGCCTAATGGTAAGTCCGCCCCTGATGATTCTTCGTTGGTGCTTTCTGTCACCACCAAAAAATGTGATAATACAATTTCATAATTCTGTTGAAAATGCACCCTGCGACAGACTGGCGACCTGTCCAGGGTGTCCCCTGCCTTCGCCCAATGTGGTTGGGATAGGCTCCAGCAGCCCGTGACCCCGAAAGGGAAAAAACGGAAGAAGATGAATAAATAATTGTTCAAAATCCACATGTAATCGGATTTTTTTTTCTTTAGGCCCTATTTTGTTTAAAGCTAGTTGAAAAGTTAAAACTTTTATATACAATTTTGTTTTTGTTTTTAAACGGGGATTCTGTTTTGTCTAAAAAATACAAAACAAACTCCTTATGGGAAATTAATTTTAAGAATTAAGCTGATATTGCATTACTGATTTAAATATGCTTATAAGTATAGACCTGTACATTTTTAAAAGCACTGATATGTGCAAAAATCCAACATGAGCATCATTGTTTTTTATGTTACAAACCAGATAAAAACGAATTGTTTAAAACATTGAGATTGACAAAATAATTTTCCTTTGTATCACAAATTTTGATTTATGTTTATACATTTTAAAATAATTTAATGTATCATTTAATTCCAAAGCATTTAAAATTTCGATTAAACATCTTTAAAAATCTTTTTTTTTTTTTTGGAGTTTCTTTCACTCAGTGTTCATTTTTTCTTATTCTATTATTAACGTCTTATTTTCTGGCCTTGAATTTTCTCTGATTTTGAAGGTAAAGAACAAACTGTTGAATCATTTTCAAACAGTGTGATTTGTGTAAAAACAAATTTAGAACCTTTTTGTTAATGGTTTCTAAATCCAATCCAATTTTGTTTTTTGTTTTTTAAATTAAGATGTCAAATAGCATCAAAAATAAATGTTTGTTGGTCATTCTAAGAAGAAAATGCACTTTGTTTTTCTGTATTGTATAAAAATGTAATTCATATGCATTGATCTGTAAAGAAATTCCATGAAAAGTAAAAAAAAAAACACTCCCATATCTATGGATTCCTGCCACATAAGAGCGTGATGTGTGGATCTCATAACTAGGTTGCAATTTATGTTTGAAGCTTTCAACTCCGACGTCCCTGGAGAATTTCCTCAAGATACATTTTTTAATATCAGGCGCTCTGAGAAGATCACGGCTGGCAGCTCTGTCCTGCAAACCCCAGCGTGGGATTTCATTTTCCTGCCACATGTGGAGCTCCTGTTGATCCTTCCATTTATTTGATGTTTGGATCAGTCAAGAGTTGATCTTAAACATGTTACCTGCAGTGTGATCAACTGCTTAATTGGACGCAGCTGATCATTTTTGCCAAATATTTGTTTCCTATGCTGGGATAATAAAATCTTTTCCACCTTTCTTCTGCCTTGAAAGCATTTCCTACTAAGACAACAAATACTTTAACTTTTTATTTAGTCATCAAAACAGGAAAAAGTGTTTCCATTTCTCAGCAGAACTGCAGAAACTCACCATTAAAAAAAAGGGGGGGAAATAAATGCAACAAGACTGTTTAAATATACATGTAAGGCCCGGGTTAGCAGAATAAATCCTGCCAGCAGTGGAGCTTTGTCCAATAATAGAAAGCTTTTATAAATAAATGTGCCACAGGTGGGTAAAGTGGGAATTTTAACATTTAATATGGAATGTTCCAGATCCGTCAAGCTGTCTGCTGAAAGGACTGCTCAGGCAAATCCACCAGTGAGCCACACATAACTAAATGAAAGAATGTTTGCTGGATTGAAGTGAAATCCGTTCAAGAGTTCGGTCCTAAATCACAACAGTCTGCAGCTAAAGTTAACATCTTGCTCATGCTAAATTATGGAGACTTGTTCCTTTACTTACATGCTTTTATTTATCCTGGTTTACATATCTGTGTAATCCCACCTGAGAAAAAAACACCCACGGTGATGCATCTGTGTGTTTCTGACCCACTTCCATTCCAATTTCTCCATGAACACACATGTGCAATTCATCGGCTGGATGTGGAGGGATGATTACGCACATATTTTCTTATTTTTTGGAAAGCCAATCAGCATTTCTAAAAAGAAACATAATTTGAGATCTGTTGGAAATGTGCAGATTTAGATCCAAATCCTTCATGCAGATTTTCATAGGTCGACCGAAATTTGGTTGTTTTTACATTTTTACTTGTTGGTTTCTGTGTGTCTGATGTGTGTTCTGATCAGTCATGAATAGGTTTTGGATATCTGGAAATCAGGCAGACACACCGGCCCTCAAGGCCTGGAGTTGCCCGTCCCCAACATGTCCAGAGAAAACCACCCTTAACGATGCACAAATTGAAGCTCCAACAAAATCCAAGCATCCTTTTTTTCTATGACCCCTACAGAGTGGTGAGAAAGTAAAAGTAAGAATAATCAAAAAGCTTCCAAAACCAATATGTGGACAGGTTTATTTTAGATGGTGAAGATGTGAAGTTGAACTGATAAACATGGCATTCAATGGAGAAGGGCTCCCTTCTGCCTCTAGTGGTCTTTTGAGAAACTGCATGGTGTGATACCTCCTGGTTTTTATCAAGCTGGGACAGGAAAAATGGGGCCTTTATGCCACTAAACACACGTGTGTTTTGCCGCAGATGCTGCAGATCTCCACTCAGCGCAGTTCGACCTTTTTGGATAACAAGAGAGCCACAGAGCTGTTGAAGCATGACCTACTTAAAAAAAAACTCCAGAGGACCATTGTGATATTTCAGTTCTAATTGTTCTACATGATCACATCATAAATATTGTGCTTTAGTTTTATTGTTATTAGATTAATAAGCAAGGTAAAGCAGAAAAATACAGCTGTAGCCAAACACACATCTTTAGGGAGTCTTCTAGCATCAGCATGACAGAGTGCAGTTTTACTTGGTAGAGCTGCATATGGGCTGCGGAAAGCAGGAGAGGCGGAACAAGAACGGTGGGTTTCAGCAAAGTTTCAAATGCTGTTTGCAGCTTTTTTTATTGACAATTAGGTCAACTATAGTGTTGTTTTTTCATATCGCATGATTTGTTTGAATGTTATGTAAACTATTGGCATAACCCGGCTGCAGAGTGGGACTGAAGCTCCTGGCATCTATGCCTTAACACTGGATCTTCTCTCAGTCACTGGCGTGCCCCTCGGTTGCAGATCTGCCAGAGAATCCCATCTGAGCAGCCATGCTCAAGCTATTTACAAATAGTCCTCAGATGATGACTGTAAGCCTCTTCATGAGGCATAATTTACATAGAAAGTATTTTTATCAAAACATTCAGTTTGTGCTTCTAATCTCAACCCTCTGTAGCTGCGGGATGAAGATAGCAGGATTTTACAGCAGATTTCACCTCCTTTTGCTTTTGCCAAGTCCATGTTGCTGCAATTCAAGCCCAACTTTATGGTTCCCATAAATCCCAAAGACTAACTTCAATGAAAATGGTTTTTTTACCATGTTCTGGTGACATTTTTCTGATGATGGAGGACATATATGAGGAAAATTAAGATTTAAATAGCATTTCTGAGTATGTCTGTAACCCTTATGCTGTCCTAGGCACTTTACCATTGGGAGTTGGGTCATCTAGACCCACTAGACAGTGCTCTGAACCTTTTTTCTTCTATGATTTGTGATCTTCACTGGTATCCATGGATTACATGAAATCCTCTTCACCTTTATCCCCCTTTGTCATGGTAGGAATAACACATCAATGTAAGGGTGGGGTCATAGGATAGCACAAGGGTAAATCAAATTGTTGTGAATCAGGAGCAGATGAAAAAATGCTGTTTTAAAATGCTTGCACTGTAGCTGTAAGTTAGAAACTACAATCCGCTCCACTTCATTCCGATGCACCCGCTTGTAAAAGACCAGATCCATGTCCGTTTAGTGTTTGGTGGGGTTTGTGAGGCGCTGTAAGATTGTAAGAGGAGAAAAGCAAGGGATGATGGGTAATGACGGCAGGTTTACTCAATTGATCCGTCCCACAACTCAGAGGCAAATTTCTAAGGAACTCCTGCTGCTCTGCAGAAACAATGTCCTAGAAAACGACACCGTTTTTTAATTTTGGCAAAAAATGTCCTAGTCATGATTAAAAGACAACAGGGAACATTTTGAAAATAGATCAAAAGATGATTGGAATGGGACTATAAGCCTTCTACATCTCAATAGGTCTAACCATGTGACATTCTGACCTTCAAGGGTATTTTAAACCTGGCGTTGGGCTATCTAAAGATACTCTTTTAGTCATTTTCGGGATATTGACCGACAGAAAAAGACGTATTAAAAATGAATGGCAAACTGAAACCGCGCGAGTGTATATCTATCTTCACTCAGACAAAAACCGACCTAGAATAAGATCTTTCATCTCTTACATATTTTATAGGCTTTCTAAAAAGGTGGCGTTTAATCCCTTCCCTGTAACTTAAAACACAGAGTTTGATTTTTTTCCTTTAATTCACCAATATGTCTGCAACACTGTTTCCTTAATACCAACAACAAATAATGAATCTCCCCACCAAAGCACCTCCTCACCAGAGACTCCCGCTGATGGATGATCTCTCAGTTAAATGCTTACTATGCGAAACCACGGCTCACTTGAAAACTAGTCCATCTAAACCACCCAGATCATCAGGAGGCTGTCCCCCATGTTCAAGCCAAACAGCAGCAGGATCGATACCGTCTCCACATTAATGAGAGGCTGCGTGCGCTTTTCTCCTGAGGGACAGCAGCAGTAACTTCATTAATTATCCAAATCCCCCAAAGTGTCATTGTAATCTTCCTGGACTGCTTCTTTTTTCAGCTAAATCATCCGAAGCAGGGTGGTCATGTTCAGGATGGAGTCCTGTTCGCTTCCTAGTTGCTACAAAAACAGATTTCTGCTGATCCAACTCGGCTTGGAATGAATCAGCAAAAAGAAAATGCTAAATAAATGAACAGGGGAAATGTATTAACAGTGACTTGTATGCTCAGCTTTTCTCGTAATGATACCCATCAGGCAATGTGACCCCTCTGGCAGCACGCCATGGAAAGTGAGTGCACATGGCGTAATTAATACGACTGTTTGAAGACTAACCCTCCCCACTGCTGCTGGCACAACTGTCTGATGCACGAGGCGGCCTCGGCCTGACTACCAGTCTGACATCGTTGGGAGAAATCAGTCAGCCGCTTGTTGACATTGCTAATTTGCCCCCTTCAAACAAAAAAACCTTCCAACGTTTATTTTAAAGCCACAAAGAGGAATTAAGCAACACATTGTCTTGTTTTTTTCTTCTTCGTTTCATTTCTGTGTCTCCCTCACCTCTGAGCCAATACAAGTGACACCTATTAAAAATGGATGCGGTCTGAAATATAAATCATGTCACTCATGCTTGGCAGAAGCAGCAGCCTCTATCAGCTTTGCTGATGATGCCTTCAGCGGGTGACAACCAATGAGGACGTCCACTCATTTGTGCGTTTCTATTTTTGAACCGCCCGCTTGAAGGCACTTTAGTAGAGTTTTTTATTTACATAAAGAAAAAAAAAACATAGAATTTCAAGGGCATTACAAAACAACATCAATGCCACAGCCTTTTCTGTGTATTTGGTTTATTGTTCTGTCAAACGATTCAGTTTTGAGGAAAATCTGTCCAACAGCTGACCTCACTTTTAGCTGAAAAAGATGCTGTTATACAGACCTGATCTCGACCCACTCAAAGTCAGCGAGGTTCAAATCATCACACTGCCACCACTGTGCTTGACATTTGGTTTCACCCTTTTTAGTCTTTTGCCTTTTTGAGCTTTTTTGTTCTTTGCTTGTTTAGTTTCCCTTTACACCTGTTTTTGAGACAATGCTAGATTCCCATCTGTTTAGTAGAACCCCAACTTCCTTTTTTTACAGACATATTTATCATGTTACTACACAACAACTGTCCAAAATAAAACTATTTCTGTCGTAAATGTCGTCATTTTTTGCTGCAAAAAAAAAAATCACAAATATTGGCATCAATGTTTTGTTTTATAACAAAAAATCAAACATATAGAGACAAAATAAAAATCCACAAACACAGCAAAAACAAGGTCCAAACATATCAGAAGAAAAAAAACAGACGAAGCTCCACTCGAGGATTTAGTCTAAACGGTATTTCAGTTTTTATGTTTGTTTTTAACCATAAATGTCAAAGCTAAAAACTTGGTCAATCCATTAGGGTACATTTAGAATGAAAACAATGCTAATGGTGGGTTGGTGTCATTGTCTCTGTAAATGGAAGATTTGGTTGGCAAACTCACCAATCACAGTTCAGAGACTTGTGAGCGTTTAGGTGTTTTTGCTGGTTGGAGCAGTTAGAAAAAATACATACAACTGTCTTGAATGTTTCCCATTGGTGTCTATCCCAACTTTGATGGGGTCCGGAGCTGCCCGGAAACAGCCTTTTGACTCCAGACAGGCAGATGGACAACGTTGTGTTGTTATGAGACCGTTCCCATTTAATGATGATGAGTTCAATTTCTGCCAGCTTAGAGCAATTTCACAGCTGAAGAAAAACCGTATCGTTGGAGTTCAACATGTCTTTGAAAAGCTCCCAGAGACAAGCACGTTGTGTAGACAAGTGGGCAGTAGCTCGAGGGCATGTGACGTGAGACGGATGCCAGAAAACTAGTTTTCAGTTTGCATTTGATCACTGCAGTGGGTCGATCACGGCGCTTTTCCTAAACAGACACACTGCGGTTGCAGGGTGTTGCGTCTGCCGCTGTAAACAGGACTCACTAATCAGTGAGCGTGTTCACTTAGGACAACATGGCAGCCAGGCGGCAGCACTTTAACAGCACCTCAGCTTTAAAGTGAGCAGCCGGTCAGGTGCATCATGGGAGTTTATGCTGTTATTTTTGTAATAGTTCATGTAGTGTTTTGGTTCTGTGGGTGTGGAAGGTCTGTTTATGTATCAAGGGAGAAAGAACACGCTTTTTGTTTTGTTTTTGAGGTTGCTTTCATTTATTCATTCATCTTCTTAACCGTTTTGTTCCTTTCGGGGTCTCGGGGCTGCTGGAGCCTATCCAGCCACTTGTGGGCAAAGAGAGAGGACACCCTTGACAGGTCGCCAGTCTGACGCTTTCATTTATAAAATGTCAAATTAACAACTTCCTCACTGTCAATTTAATGAAATGCATCAGATCTTGTAAAAGTGTAATAAAAAGTAACTGTAAAACTGTGTAATATGTACAGAGAGAGAGGGAGTGAGAGAGAGTCTTGCTTTAATGAAAAGTAACACAGTTACAAACTCAATATACTTAATAATGTTCCCATTGTTTATAGAAGTTCAAAATCCATCATAAATTAAATTATTTCCTGCTTCTCATTGTATCTTTATTGAAAATTTGATTTTGACTTGATTAATTTAGTCCAAGCATAACATTTTTTTAATACTGCAATAAATAATTTTAAAAATGTCAATCAAATTTAGATATCAATTGATAGATCGACTAGAATATAAAGGTTTGAGAAGAAGATGGGAAACCTAATGAGAAACATTTTTGATTTCTCCTTTTGGAGACCAAGTGGATGCTCAGATGCTCCCAGGACAATTTCTGCTGGCGGCTCAAAAAAGTCTTAATCCAGCTCTGGTTCTTCTCCAAATCTAATTTTCCTTCTTGCCGCATCTGACTTGATCCTACTGTCTTCCACAGGAGTATCCGCTGTTTGAGGAACATCATCCACTGGAACTTAATCACCGCCTTCATCTTGAGGAACGCCACCTGGTTCATCGTTCAATTGACCATGAGCCCTGAGGTGCACGAAAGCAACGTGGTGCGTGGTAACTCCATTTCCGATGCTAAAAGTAGCAGAACTTTGTATTTTTGACTTCTCCAGAAATACCTGATACAATAGAGATGCAAACGAAAATGAACTTCAAAGTGAGCAATTTCATTGTTTTTAAGTAGCATTATTATTGACTTTTTAAAGTGCATGTAGGAAAACAAAATATTACAGAACCAAAAAAAATTCATGCCCATAGATTGAGAAAAAAAGTCAATAAATACTGTCAGACATTGTCTGTGTTACCAATTAGACAGCTCATTATTTTCTTTTGAAAAAACGTTTGTGACAAATGAAAGGTTAGAAATATTCAAAAAGAGGATTTCTGCAAACCGTCCAAGCCTGCGGACAAGGAAACGAGTGGCAATGCTTTGATGCTATTGTGCGAGAGATTTTATTTTTTAAAGCTGTTTTACGTAAACAAACCTGACTTAGATGTGCATTGGCAAGAGTCTGACGATACAATACGTATCGAGATACTGTACCAGAACAATTTTTCAATATTTTTTTGCCTTTGGAAAAAACTATACCTGATTATTAATACGCCTTTTATTGTAATAAAATTGTCAAATTCATTTTACTTATCAATAACATATTTTTTTAGTATAAGAAAAAAAATAGAATACATTTGCTTTCACTAATAAGGTTGTAAAACTATGATTAAGGAAATAAGTTGATGTTTATTTCCAATATTACTAAATGTCGCATCTTCAGTACTTTTTAAACTGGTGCTTAAAAAATAAAGGACAAAGAAATGTCAATTTTGATGTGTGATGAGGCAGCATGGCAGGGTGAAGAATAGCACTTCAATGGTGTTAAGATGCTGTATTTACATGACAGTTTGCAGCTGCAGCTCCGTTTTCTCACATGCAGAAGTAAACACGGATTTCTGTGCTCATCGCCACGACGTTGGCTTTTTTTTTGGAGCGTTGTACACATCACAAGGATTCATCAGGTCGCTGAGATAGAACCTACTGCTGTGAAGTTCAGCAGAACTTTGGGCTACTTTGCTGACAGCATTTTGGCTGATGCTACTTGCATTCGCCGCTGCGCAGCTGCACTCTCTCCTATCTGAGCCTGCTTCAAAGCCCTTCACTCTGCGATTTTATATGTTGCTGGCAGGAACATGGCACAGAGTTTCGGTTCGGTACCCATCCCAAGTAAAAACTGAGTAGTGCATAACATAACTCCAGGGCTGCTGCATTTAGCATTTAACACAAGCTTTCGATTTTTCGCTATTTTGTAGTTGTTTTGTGTCAGAAGAGCTGCTCAAAGAGGTCTGCAGTTCTGCTGCCAACTAGCGGTTGGAGGTTTAAGTGAAAAGCAAGAGTCAGGTGCTAAAAAACGCTCCTAGATAGATAAATAAATATCATCCTGACAGCATTTTAAATCAACACAAATATCACCAAATTAAATATCGTGATATCTCACCCAATCGATTTTTCCCTTACATGATAAAAAGCATTGTGTCGTCTGCAAAAAGGACAATAGTTTGCATAGCTGTTTCAAGAAAGCAGCTTGTTTCTCATGTGTCACATTGAACTTCACCAAAGTCTTTTTCTCTTTTTCAGATCTGGCGTCGCCTGGTGACCTTTAACTATTTCCATTCAACCAACTTCTTCTGATGTTTGGAGAAGGCTGCTACTCCACAGCCATTGTCCTCACATACTCCACCGACAAGCTCCGCAAGTGGATGTTCATCTGCATTGGCTGGTGTAAGTACACGCTGCATGTCTAATGTCCCGTCAAGCAAATGTAAAAGTCTTTTTACTTTTTCTAGTGAATGATTGTGTCATACAGCAGTCCTGGGTTGCAAGAACCGGGATTGTTTTCAACAAATCGCCTTTCATTTCCGCCTTTGAGGACAATTTCTCCCCTGCCAGAAACTCACCAATATTTGCACACAACCCAGTAAGCCCATTGAAACGACTGTTATGCTGGGATTTTGGGCTATATAAGATTTTTTAATTTAATTGAATAGTAACCGATGAACGCGGAATTTTTAGACGAAGTGAGAGCCCCACACACACACACACACACACACACACACAAAAAAATGACATCACAGCAGCAGAAAATGAATGGGGACAAAATCTCTTATGGAGCTAAAAACAGTGGGCTCAACATTGAGTAGTTAAACCAAAACAGTCGTGTCAGGAATTTCAAAAAGAAGTTTTGAAATATTTATGGGATGGCCACAGGACCCATTAGGCTATTTTGTGGCAAAGTATAACATTTAGCGATTTTTCACATTTTCCCAATAATATGGGAATGAAGACGTTACTTAATAAAGTTTTATTAATAATAAGCTGCCAGGTTAAGTCTATAAACACAAGTAAAGTTTTGTTGACCTTTAACATTGAAAAGACGTCGCCAACTTAAATTTTCCAGGATAATCTCCTTTATTACCAGTTACAATGTAAATCCTCCAACGGATTAACCTCCAGACTCTTAATCATTGGGAAGCTACTTCAGAAAAAATGTTGGGTTTAGAAGATGTGTTATGAACAGGGGTGGGATTTTCCCTGTTCCTCGTACGCTTTTTACTGGAATGTTGGAAAATGCCACACATGAATCCTTCACTCGCTTCTAATGAAACGTGCTATGACCATATTAGGACAGGCGTGGCTACCAAACCTCCCGCGTTAAGGACATCCAAAACATGTTTGTTGCATTACAAACGCAGATTGTTCATGTTCTATTAATATTTTGCACAATTACATTTTGAAACTTGTGTTTTCTCACTGTGAGAGTATTTCTACTGGAGTTAAATGCAAATCTGGGCCACATTTTCGTGTTCAGGCAGCCACACGCCCTGAGTCAGCACAGCAAGGTCAGGAGACTGCAGATGTGGGCCAAAAGGGATCTGGGCCACATCTGACTGACCTCATTCCCAGTTCAGTGACCAATCACAGCCCAAATCCCTGCTAAAAGTCCTAAAACATGTTTGTAGGTCTGAACTAAAACTGAGCCAGAGGAAATGAAAACGTTTCTATCTGGACTATAAAGTATCAAATTAAGACACTAAGATGTCCTGTTTGAAGGTTTGTGTGGTAAAGATAGCAATTTTCATCCTTCATTTAGTACAAAATGACCACATGTCCTCATCATTGTTGACCACCAAAAGCCACCAGTATCCCTTGACTGAACTTAAGATAGAGTTAGCAGGTTATAAGGAATAGGCAAAGAGTACAGCCCATATGAGATTGTGAAAATGCCAATGACTTTTTATAAAAGTACAATGTTCGGGTCAGGCTCATCATCCGTTCATCTTGGATCTTATATCTTTTTTAATTTAGTCTCTCTCAATCTTTTTCATGGGGCTTCAAGAAACCATCTACAGTAGAATCATATATTTTTGCGTTTCACCTGACTGTCAACCAATAAACAACCATCATGGAGAGGCTGAACTGATGTCAGACATTCATAGAAGTTTTTCAGTTTCTTGCATGGCCTCTGCGGGTTTTTTACCATTTAATTTCAACCGCAGTTCCAAAAATTCTGTAAAAATCTCTTAAAAGTTGTAGATTCTGGATAGTTCTTTTTAAAATGGGAAACACTATAAAGTGCATTAAGTAGCGTTGTAGTACTGAAGGAATCCTGACAAAACCTTGGAAAATACTTTGACATCTTTCCCAGTAAAGGTTTTCCCTCTGTTTAGCTTTTTTATATTTTACGTTATTCCAGCAAGTTTAGCATCAGTCTTTTGTCCTTCTGTCATTTAACACAGACACAGAAAGCAATTTGTGATGTCTATAAATGCTATAAGTCTTTCAACAATGAAAGTTAAGTTGAGATGCTTAAGTTGAGACACTTCCCATCATGCATGACTATTTTCCATCATTGTGACTCCAAATAATCCATGAAAGACCGCCAACAATAGCACAGAGTTGGCTAAACGAAGACACCGGGATTTGGTTTGACAGCTGCAAAATTCATTGTGAAAAGCTCACAATCCCTCTGTTTCAGACTGTCAAGCTAAACTATGTGCTGCTGGAATTAAGAGCATTGTGCCAGCTGCACTCCATTTCCCACTGGGTGTAGTGTGAAGGATCTGCATGCAGAAGGTGGCAGCATATTTCAGCGCTGCTGTAAAAAATGATTAAATCAGATCGCATTTCTTGTGTTTGACACAGCTGTAATTTGCTGGATTTACCGACCCGCATGTCAGTAAGTTTATGAAAACAGATTAACACTACAAGACAAAGGAAGCTTTGGCTCTTTGAGATTTTCCTAAGGTTTTGAATTACACAAAGGAAGGGGAATCGCTAATGACGTCGAAAGTTTCCAAAAATTAGGATCCCCCAAATGTGTGACATGACGGCTTGTAAAGCCTTCATGCTTCTGTTGCTGCCAATTTGGTGTGAGTAATTGCTGTTTGTCTGCTTTATTAAACCTCTATAAGTGTGTTAATCATCAGATCACTTCGCATTATCATCAACCAGAGTTAGGCTCTTTATTCCTGCAAATAGAAGCAGTTGGATGCTGACAACTCTTGGCTTGCATCTGCACACAGCGGCACACAAACAGCAATTTCTTCTGACAGAGCCTGGCAGCCACCAGTGGTGTCCCTGGAAAAAAAATATCACCTATCTCCATCACTTGCACGAATATCTGTGTTTAACATGTAAGAATTGTTTTTCTGTTTCTCCACTTCACAGGTATACCATTCCCCATAATAGTGGCGTGGGCCATTGGGAAGCTCTACTACGACAATGAAAAGTAAGCTTTTGGCTAAATTGACTTTTTTTCTTTCAAAGAAAAAGGCAAAACTCATTAAGGAGATAAATGTCTGTAAATTATCTGTTGTGGTCACATCAGCATTGTGAAATAGTCTTTAATATTTATCGAGCCTGGCATCATTTCCACTTTGACTGAAAGTGTTTGTTCTCGTATGCCAACTATTAACACTCTGAAAATGGGTTCTACATTCACAGTGTGAGCCAAATGAAAAAAATATGCAAAGCCCCAACATTTCCTATTTCTCTGCCCCATAGAGCTCTAATGTTCAAAAACTATTAGAAGTCACAAATGACACGTTCCTCCGTCATGACAAACCGATACTCTATGGGTTGATACGAACCACTCCCACATGGACCAGCTGGCAGTCAGGAATGCTCAGCGGAGCAGTAAATGTATGAGAATCAACCCGGATAGCCAAGTGTGGCAAGGTTTTGGCTTAGGGTTGTTTGCCCATTAGCTACAGAGAACAGGCCTACCAGCGCATGTGGAAGCAGAAACACAACTAGGAAGGCAGCAGAAGATGCATGAATTGATAACTTGGCAGCTGGTAACTATTTGTTTATGTACACGTCAAACGAGAGCAAATGATGATCTCTTCCCACACGGGCCTCAATATAGGCCAAGCCTGCTCTTTGTAATACGCATATGAATCAGGACTAACATGAGATTTCCATGTTTCAATCATTTTCTTTACGTTTTTGTTTTTCTGGATAGAATCGTTAACCAGACTCCAACTGCAGTGATAAGAAAAAAGCACTTACCGTAAATGTGATGGATGAGTAATAAATTCATCATAAAAGCTAACTGGCTCACAGTGTTTGGTAAATGGAAGTCCTCAAAAAGATTTTGAATCTAAACTATTGACTGCTTCTAATGCTAGATTTTTCCTTAAGGACGGACCACAGACTGTAAGAACTTTAGCAAACTCTGTCTCATAAACTCTTCTTCCAGTAAAACATGGCCCCGGTTGTTTTTGAGTTTGCAGAACATTTTTGTGGTAGATCTTCTTCATGATTCCCATCCTTCTAAATCGATCCAGACTCAGTTCTCCATGCCTTTAATTGCTGGGGTCAGATTCATTTTTCAAACCAAAATTTCCTCCTGAAACGATTTTCTTTCTGCTTTTTGTCTGCAGCTTGTTTTTTCAAAGCCTTTAGGCAGCGGTTTTGGAGCCAAAATCTTGAATGTCACGATCTCAGTTCACTTTGAGCTATTTTCCTAACTGTAGACAAAAAGACTTTTGTCTTGGGGGCTGATAAACTCTTGTGCACAATGTAGGCTTCACTGTTCAGGGTTTCATTTGGTCAATTCAGCAATTTTTTAGGTTATAATTATAACATAGTGGGAAAAAAACGCAGTTACTCTTTTTTTTTACAAGTGTATTTTCCAATGGACACACCAGATCATAAGTCACTTTGTCAAGAGTGGTCTATTTTCAAACGTATGTTATATATAAGGCCCACTGGACTATAGGGTGCATTAAGTGTCAGACAAAGAGAGTAAAAGATGAGTCCGTCAGTCTGTCAGACTTTATTAACTGCATTCACAATAACTCTAGAACTTGTTTGTAACACGCTACACTTTAGCCATGTTAGAAGTGATAGCATGTTCACAACACCTGTATTTTGCTCAACACGTCAAAAAACAGACTGAAGCCACTAAAACAAACAATACTGTGACTATGCTAACTCCCAACCTCATCAATAACATGTAAAAAAACACAGTCTGACACGTTAACTGCTTTAGAGTATTCACAAAAACACCCAACCAGACATTTGGACAGAGCGCCGTGTTCCTCTCAAGTAAAACATCCAGTTCAATTGTTCATTTATAAGTTGTTCCGGATTATAAGACGCATTGTTGTAGTTGTTGTTTTTTTAAAATGAGGCTTTTGGGTGTCCCTTGTAGTGCGGGAAAACATTAACAGAATTATATTTGCTAAAAGCCGACTACAGAAACGCCCTCGTAACCTTTTTTCAGATGTGCACTGACCTTTAGAACTCCTCATTGCCGTACACGTTCGTTCATTTATTTGATGTAGTCTAATGAGCAGTTTTCCTTTGGCACAGTGACTAGCAACTATAAATATTCACGTTTGCTCACAAAAATTTAAAGTCCCTTATTATTAATTTTAGCATCTCTAAAGGATTCAAGTGTGACTGCTGGTTGTTGTTATTTTATAGAGTTGTTTTGTTTTTTTTTTTCCTTTGGCCAACCACCAGGAGAACATGTCTCCCAGGACTGCTCACCTCTGCGTCTAGTTGCATACGATAGATCCTGCTATTATTTCCAAAGCAGAACACTATTAAAGTATAATAACCAAAAGGCTTTAAGAACACATTGGCATCCAAATACCAAACAAACAATGTTTTTTAAAAAAAGAATACAGAATGCTGAAAGGCTCTGGATAGGTTTCTTTAAGCTATAAGGGGAAAGACAATCGGTATTGTATTTCAGAATCCCAAATTAAAGTTTGTTTGGCTAGTGTGATCATGCTGTTCCATCCTCAGATGAGATTTGGGTAACTGTGCAGGGTGTTAAACCACAGTGTGGTGTAGAGACATAGTTCTGGTGTGATTCTCTGAAGGTTGGACATCAGTTGCGTGAGGTAGTGTGTTTTTTGCTCAAAAATACTCAACACCGTGTTTCATTGGACAGACTTGACCTTCCTCGGCGCCCCCAAACTCATCAGCATTGGGTTTTGGGTGAATGGTGAACCAATGAAAATGTGAATAAAGAATTGGCAATTGCCTTTCTGGTCCAGATATTAAAAGCAGTATGAGAATTAGGCAGTAGAAGTTATTAGGCCAAGAATCTCTGACCACACCAGTGCCATTATGAGTGGGCCTTCAGAGAAGCTTGCACCAGTCAATGAAATACCATATGACGGCAAAGAGACACAAATTACAAACTTTAAGTGTGTTTTAAAAGAAAAATGATAAACCCTTTGTTGTTCTGCAGTCGTTTTGTTTTTTTAAATGTACAAATACAAATCACTGCTGTTGTCCATTGGTGTCCTGCCCCTGGTGACTGTTGGGATAGGCTCCAGCAGTCCCCAAACACAATAGTGGCTTTAGAAAAAAGAGGGATTAGCACTGCTCTGATCCACAGCTATTATAGGTAAAGAACTCTCGCCAAACAATCTGGGTCATGCTGTTACCTTGACTGTAACCCCGACCTGGGCTGTGCCGAGGGTTTATTCTAGTCTGAATACGTGATCCGTCCTGCTTTGATGAGCAGGGGACGAGAAGTTGAAACAAAGCCGGACATCTGCTGCTTGTTTAGTAAATATTTATGTCCACATGTGAGGTTTAGTCTGAGAGCCACACCGTCTAGATGAAATACTTTTCTTTTGATGTCTGGTTTCTTCAAAAAAAGGGATAAGATCTCCCAGGTCAGTCCCTAAATGTCAGGAACATCAGGAAGCTGCTATGACAGACCGTGTTTAAAAATACTAAAAGCAGCATCATTCCTGCTAAAAGATGTTTCTGCTTGAGGAGATGAGAGTTCCTCTGGGCCATACGATGGGAAATTCATTGAGTGGAAAACTTGTGCAAACCCCCTGAACACAAATTAGCTAATTAATACTGACACGTGCAGCAGGAGGTTACAAGCGTCTGTGCAAATTCTCCTGACAGTCGGAACACGACCTTAATGACTGCTGTTGTGATGTTTCAGGTGCTGGTTTGGGAAGAAGGCTGGTGTGTACACCGACTACATCTACCAAGGTCCCATGATCCTTGTGTTGGTGGTAAGATTCTTTATTGCTCCTGCAGGAATCACAGAATTCCCTGTGCTTCCATATTTAGCCTTAAATGTAGCTTTAAATGTTTTGCAATTCAGAGTCATTCCTTATTTCAACCATTTATGAGAACTGATCTAAGTGACCCCTTTCCCCAGGCGATCCAAATGGTAGGTCCCATAGACTTTTGTAGAGAAATAAACAGCTATTACTCAGTCATTCTATTTGTTAATACCCATTCTTGATAAAAAAAATAAATACCTTTTTTAACATGTTCTTGATAATCCAAATTTTGTTTTCATGATATTTTTTGCGTAGTGAAAGGTATTCAAGAAATAAACTGACCAATCAGATGCCTCCATAAAAGTAAATGGGCTCACGTCAAAAGTTTGAAACGTTTGATTTCATGTAGCCCGCTTTCAGTGAAAGGCATGTGGCCTTCCAACAAGCTCACTCCTGATTGGTAATAGTGGTTGCCCTAGAAACTTTGAGTCACACCAACTCAGACCAATCACTGCTTACTGACGCAGTCTGGCTCCAACATGGAAAAAATAGAATTGACTTTATTTGGTTGGAGCAGTAAGTCATTTTCTATGGGTGATATTATATTCACATTATATTCATGCATAGAGTCATTGGTTTCAACAGGCATTCATAGAAAATCTTTATAATTTACATCAGGTAGCAACACCTGGGTTTAAGTTCTGGTGGTTTTCATCATAAAGTTGATTCTTTAGGAAAAGATGTTCAACTCTGAGACATTTTCATACCCGAAGGGCACGTTTCCATGACTTTTTTATTTATAAACAAACAAACATAAATCCTAATTTTATCCCAGCTAACTTAACTTTTATCTGTAGCCTCAAGAAATGAAAAGAAAATGGACAAGAATTGCCTCCTCAGCTGAGTTTCCCTCTGATATTCAGCCCTTTGGCAGGGCTCACATGAAAGTCTCTGTCGTTTATCCAGGGACTTACTCCCAGCTCCTTCTACAAGCTTTAGTCATCTGTTGTATGCCCAACACTAACTTCCTTCTGATTTAACTGCCAAAACACTGTCCTTAGTCTGGTGGTGCAACTCTAAGTACATCTTTTTCAACATGACGCTTACAATATGTAAAGGGTTTTGTCTCACTTTCATCCTGTGTTTGTCGTCAGTTGTGGCATAATTCATTCATGGCAAATGGAATTCATATGTTTAATTTTCAAACAACAATTGGCAGAAATGCTGTTAACTGTAAGTGGTATTACTGCAGAGTGAAGGCATTCAGGAACATCACTAAGTCAGCCATGAAGTGGTAGATCACACAGAGTCACAGCAGGGTCACTGGCAGCTGAGGCTCGCTGTGCGTAAAAGTCGCCAACACTCTGCTAACTCCACAGCTGAAGAGTTCAGACTTCCTCTGGCGTGAACGTAATCACAAACACTGTGGAGCAACCACTAAATGAAACAAGTTTCATGGCTGAACAGCTCCAAGTCCGTATCCAAGTGTGAAGCGAATTGTTGCAAAACATCACTGATCTGGAGAGTGAAACCATGGAAACGCTCTCCATAGTGATGAATCATGCTTCGCTGTCGTAAAGCTTGATGGCACTCTATCAAATGCAAAGACTGAGGAATGCAGCAGAAGTGTTATTCAACTTACAGTTCTGCTGCAGTTAAAGGTAATGTGTTTAACACAAGAACACAGTGATTGTCAAGTCTGGAATTTGAATCCTTGACCAACTAATTGACTGACAACTCAACCCACCTTCCATTTAAAGTCTCACTCCGATCATCATTTAATCTATTTTAAAAGCGTTCCCAGTGGTCTTTTAATTCTGTTTAGGCTGTTTTTACGCAAAATCCCTAAACCTGTGTTGGTTTCTAGGACATAGTTTCTGCAAAGCGGCAGCAGTTTGTTAGACATTCACCTCTAAGTTGTGGACGCGAATTTTGGCTCTGAGCAACCCCGCCCTCCCTTCCTATCTCATAACTGGAAGCTCTCTGTTCACTCACACTCTCTCCCACTAGCTTATAGCCCCTCACACCCTCAACTTTACGTTAGTAGTGCAACAAAAATGGCGAGCGATATTGGAGCCATCCACCCGTATAGTTTTAATCCAGATTCCAGCAGAGTGGATTTATCGGAATAGAGCGGAGAAGGGAACATTTAGCACATTTTCTATGAAAAAAATACAATCAGAAAAAAACAAAAACACAGTTTTCTTAGTGGATCTGGGTTGTTTTTAGCCTGTTTTTTTGATTGGTCTCTTGGAGATTACAGAACTTTTTTTTACAGTGATTCAGGAGGAATTACATTCAGACAAATGTCACACGACCTTGGTGTAAAGTTTGGACTTAAAGATTTGTGAGCAGTTTCATGCTCAAAATGTAAATTCTTTTGTTTCAGTGAATTGATAGACAGCCATCCACATTTCTCATAATTTCTGACAAAAAAGGTCATTCAGAAGCTTTTGGATAGATTCGAGATACCTGTTACAGATGGCTTACTGTTCCTTTTACCTAACCTTGGCGCCTGAACTTATTTGTAGCTATGAAAAATTTAAGTTCACCTGTGTGCTTGCTTTCAAGTACGGTAGATATGAACGACCTTGGGAGTATTTCAGGCAGGCAGCTCAGCAGTGCGTTTACCTGGTTACTCTTTCCTGTGGGCGGTTCAGCCTAATTAACTCACCTGTTAAGCGTCCTACTTAAGTTCCAGGTGTGCGTTCCAATCCCTCTTATTCTATTTCTGCAAGCTCTGCGTTCGTTGCCCCACCCTCCTTCCACCTGTGAGCTCCGTTAGGGGTAGTTCAATACCCAAGGTTTTTTATGGAGATCTTTGCTTATTGCATCTGAACGGAGCCTTATGCCAAACTAATAGAAATAAAAATGTCTTTCCTGCACGAGTTGTCTGACTAAAATGCCATTAAGGTAATTTACGAGCCAAAGCGTTTTGATCCACAGTTGCATCAGTATGCGTCAAGGTACTGTGAGTGTAGTGAGGACCGTTTCCTAATTCAGCATAGCTAATCACAAAATAAGATCTCCAAAGATGGTTGGAGGAGTGTAGTGTTGAAGTACAAGGCTGCTCTTCATGGAGACATTGTTTCAACTCAGTCAAACGTGTTTGGGTTGTAATCATAATGAGAATAGTCATATGTGCCTGTATTGCGGTTGATCCATGCAGAAAATTAAAGTTTTTTGTTAGTAAGGGGGGTCTGAAGGGAAGCAGCTTAAGGTGTATCTTAAAGTTCTCTTGAGGCTCGTACGTCCAGCTTCGGGGATGCCATGAAAATGGAATGGACCGGTGTGTAAAGTATTTGTAAGGTTAATGGAAGTTGTACATACTCATAATGTATGGAGGATGCTGTGATATGGTGTACTCCCGCCGCACTCTAGTGGTTCATAGGGTGGGAGTACTGGCTCCTCACTGAGGGAGTACAGAAGCCGCTTGCACAGGGTGTGCACCTGCATTAAGTTCACACAAACTGCTCTCTGATTGTCTTAACTTCCTCATTTCTAACAGCCAGGCTGCACCAAAGGAGCATACACGTGTCATGTTGGCACCAATGGGCTCCTTATGCAGTGAAGAGGATTTGTCTTTGCAGGTAGAAAAGCACTACATAAATATACGCCATTTACCATTTGAGGGGGTTGAAAAAATGAAAAATCTGTGCGACATGCCTACGTCTCTCCTACTTCACCCTTACTTACCCTAAATGTGTTGCAGACGTTTTCACTACAATCTGTCGCTCGCAGCATGCCCGTAGAAAAAACAGGAGCTCAGCAAGCGATCTAAGACCTTGATATTTCGTATGGACCACCTGCATATCCTGTATAGGTTTCCCTATTTTTCAGCCCCTATCCACCCATAGGGGCAGTTGTGATGCTTGGATTAGAACGCCTGTCCACCAGTGGTAGCCATCTTCAAGTGAAAGGACCATTTATTATTGACGACACGGGAGAACAACTCATTTGTCAGCATGGCTGGTAATGCTGTGTCTTTAATAAGAAGCATCATCAGTTTCAGTTCATTCCATTATGTTCTTTTTCAGTTCTATTTGTCTTCACCTCAATTTAATACTTCATTAATTCCTGAGGGAAAATTAGAAATGTACTTCTAGCCACATGTAGCTCTAACTTGTCTTTTTTTAATTTTGTTGCCCAAGAAGTCTAACAGAATTGTTGATGTAGGAGATAAAAATGAGCTGAACTGGAAAGAAGAGCACTTCATTCATCTGCTGGCAGATGACAATGTGGAAAGGAGTCATAAAAGTATGAAAAGTAGCAGGGATGTTTTCCCTGCTTCCGTCTTGTCGCTGCTGGCGAGCCACGAGTGGAGTGACCTTCCCACTGTCGCTTCAACAGAACATTCTTTTATATTCTTCACTCATTTGAAAAAAAAAAAAAGTCATCTCCTTAAGGGGCACTTTCCTGGACTGTTTCTGCCCCCCCTCATGCCACAGTCTCCCCCCCTCAGGCAGACATCTGCCTCATTCAATATCACTCCGCTGCTTTCCCTGGAAATTCTCCACTCTTGCTTAAAACGGCCAGTTCTCCTGGGCTTTTGTGTCTTTGCAGAGCACTTGATCCCAAAGGATCACCAGCGGGTCACCACAATGTTTGTTGTTCCTGCAGTCCTGAGTGTCATGAAGATTTTCCATCAGGGCCTTTTAAACCAACAGTAAATATTAAGCTCATACTAGAATTGTGAATATTGGCAGACATGAACAAGACTATCGAGGACCTGCAGTCTCATGAACACAGATCAACCGTTCAGGCCAAGGTCAGGTCATCTGGAACTGGAAAGTATTTCTACGGCTATTTTCTACCCCATGTTACATCATCTCACCTATTGCACGCCATTGATTTTGGCATTCATTACAACGTGGAAAGATAATTCCAAGTTTGCCTCCCAATACACAACCTCACTTTTCTCCTTTTTTTTAACAGAACTAATAGTTTTGCTTCATATTTCCTCCTCTGTCAGAAGAATATTCCTTCCTTAAATAGCTTGTAGCTTTATTGTCACAGAGCTTCACTCTGGTGCAGAAACTGTTGACGCCGGCTGACACGCACCGCAACAATTTCCACTCATTCTCTGTTGTTATTTTGAGGCAACACCATCCAGCTGCCGTGAAGAGGACTGGAAAATAATAATCACCCCCTTCGCTTTACTGCAGAACATAAAACATGCTGCAAGTTCGGAGAGCTATTAATATTTTGCAGACTGTCAGCATGACGTTGTTTTACTACAACCATTACTGCAAGGTTTCAGTTTTTTTTTGAAAAATGAAGCAAAGTCAAGATTACTTTTCAAACAAAGGCAATTTTACTTAGAGGTCTTTTTTTCCTTTCCCCAATAAACTATCAAACCATTTTTTGTTTTTAGCCTATATGCAGGCTAACCTTAAAAGGGATGCAATATTTTCTAATATATTTTAGACAACAACACAGGCTTTTGGATTTTGACTAAAAATGTAATAATCATAATTAAAATAGATCAAAAGATGATCACAGTGGGTCTTACTTACTTAATATGAAATTAAATTAAAAAACACATCTGGTGTAAAAGTGAAGTGCTGAAACATTTTTAAAGCACAGTAAGAGGAATACCTGATGACAAAGTTACTTTATAGTAAAGCAGCGCCCCTCTGGTGGCTCAGCTAATACAAATTCATGTTCAGTGTTCACACTAGGCTCCAAAATCCCATAGAAGAGCGTTTAAATCCTCAGGTTTTTCCAAAAATATCAAACAATATAAACAACTGAAATTTCCTGAAATCTGTTGAAAATTAAATTATTAATTACACCTCCATAGATTTTTGCAGCATGTTTCTGCAAAAACAGTTTTAACAGTTTTTTTAATTAGTGGATGATTGCAAATCAAGATTTGACGGTTTTAAAGTTGATTAAATTGACTGTTTAAAGAGCTTTTACACCTGTTCCAGCTATTTGCATTCATGCTACTTTTAATTAAGCTTTATACCTATAGCATTATAGCATTTTAGTAAAATCGTTATATCAAACTACGAAGGTTAACAGAAATAAAACCTGAAGGCCATCAAGCACCCCAGGATAAATAAAAATACTGTTGCTGTCACTGTGTTGTGTAATTCTAAAAAGAATCAGAGTTGTTTGTCTCAAGTTGAACTTCTAAATGAACAAAGCGTGTGTGGCCTTGAATACAGCAATCCGTGACTCTTTTATTCCAAGATCTTTGGAGATTGTTCTTTGTATTTTGCCAATAAGAAAAAGGAGAAAATAATAGATGTGACATTGCAGATTGCTTCAGGAAACTGTGAGTCAAACGCGGCGTGATCCCCGTCATGAATGTGTCGTTTTCTTTGGTCCAAAAACACCGTCATCGTCTCCAGTAAGTTGCAGTTAGTTGTTGCAGCTGCTTCTGCCTGTGGACAGACAGGTTGGCTGTGACCCTGAATGGAATGGAGCAGGTACAGAAATTAGAAAATTAGCATTTGAGGCAGGAAGCAGCGGTGGCTCCAATGAGAGATGTGTCCTTGGTTACAACCTTCAACCTCTACACTGCACTTCCTGTACTAATTGGTCTGTGCAGACTTGAGAGTGGGAGGGAGCACATGTGTAACATAGTTTTATGGTATGAGTGTGACATCACCCATAAAAAATGGTTAATTTCTGCCAAAACCAAATTAAGTCACTTCAGTCACCCTTTTTTCACGGTACAGATGTGGTCATGTTGGACCCGGACAACAACGGTTAGCAGTGATTGGTCCGAGTTGGTCTGAGTCAGCATTTCTCTGTAAATCACTCTCACCAATCAGGAGGGAGCTTGTTGGAAGTCCACACCCCTTCTAATGAAAGCGGGTGACATGAAATCAATCAAATGTTTTATACCTGAGACATGAGACATGCAAACTTTGATTGAGGCATCTGATTGGTCTACAGAAAAAATATCATTAAAAAATGTGTATGAGCAAGAACATGTTAAAAAAATGGTATCAGAACAAGAATGGTTATTCTGACCAATAGAATAACTGTGTAATAGCTGTTTAGTTGTCAATAGAAGTCTATGGGTGTCTTGTAGCCAGCGGGTACTTCCTGTTTGGGGTCACTAGGTCCAATTCTCATATACAGTCAATGAATAACAAAAAAAGTTGTAAAAAAGTATCACTTTTTTTTTCTGCTTTTCTACAGATCAACTTTATTTTCCTCTTCAATATTGTAAGAATCCTGATGACCAAACTGCGGGCCTCCACAACCTCTGAGACAATCCAATACAGGTGAATTTCCGGGAGGCTGACCCTGACTCCTGCTGCACCTGCAGTAAATACACTCAAGAGATGCTCCTGTGTAAACTCGCCCTGAATTATTCATATTTTATCCCTGATGGACTGAGCCTGGAGAAGGATTTTCCGCGCGGCCTTCTAACATACAGTCTTGACCCTGAGCTGAGCCGCTCTGTCACGCTCGTCTGAGCTGTGATCTCCTCTTCCGCAGGAAAGCTGTGAAGGCTACTCTGGTCCTTCTGCCTTTGCTGGGAATCACATACATGCTGTTTTTTGTCAACCCCGGGGAAGACGAGATCTCTCAAATTGTCTTCATCTACTTCAACTCGTTTTTGGAGTCCTTCCAGGTATGAATTGTCTTGCAGACAGTGCAGTGTGACAGCATATTTGTGTGGGTGGATTGTTTCTCTTTGTACACACTCAGTAATTGAAATGAGTAGACAGCAGAACCTTGTGCTCCTCTGTGGATGTGCACAATAAGCTGCTGTATGGGCGATTAAAACAGGATCATCGCATTGATGTTTTGGATGGCCCTCTTTCCGATGATGCTTTATCCTCACATTATCTCCTCTGTCCTCTTACGCAGGGCTTCTTCGTCTCAGTGTTTTACTGCTTCCTAAACAGTGAGGTAAGCAGATTCTCATTGATTTATTGATTTCTCATTTTGGCTTCCTCCCCGATACAGAAGCCTGTTTCTACTCCCCAGCCCCCTCGAGCACTTGCACGCTCCCCTTTTGGTGGCTGTTGCTGCAGTTCGCAGCACATATATTTAGGGCACAATTAAGACTTGTCATGTGCCGACATAAGTGACATCACTTTCTACGCTGTATGACAGCGTCATCCCTAATTTGGCTCCATAAAAAAAATAAGGGGTGAAACTCTCTCAGAATAGCACTGACGTCTGCATGTGTGAGGCACGGCGCTGCCTCCCTTTCCGAATCCTGTTTGTGTTATTAGCAGTGGTTTTACCATTGCATGTATTGTCTAAGATCGATTCGGCTTTAGACCGCAGGGGTAGATCCCCTAAATCAAAAGCACATTATATTAAAAGCCGGCTGTCGTGCTAACCGCGCAGCGATGACAGCCACGCCTGCGGGTTGCAGTGATGGATCATATTTAGGAGTTTAACCAAAGAGCTCAGAGATGTCTGAGCGGTGACGGATGATGATACTATGCTCAAGACGTGTGAGCATTTGTTTGGCCTGAATTGGACCTGTTCGCCAACAACTCCAGTGTCTTAACACTGTGTCTTAAAATGTATTTCTGTAAATCGTTTAAAAGGGGGTTCACAGAGGTGTTCAGTTCTGGAAAGACAGAAATTGAGCACTTGATTGTTGAATGCAAAAAAAAGAAGGGAAAAAACATTTTTTTTAAAGTTAGCGTGTATACAATAAACGTAACTTGCAACCTTGTTAGTAACACATAAAATAACAGAAGAGTCTAATACCCCTACATGTTAGATGCATTAGCGTATGAACACCCAACTAAACATTTTGTCAGTGCCGTGTCCTTCTTAAAATTGCTTCAACATCAGTAAACACAGCCAGAAATAATCCATGTGTAAGGTGCTCTGGATTAACAGTGGGACTGTCGTTTTTTTGAAAAAACAATTACCGTAGGTTTTACTTGTATGTTAAAGTATACAAAAAATATAGTATATGAAATTATTTCTAAAAAGAAGGATATAAATGGAAAAATAATTACCAAAGAACGTGTCAGTATAGGAAAATATAAAGATAAATAACAAAAAAATACACTTTCCTGACACTTTGCCATACATCTTCTATTTTTTATTCTGAAAGCATAGATTTAAGAAGCTTCAGGATGCTTTCATCTACTATCCATGCCCACTTCCTCCTAAAGAAGGAGCTGATGGGCAAAAGTCTCCCTTTGGTTGACCTACTCTCACCTATAGCCATGAAGTTTGGGTCAAGCCTGTAAGGATAAGCAGTTGGATGGCTGGGCGCACCCCCACAGATAGGGTGAGGAGGTCACCTGGAGTAGATATGCTGCCCCTCCACATCAAAAGAAGCCCGCTGAGGGTAATATTCTGGGCATGTGCCTCTGGGTGGAGGCTATGGAAAGACCCCAAACATGCTGGTGGGGTCTATGTGTTTCAGCTGGCCTGAGAGGGTCCACCTGGCAGAACCGGAGCAATTGTCTATGCAGAGGGAGGTCTCTGTCATTCCAGATTTCATTGGTTGAAGCAGGCTACAGCATGTAAAGGGCGCCAATCCACTGCAAGGCCGCATGCAGAACAACACACTCCTGAGTGTGAGGGAGCCAGAGTGCCTGTACAGAACGTCCACTTACACAAGGGGAACATGCAAACACGGGAAATACAGCATGTCTGGATAGCATTTACCGGTACATACTGGTTGCACATCTATGGTGAAGGTTTTATCTTCAAATGAAAACAGAGATCTGGTGACTGGGGACACTACTGCAGTGCAGTGATGGCAAAGTCATGTTCAAGAAGATATTTGGAGAAAATTTGGGCTTTACGACATTGTAGATTTTCCTAACCGAAGTGTGAATTTTAGAAATATAAGACTGTGGTGTGTAATGCATGCTTAGGTGGTACTGAGGAGCCCAATTATCTCCCACACCATTATATCACCACCTCCAGGCTGAATGAATTTAACAAGGATGGTTTCATGCTTTCCTGTTTTCCACTCTATTTCATGGCTCCACCATTAAAATGTTGCTGAATTTGAGATCAGCTGTTTTTTGAGGCTCTTTGGTTAAAACGAGTGGTTGTTTGAGTTAGTTTGGTCTGCACAGTTTCCCCTGACCTCAACAACAGCAAGCTTTTTCTGTCAACATTACTGCCTCACTCTGGATGGTTCTTTTTTTCCCCCTTAATGTTCTGTCTAAAGCCTAATTACTACAGCAGAACAGCCCTTTCTGAAATACAGCTCATCAGGCACCAACAGCAATGCCACATTCAAAGCCAATTTGTCTCCCTTTTCTTCTCTAATCTGATCTTTGGTTTCAACCTCTGCGAGTCTTCTTCACCCTGTTTTCATGTCTAAACCTGTTGACTTGCAGCTATGTGCTGGCCATTTGTGCACCGCACCAAACTACCACTTAATTTAGACAGAACAAAGAGAAAGGCCAGGAGGAGACGGAAGAATTTCAGGTGTCCACTTCAGAGGCTCTGCAAAGAAAGCATCCAGGATTTGTGACTCATCCTCTGCTCCATTCGTTGTCCTTACAATCTGACTGGGACATAAATCTGAGCAGAATCTTCTAAAGGATGCCAGGATTTGTAGTAAAGAACCTGAGCCTTTTTTTAGCATCCACAGCACCAAATGTTGATGAAACCATACATATATAGGACAAAAAAACAGAATATGGATCATGTTTGACTGTCTTCTATTTAAAATAAAGCCACATTTGTTCATCCTTGAGTCTGTCCTAGACTCCTCTGCTCACGCCTCTGCAGTGTGAGGAGAAGACACAAGGGGAGGAGTGCAAACTGGGCAATGAGACAGGAGGAGCAGCCAAACACAAGGAGTCAGAAAAAGAGGAAACAGAAGGGATCACATGGGAAACCAAGCAGAAGCAGCAACAAACATATTCTGAGATAATAGAATTTTCAAAGACCCACTCCAAGTCAATGGTGTTTTGGTGTCTTAACATGATTTTGTGGCATTTTTCTGATGATGTAGGACGTATTAAAAAGGAAATGAAGCTTAAAATGTAATTTCTGAGTGCTTCTTCATTTAGAACACTGTGAATCAGGAGCAGATGAAAAAAATGCCCTTTGAAATAGATTGTATTTGTGACAAACTCCCTGCTCTGCTCCATTCTGATTCATCCACTTGCAGACAAATACATCCATGTGCGTCTTTGTTTTCCCCGTCTGAGCTGGAATCTGGCTTAAAACTGTCCGGCTGGATAACTCCAATATTGCTCGCTATTTTTATTGTGCTACTAATGTTAGATTGGGGGTTTGAGGGACTGTAAGTTAGCGGGAGAGAGCGTAAGCAGAGAGTTATGAATGACAGTTCCACCCCAGTGGTCCCACCAACAACTCAGATGCAAATTTCTAATCAACTATTGCCGCTCTGCAGAAACTATGTCCTAGAAAATGACAAAGGGTTTTAGATTTTAGCTGTAAACGGCATAATCCTACTTAAAAGGGCACTAGGAACACTGATAATAGATCAAAAGATGATCGGAGTGGGACTTTGAAGACAAATGTGGAATATATTTTAACATTTCTGGAAAACATCTTGACCAATCTATAGATGCTGTCCGTTCATGTTAGACTCATCTGTCTCATAGCGGGAGGCTGAGTGTGAGAACAGATCTTCACCGCCTTTAATAAGGTGAAATTAAAAAGAGCCATCTTGATTCCTCCAACCTTATTAATCTCTGCAAATTTCACGTCAGTCCCGTCATTTTAAATGGAGCTCAGAGGGGCCACCTGAGCCACAGGCTGAGGGGGGACTCTCAGACATCCAGCTTCAGAGCATCCTATCATTAAGAAATCATTCCGGGTTATTCCTCAAGAAGCATGAGGACGCATCAGCTGCCCTTCAGTTAGCGGCCCTCGCTGTCTGAATGATGAGCGAATATCTCATCATGAACTGCAATGTAGCCCGAACAAAAGGCTTAACCAGTGTGTGCAGCTTACACAGGATATTGATTTAGTGTCTTGTTATGGGCTGAAGGTAGCCAGGAGAGGGGGGGGGGGGGAATGAAATAGATAAGCCGAGTGTATCCACCGTCACATCAGCAGAAAGGGAAAACATTCAGTCCAAAAACATGTAGAGCATTAAATCATCCCTCTGCAGGACGGGAGTCTGATTTAATTTTGGTTAGACCACAGAGGATCTCCTTTTTCTTTGAAAGCTATGGAAATGTATGCTGAACGACTGAAGGTGAAACGACTCCAGGACAAACAGAGAGCAGATAGAATGAGCTTTTCAGTCAGCGATCAACTATAAAGTCATTTGGCTGAAATTCCAGATAATTTTGTTAATGCAGTGAGTTTGGTTTGGACTGGGACAGACTGGCAGACTGTCCGGGTGTCACCTGCCGTCGCCCACAAGTGGCCGGGATAGGCTCCGGCAGCCTCGTGACCCCGAAAGGGAATAAACGGAAAAAGATGAGTTTGGTTTGGACATTTAGGAAGATTTAGAATCGAATTTATTTGGGAATATCTGTAAGTTGACTCTATCAAACCCAAAACCCTTTAGAAAATATAATAAATGAGTATTCAATTAAAAGTAACCTAAGACGATTCAATCTAAAAATTACTTACATTTAAATCTAAAGTTAGTAATTTTGCTTAAGGTTCCCTTTTTTGAGAAATATTCTACATTTACTATATGACAATAATAAAACAGAGATGAATATGAACTTTTTTCAACTCTACCCTAATTCTTTTGATATATCTTGTCATGTTATTGTCTAATTCTTCCTTAAGATTCAGACTGTTGCTTTACTTTACAGGACACATTAACTTTGTCCTCAGTATTTTTGCTCTTTAATTTAAAATTTCAGAATTAAATCATTTTTTTCAAGCTTTAAATTGCTACTTTTTACTTTTTTATCTCTTGGTTTAATCCTATGATAATGAGCATAAAGAATCAATCCCCATTTGTCAGACTTCAGTAGATACACATCGATGATGTTTGATATTTTTCTGTAGAAGTATATTACTGGTAATCCGTATTGTAAAAGACAAAAAAAAAGAAAAGCGTTCCTTAATTTTCAAACAGACATGCTGGAAATGCAGTTGCTGCAGATTTCCAGGAGGAAAATATTTACCATCTTGCGTCACAAAGATCTAAAATCTGTGGAGATCATTCCAGCTCACTGAACTCTGTCATTGACTGTATATGACAACTGGACTGAGTGACCCCCTCCCCCCTGGTGTTCCAAACAGGAAGTACCCGCTGGTTCCAAGAAGTCAAAATCCCAAAGACTTCTTTCTTAACATGTTCTTGCTAATCCTCATTTTTTTATGATAGTATTTCTCTAGTTCAAGTTATTAAAGTTATAAACTGGCCAATCAGATGTCTCAATGAAAGCATGTGCTCTCATGTCCAATGTTCAAAACATTTGTCAGATTTTGTTTTGCTTGCTTTCAAGTGGTAGGGGTGTGGACTTCCAACAAGCCCCCTCCTATTTGGTGAGAGTGGTTGCCATAGAAACGGGGACTCAGATCGACTTAGACCGATCACTAATTACTGACAACACTTGGCTCCAACGTGGCGACGCCCATATTGGGGAAAAAATGGCAACCGAATTGACGTCACACTCGCTCAGTCCAGTTCTCATTTACAGTCAATTTTTATGATAAAGGAATTAGTTTGAGAGGATTTAAGCTATGTGAGCTGATGCATTATTGTGACAGAAGCAGGCCCATACCATTATACCCTCACCAACAGGCTATCCCATTGATTCAATGCAGGGTTCTTGTTGTTGAGGTCATTTTACCCACCAGCTGGTTGAACTTAAGACTCATCAGATTATCCGATGATTTTCTAGCCGGCTTTGTCGGATTTCAGCGAAGTGCTCTTCTGCTGCCTTGGCTCATCTATTCAAGGTTGAATGAATTTTGCATATACGGCCTGTACAGGTGCTGTACACGGGACATTTTGTCCTTTTTTGATCCACATATTTAAACCCTGGAGATGATTGTCAGGAAACATGTCAGTAGATTCGCAATTTCTGAAATAGTCAGTCCATCTGCAACCAACAATGTTTAAATCTACATTCTGTGCTCGGTGTAAAGTTTGAAAATTAATTTTACTATGCTGAGATGTCTAAATTTCGGTTTATGTCACCCAACTGATTGATTAGAAGTTACAATGGACTAGCCATTAAATGTAGGGTTTGTTTTCACGAAAAAGCCAAACTACTAGGTTGGTTTTCTGTGCATGAAATAAGAAGAACACATACTTCCAATTTTCTGTGTGTCTGTTAAAAAAAAAAATCATCATATTTGTTTGGATATGTTCACAGATTTTGGTTTTCAATCAAATGTTAACATTTTATGATGTCAGATGCAGTTGTTCTTTTATTTCAAAGGAAACTGAGGTTTTAATGTGCCAAAGGACATCGACTTTCCTTTGACTTTGCAGTGTTACGGTATTTAACATTTGTCATTTGCAGGTCCGCTCAGCTGCGAGGAAGAGGTTCCACCGATGGCAGGAGCAGCACTCCATCCGAGCCCGGATGACCCAGGCCATGTCCATACCCACCTCACCTTCACGGGTCAGCTTTCACAGCATCAAGCAGTCCACATCGCTCTGAAAGAGGAAACCCGCGTTGCCCTTCTGTGAGCTATGGGAGCAACCTCCGGGTGTCATTGTCATCCTTTTGTGCCGCTTCTCTGGACTACACTGAAACACTTTTTGAGCTGGACAAATCGACTGAGCAGGAAACAGACTGCATCAGTCTCCTAAACCTCTGGAGAGACGTAACAGGGACTTTCTGGAGAAACAAATGTGGACTGAAGGAGGATGTTGCAGAAATCCTAACATGAGAGGTTTGTGGATCAAAAGATGCTCGTGACCAAGCTGCTTTGTGTGACCTGGAGTTTCAGGGTGAATGTACAGAACTCTGTGTAGTTCAGTCGTTTTCTTTCTTCAACACTTTCTCGTCTTCATCATGGGAGTTTGTAGCTCTGGACTGAGCTGGAGTCCATCCTTGTGGACGACACACTCAGGCTGAGTCCTTAGGTGTTGTAATTTTCATCCCAAATTTCACAGTTTTCAAGTTATTACAGTCTGGTTTGGTCCTGTTCTTTTTTATTTTTTATTTTGATGCCCTGGTATTCTGAGTTTGGTGCAGTTGTGTGATTCCCACCAGTCCTCCTGGAAAATGTTAACACATTCCATACATTTCTAAGAAGTTTTGTTCCAAAAAGACGTCTCCCTGATAACAGACGTTCAAAAGTCAAGTCATCTCAATTTAAAAACCATCATCTCTGAATGCAAAACTCTCAGAACATGACTGATCGTCAGAGGCTGTGCAGATTAAATAAATGAAAGGAAACAAGTTATTCAGTGGCCTTTTGAGCAGGTGTAGCTCCACCCACAAATTGTAGACCCCTCATTGTGAGTAAAAACAAATTATGATGAATAAAATCCTCTTAATTCTTACACATACACTCCTGAACAAGACAAGCTGTTGCCCATTGATCAAAGCTCTTTTGGTAAGGCTTATCTGGTCTTGGCATTAAATCCAAGCCCACAGGGCGTTGGCAGCACCAGCCCTGCTGTGACAGGAAGTCTGCACAGATTTGTGTGGATTTGGACCAGTTGGGTCTGTTTGGCCAAATTCAGTCCAGCTGGGAACCATATGATCTGAATTTACATAAGACACTTGACCTGGAGTCACGCTGGTTCTCATCTAACCATCTCTGGGATCTTGTGCCACATTTTTCATTGTTCAAGGGAGAGTTGTACAGCCAGAGATCACCACAGCGATTTTCCAAGAAAATGAAGCATCTTCTTTATGAACCTCAGTGCTGCACTAATGCCGTCCGTTGGTCTTCTAATGACATAAGGTCTTCTTTTGTCCAAACCCGATTTCGATGATTAAAAGAAGATCTTAAACCAGGATTAGTGAAATTGAGATATTGTGCCAGTTGGGGGGGCAACTCAAAGGACAAAATGCAAACCCACAATGATGTAAGAATGAGAGCTTATGGAATCATATTTGCAAATTGTTTTCTTAGACCACCACAGAAATCACAGTGGATTACCCATGTTAGTTGTACATGTTGCTCTTGGAAGCACTCCTCATTTACTCCTGAGTTTTGTTCAAATAAATGATTTTTTTTTCTAAATACCTGATAAAAACCATAGGCAGATAATCTCTGACATAATCCACAAGATCATGAAAAGTGATGATGACCATCTTTACCAGCGGAGATGACGCAGGCTACGCCTAAATAACGCATACTCTACTACATACCAAAACCTTTTGATCGTCAACGTGAATCAGCTGATTTAACTGGAGTTAACTGGAGTTTGCTCCAACCAACTCCACCCAACCCACAAATGGCCGAGCGGTTGGGGCAAAGAAAAGTGAGGTTTCTTTAGTCCCTCAAAAACTCGCCTCTAACTTTGCACAGATTTGAGCACTAATAAATTCAAAACAGCTGTTTTACACGATTAACCCCCACCTCTGTCCAATTTTCATGAATAGAAAACATGTCAACAAGTTTACTTTTGCAGTAAAGTTGGTCTATTTTACATGAGAGTCAATGGGAAACTGTTCTTTTCTGACACTAGCCTCTAGTGGTCATTTGAGGAACTGCAAGATGTGACTCTACTGGTTTTGCTTTAAATTCAGAATGGAATCTGATTACTTTTTTTTGCAAGTGGGCAAAATAAGGAGAGGGCAACCATAACAACAAACATTTACAACCATGAACTTTCTCCACTGACGGAGGAAGGGTCCTGTAACCTTTGAGACAGCTTGACACCAAAACTAAACCAATAAATGTGAAAATATGTGGTTTCTACAGCACCATTCCTCTGGAACAGATGCTGTCAATTCATGTCCTGCAGGCGCCTTTTCTTTTTTCTTTTTTTAGTTAAAAAAACAAAGATTTATGCAGCTAATCTGAATATCAATATTTTGTTTTTAATCTATTATTTACCTGATGATTAAAACAATGAAATTATTTAGTTACAACGGTAGTAAATGCTCACCATGAAGCTCTGGTGCATGAGCAGTACACATCTGGATCCAGTGCAGATCTGGTAATGATAATCTCTGTCACAAAAAAGGAATCCTATGGAACCTTAAAACTAATTTGGTATCCGTGGATTTCAGTTTCCAAAAAAAAAAATCTAGACAAAAACTGTAATTGTAGATGATTTTTTTGTCCTCCAGGTGAGAAAATTTAACGCCTTCGCTGTTGCTATTTCACAACGTTATTCATGGACTCTCCTTCATTTAGCATCACCTAGAACGGATTAAACATTGAATTCATTTTTTTTACATATATAATTGGAATTAAATTCAGACATGGAGAAGATAAATTCACATGGTGACATTAGACTTTTTTTTCCCATTCATGAAAACTTGATTGATCCCAAACCCTGGTGTGAACACAAGTGGACCCTGGTCCGCTTAAGGAAGTAGGACTTGGTTCCCTTGCATTACATCTTTACTTTCTGTGGGTCAAAGAGGAAAAATAATCAAATTGATTTTGAGTGGAGTTAAAGCAACAGTTTATGGTACAGATTTTAAGAAGTTTAAAGCTACTTTCACACCGGGCTCAGAAACGTGCGTTCAAGTGACCACTTCCGCTTTTTGGTGCGTATATTTCGAGTTTCTGCGTTCTAAACTCTCATGGTCACAAGTCTCTACACAAGATTGTAAGTCCTTTTGCAGGTTCTAGCAAAAAAAAAACATGTGGCACCCGAATGCACTGAAAGTTAAACCATGTGATGCGCGGATGGCGTCCTTTTCAAAAAGTGGAAGTGCCGAGTGCTGATCATGGATAAAGAAATGATTAGTTGTGGTTTGTGAATCATTTGCAGTTGTTCAAAAATCTTGCAAGATTCACGAGATTCGCACTGCTTTGACATTTTGCACCACGCCTCTTCAAACTGTGAGTACAGGTGCTAGTCAGGTAGCGTCAGACCTGACAGCCCGTTCAAGCACCTGCGTTCAGCACGTTCTTAACCCTTGTACCATCCTAGGCACCTTAACGTTGGGAGTGGGGTCATCTGGACCCCACAAGACAATGCTCTGAACCTTTTTTCTTCAATGATTTGTGATCTTCACTGGTGTCCATGGATTACATGAAATCTTTCCACCTTTATCCACCTTTGCCATGGTAGGGAGAACAGGTCAATGTAAGGATCGGGTCATCTGGACCCCATAGGATAGCACAAGGGTTAAACGCGCCACACGCCTGGTGGGAACGCAGCTTCAAACAGCAAGTTATCATAAAGCGTTTCACGGGTCAACACAGTGAATGACGGAACTTCATGACAGTCGAGTTCCATCGGGTTTTTTCTTTCTTGTTGCAGGTAACTCCGCCCCCAAATGGACACCTATTGGGCATTTCCTTTTGTTTTTCTCCAGACATTGCAGTGTTTAAAAGCAAAGCCAACTCTATGATGGTGTGAATTATTAGTTCTTCTTGCCTCTTCCCTGGGAGACCTGGGGTTAAGGAATTCTTAAGTTTTATGCAAAAAATAGATGAAATACTGAAATACTTATCCAAGACAAGGAGCAATTTCTGACCTTAATATGGTTCATATTTAACTCCTACTGAAGTTGTTGTTCTCTGAAGTGACTTTTTGATGACTTGAAGCGTAACACAGGGGATCAGATTATTTATTACTTGTAAATATGTAATTAGCAGAGAATATATACTCAGATTAAAGGGAGGCGTTACAGATGAAAACCAAAAACACTAAACTGCACACTGTAAGTCACTCATGTGATCAGCAATTCACAGCCCACATTCCTCATAGACCAGTTTGCCTAGCACCTGTGCATTTTTATCAAATGCTGTTTATGTCAAATTGTATATGAACTGACTCTTTTTCTCAATCATTTGGTTTTTTGTTTTCACCCTGAGCTCTGATTGTGAAAGAATGTCACATCAGTCATCGTAACCGACTTTTATGTGCCACCAAAATGTTCATTTCAATGTAAAATCACGTATTAGTAGCTTAGCAACCACGTTCATCTTGATTTTGCAGCTGAAGGTTGCAGTAGATTTGGATAAACATGCAATTACTGTGCAGTTTTGTGAAGAAAGACGCTGATAATCGTCATAATCAAAAGTTCACAATCTGGACATTTTCTTGGTTGAAAGTGGTCACATTTGTTAACTTCATGATGATCGGATCAAAATCACAACGTCATTCGTGTTCTTATTTATTGTTATTTATTTCCAGCCTTCTTGTTTTAGAAGATGTCAAGAGAAAATAAACGGTGTGACTTCTGACTTTATTAAAAACGGCGTATTTGTTTTTATTCCAGAGGAAATAAAATAGTTGCGCTCCGGAAATTGCCCAGGTTCACTCCCCCATTTCGTCTCCACCGTCCCAGGAGACTGAAAAAGAAACACATTTTGGGATCTTCTCAAACCTTGTGCGCTCATTTCCACAGACAGCCCAGAGCAACATTGCCTCTTAAATAAAGTGTTTCTGCCCCAGTGAGCAGTTACTGTTTATTCTCAGGAAAAGAGAACTTTTCTCCTGGTTTTACTCCTGAGCAGCAACAGAAAAAGCGGGACACAAGATGCAAAAATCAAGTGTGACAGCATTCATGAGTATTTCTGTGGGACTTTAGGCTTCTGGCGCTACCATAATGCTTAATTAGATGTGAACTTCCGTGTGAACAGAGCACTTAAAAAGAACAAGAGGGCTAGTCATCGCCGGCGGAGCAGCTTGAGGCGAACTGCCGCTGTCATCTTACACTGTCGTATTCACAGTGGGGCTTTCGGCTTTGGGAGCGTCCCTCGTCTTCACAATTACTGATTAGTAGGATTGAGTTCATGTTCTCATTCATGGCTTTGATGATTACATAATTACTGTTTGTCAAGTGAAGTACTCGGGTAACAAGACAGCAAAAGTGTCTCCCTTCTTCAACAGTTTCCTGTTTAATTTTGTGATGACAAGAAGATGGATTGTCAATATTATGATTCTAAAGTACGTTGATTAGATAATAAGTATTATTATTAAAGCCAGGAGCAGCGTTGTATGGCCCGTAGACGCTACCCGCCCCAGCTGAGCAGCCCCTTCTGCCTCTGCCGCCTTGGCCAGAGCTGCAAGTCACAAATTTGTGACAAAATCTATTTTGCGAAATGGAGACTGTTCTGTTGGTGTGATCTCCATAGCAACCATTTTGTTTTTTGGTGGTCGTAAGCGGATCACTACTGTGTAGTGTTTAAAGAATCAAACGATGTTGGGACGCAGCAGCACCCTTGGAGACCACCTCCATTTATTGCGGATCGGACAATTTTACGAAAACGAAAGAATAGAAACCACAGTGTTAGCATCCCATTAGCTCCTGGGCAAGGCAAGTCTATTTGTGCAGCACAATTCGTAGATAAAGTAATTCAAAGTGCTTCACAAAACAGGTCAATGCATTAAAGTCACAATACATAACAGTGCAAAGATTAAAACACACATATGATTATAACATTTTAGTTATTTGAGGATGTTTTTGAGCCTCATGAGAAATTTTGGCTCCATTAATGTTTTGATAGTTTCTTCTGATGTCATAAGTTTTTTATTTTGTTTACTTTAATGTTTTATGTTTGTTTTGTTTTTTGTTTTTTTTTGGGGGGGGGTCATGCACTTTTCCCTAAATTCATTGTCATCGGGTACTAGGTGTGTATTGATTTTGATGAGTTTGTGGCGGGGGTCAAATTTTTTGCTCATAAGAGGACAGTAAAAAGGGTGAAGTGTTGAAACAGTCAGGTCCAGGACGAAATTATTATTAGGGTTACAAAAACCATGCAAGGCTAACCTCTAAAGAGAGGCTGAATTCAGTCATCAGCACTTGGAAAAATTGATGAAGTTTAAAGAAACATTTCAAAAGGTTTCTGATTACATAGACAAACGAGTGGTTAGACCCAGTTTGAGAAAAGGCTGGACATCTGGTGCTCAGAGCGCAGCTTCAAGGGTTTGCTGCAGGAGGTTCTTCTTTTCAATCTAGCTGCAAGTGCTTAAGGAAGTGGGAGGAGCCTGTGGTACCACACTCTCCTTGATCTGAATTAAAAAGAACATACCTGATTCAAGTCATAGCCCCCCAATGTCTCAAACAACATTTGAAAAGGCTGCCTGTTGTAAATTACAAGAGTAAACCCTTGCTGGAGGACAAGACAAAGTTACATAGCTAGTTAGCTAGGTTACATAAACACAAATAAAACACACAAAAAGAAGATGGTGATACAGCAGCGACAGTGTTTCAGTCCAAAAAATGAAGAATTGCTTTAAGACATGTCCATCCAAATTGTCATCTTAAAACAATTTGTGGTTCAGTGTGCAAATGTTTGATACACATCATCGTTCTTTGGGTTTAAGGAAGAAAGACATTTGCGAGCACGGAGGAGGAGCTATGGTGGTGGGGTGGCAGGTTTAAAGATCCACTCCGATCATCTTATGATCTTTTGCAAAGGCGTTTACAGTGGTCTTTAAATTAGGATGTCGCTGCTTTTAGCCACAATTTGAAAAACTGCGTTGTTTTCTAGGACTTAGTTTCTACAGAGCAGCAGCAGTTCCTCAGAAATTCATCTCTGATTTGTGAGCGGGACCTTTGGCATGGAGCAACCCCGCCCCCTTCCCCTTTCTGTTGCTGAGAGCTCTCTGTTTACGTGCTCTTTTCAAGCTACATTTGTTCATCTGCTCCTGATTCACAAGGAATTGAATAAAGAAATACTCAAAAATGCAATTTCAAGCCTAATTTTCTTTACGTATGTCCTCCATCATGAGAAAAAGGCCACAAGAACATGTTAAAAACACCAAAAACAGCATTTTCATCGGAGTGGGTCTTTAAAGGGTCACACACAGGACTGTGACACTCTTTTATTCACTCAGTAGTAATGTCAGTTTAAGAGTTATCTAAGGAGGATAACCATGCTTGAAGCAAAGGAGGAAGAAGATGTGTCCCTGAAATGAACTCCGCTGAGAACCAAGTAAACTTTATTGGCTGAAAAAAAGGGTCTTTGTTTACTTGCAAGTCAACCGTGGTGCAATTTTGCTAAAAAAATATTTTTCCAGAAGACCAAACATAGCAAGAAACTTGATCATCAAAATAATGAAACAATAAAAATATTTTTTTTAGAACAATGCAGTTCAAAATAAAAATAGAGGTGAAGTGATGGAGCTGTGGTGATTCAGTGATGATTCAATGTCTAATATTAAGACAGCCAGTTTATTTGCTTTTTATTTTTCCTGATCAGCTATTTGTGCAACATTTCTGTCAAGCTGGTCGGCTCCTGGAAGAAGAGTGTTTGAAAGCAAATCCAATCAAACCAAGGTGAGAATTTTTTGGCATTTCCCACCCATTAGACCCAAGATCAGCAGATTATCTTAGTGTGAAAGCGCCTTAAGTGATGGAGAGCAGCATCACATGACGTGACCTCCAGTTCATCTGAGAGAGACAGTTTTAGAAGCACCCTGGAAGAAAAAGAAGGAAAAGCCGCATTTCTTGTCGTTTTTGTACTAAATAGGAAACGATTGTGATATGTTTGTCTTTTTAACGGTTTTCCTTTTTTCTATAGAAAAATTAAACATGAGTTGAGGCATTTTCTGCTGCACGACCAACTTTTAAGCCAACAGGTCATTCAGCAAACCCACGTTTTAATCTATACTGTGGCTGGTGTGTCTCCTCTTCTATCACCTGTCAGACGTACCAACAGCTGCTGGGGTGACCCTGAACAATGTATCATCAATGTATGGCGTTTGACACAGGAAAGGAAATCTCTCTATCCTCCTGACTCAACTCTGATCTTCAAGCTACACTGTCCTGCATGTTTTCAATGCTCCTCTGTTTAACCACACCTAATTTAGCTCAGCATCAACCTTTGAGGAGACCTTTTCAATGATGCTCAATAAAGCCAGGTGTGTTTAAGCATGCAGGACAGTGCACCCTGAGGGCCAAGGCTGTGTGTCCCCCCCCATGGTGATTTTGCTGTCTTTCCCCAGCTGCCATCTCAGGAGACACTGTTGAGCCATGTGGATCAGTGGGTCGTTCTGCAGCTGATGGACAGGCAGTTTAAACCCCAGCTTTACCGTGTGTCCTTGGACAAGACATTACAGCTCACACAACCCCAGACATGATCTCCAGTGTTCAATTATAGAACATTGCACATGTAAGGTGCAAGCGTAGTGCACAAGGTTAGGCGGTGCCACATGAGTGAGAAGGCAGGGAGACGCGCAGAACCACTAACATATCTGACTGAGGTTAGTCGTTATTGACTGTTTCCTGTCAAACAACAATCTTTCTGGAGTACAATTTATCCTAAAACAGATTCTGTCTCCCTCCTGCCTCAATGATCTGGGACATGTCAGCGGTAAAAGACGCACTAAGGCTGGAGCCAGACCCAGGAACTAGACCTGAGAAAAGTCGCTTTATTCCCTCTGCTGCTTGTTCTTGGGTGTCACAATGGACTCATTTGTCCCCTTGAGTGTTATCTGCAGTTCATCTGCTCAAAAAGCCACTTTTGGTGGCCAGATCTGGAACTGGACGCACAGGGCTTGGTCTCAGCAGGCTATGTGAGGCCAGAGATACGTCTTTCCCACAGCTTTTGCATCCACTGCTTCTTCCCAGCATGCCCTGCTCACATACTGTATTCCTCTAAATGTTGTCACTGGTCCGCCCACCTTCTTGGATAAATCTCTTACAGGTTCTCTAAAGCTACGTTCACACTACCCTATGCAACTTGCTTTCAAGCGGCAACTACGTCTATGCAAACGCACATATGTCTGTGTTTCATTAACAACTTTTATGTTAACATGTTGCTATGCAAGTTATGAACATTGTAAGGCTCTACACGACCATTAAATCCACATTGAAAGTTAAACCAGGTTAAACTTTGACCAATCAAGGACACTGATTTGGTGGTGGCGTATGGATGGCGCCCCCTTGCATTGATCATGAAAGAAAAATTATTTAAATGCAGTTTACTTGTGGATTCCATGACAAGTCTTTCATATATCAGAATAGGACGGTGGTCCTCAAGTGCAAATCACATCTACAAATCATTCGACACAAAAACGTTTTAAAGATCACGACGACAATTTAAAGAAAAAAAACAAAATAACTTCAGAAACCAAAGTGTAAAAAATGAAAAATGAAAAAACATTTCAGAAAATGAAATGGAATGCTTAAAAAACGTAGAAAACAAGATGAAATGTTGGAAAAATAAAACACAATGAGAAACCGGAAAGGTAGGTAGTTAGGGACATCGCTGATTGGACAAAGACGTTTGTCCATCATTTGAACTGAAAGTTATTTGGCTTGGACATCATCATATCAGGATGTCCCTCACTACCCACCTTTTCCGGTTTCTCATTGTTTTATTTTTCCAACATTTCTTGTTTTCTACATTTTTCTTAACATTCCATTTTGTTTTCTGGAAATTAATTTTGTCTTCTGAAATGTTTTTTCATATTTGTTTTCTATGTTTTGGTTTCTGAAATGCATTGCTGCTTTTTAACATTTACCGCTACTTAGTTGTTTTTTAATTGTCGTTGTGATCTCTAAAATGTTTTTGTATCTAGTGATTTGTTAAATGATTTGCACTTAAGGGCCACCGTAGAATAGAGCTGTGAAAGAAAAAGCCTGAACCAAGACATGTGAGATTTACACCACTTCGCCTTTTTGCACCAAGACTCTTCCAGCTCTAGGAGGTGGACACGCGCTAGAATCCAGCAGAAAAAAAGAAGAAGAAGCCCCTCTTGGCTCGTCCAGTGAGAACACTAGGTGCTGAATGCACATTGGAGAACCTGCGTTTAGCGTGTTTTTGAATGCGTGTCACATTCCTAAAGTGTCGATAACTTACGGTCGATCATCTGAAACCTCAGATGTTCCGCCTTTGAGCTACTGTGATATGTCACACAGAAAGGATTATAGGATTCAAACCTCTCTGTGTGGTGACAGTGTTAACCACTCCTCCACAGAGCAGCTGTGCCAGAACACCTTCCTCCAGCAGCATTCCCCTCAAGATCTAATAAACACATATTTTTCCTATCAAGGCAATACAAGAATTAGAAATGAATTCAATGCATCACCCAACAATAGAAAAAATTGTTGAAAGTTGTATAATACCATCAAATTACAAAAATATCTTCCCATTTTTAATTTAATTACAGACATTTTAGTTTGGCACCGCACTCAAACATTCATTTTATCCAGCATTTCCATTCCTGTGGGTCTCCCCAGTTCTCTCATATGATTCTCTGTGATGTTTCTCCTTGAAGAAAATGCTCCAATATGGCTTTTCTGTCAAGGTCATACATTTGTTAAATGCAGACTCTAGTCGAGGGACAGGAAATAAAAAAACTGAAACTTTGATCAAACCCAAAAGAAATTTGAACTGACACACAAAATGCAAAAGTAAATGCAAAAATAAACCCGCTAAAAACACCAGGAGGGTTGCAAAGCAGGGAACGGGAAACACACACAGAGGAGCACAGACTGAGAGCAGGGGGGGGGCTCAATGATGAGAACAGAAGATAATTTTATTCATGAGCAAAAGCCACTACAGAGAAGGAAACCTGAACTGAATAAGCCTAAGAGAAGAAAAGAACTGAAACGTTAAAAGGGTTAGTATAGACAAGAATGAAGCTGCTGATCTCAAAGTGAACCGTCTTTTAAAAAACTCTTCCTGGGGAAGTTTTATTAATAAAAAAATGAAATGATTTTTTTTCTAAAAGATTAATAATCCCCTATAATTTTACACATGAACACAAAAACCTTTTTTGGGCCAACAGTGAATCACAATTTGCTGCTGTATAATACACCTTTGCACAACCTTTGCCGAGCGTTCTTTGTGAAAACTCTGCAGGAAGCCAAACTTTAAGCAATCATTTTCAATGCCAGACATGCCAAACTCTTACTCTGCATACATTTGCACAGACAGCCAGAGTCTGAGAGCATCCTGCAGAACCATGGTAGTGCATCTGGAAGATCTTCCTCAATCTCTGTGAAAATAAAACAAAAAAGATGCATAAACAGACTCCTGCAATACAAAAATGAGCTACTTGAGACCAAAACTGTATAATGATTTAAAGTGTGGGTGACATGGTCTATTTTAATAAGCCAAAATATAGTAAATAGTCTCTATTTCATGTTGCGATTGTTTTTAATATTTTTCGAAAAAGAATAAATAGCGAAAAACGCAATATAAACAACGAGGACGGCCACCGGCTTCACGCATTCCGCCGAATTCTCGCCGCCCTGTTTGTGACGTAACGAAAGGAAGACAAGGCAGACAACATGGCTAGCACCGATAGCGAAGCACAGAGTGATGCTCCCGTCTCTATTAGCGATTTATCATCAGATGAACAGAAAGATGAAGAGGAAAGTTGCGGAGATTATCATGATGATGAGTCACTTTTGCAACCGTATCGATTCGAACCCTTTTGCGAAAGTGAGGAGGATATAGTATAGCAGAAAGTAGTAGGTCTAGTGATGCCGATGACGATAGCCAGCATGAAGATTCGGCTAGACTCCAGTAAGTCTAAAAAATGTATAAAATTAAATTACTCCACTTACCCTAAAATATACTCAAAATGTCCCCTTTTGGCCTAATCTAAACAAAGGTAAACACTGGTTTTCAACCCAATTTACAAAATAAATGTCACAAAATAAAAGTTTCCCAGATATTACTACTCTTTAGTTAACAAAGTCACTGTATACCATTAACAACTGTGGAACATTAACAGTTTTACCTGTTTGAACCAGTTTGAAACCTTTTCTCGTGCGCGCGCGCGCTCACACACACAGTTCAGTTTACTCACGGTACCGGCACCTCAAAAGCAAAAGAAAAAAAACGTTGCAGAACTGTTGCTTCTCTTGCAAAACATTGAGTGCGTTGAAATACTCCAGTTGGATCCAAGGACAACAGAAAACACGACTACTTCGCCTCAATGTGATCCACCGTGATGCACACTAGCCTAGCTTAGCAGCCTCCGCTCCCGACTCCAGCGCCGTCCTCTCCGACCCAGAAAACGGCTCGCTCGCTTCCAGCTCACCAGCCTTTCCTCGACTCAGAAGCCAAGATCCTCCTCCCAACTCTCCGTTCAAAATTCTTCGTTTGTGTCCCGGTTTTTGTCCCTTCGAAAACGCAGACTTCTCTCCTGCAGATCTGGAGGGAAAAATCCTTCGCCGTCCACCTTCTTAAATTTTCCCCTTTTCAGCAGCGTTTCTTGTTTTGGGAATTTTATACACAGATACACTTTCACTAGATGTATTGCTACATCCAGCTGCCACACAACGACTTGGCATGTTGATGATTAACAGATTTAAACACGAGAGAAACGAAGACTACCTGTTTTGTTTACATGCTGTCCTAAGCGCAACTGCGAAAGGCAACTCCCTTTCGTTACGTCACAGGTCAAATCGGGTTCACTTCCAGCCTGCGCTCTAGCGGCAGATCCAAATCTCTGATTCCTTCGAAAGATGTCTATTTTTCATATGCTTCGGATTTTTTTCGACGCAAACTATTGGTATCAATAGAATCAGCGTTTAAAGGGCTTTTTTATTTGACAAAGTTGTTCAAAGCATGGCATCCACACTTTAAGTAATTTCACATCAAATTCTTTTTAAATGAACATGTTTTGAATTAAACAAAGAAAAGCTGAAAATATCTCAATTTTTAAGCCCACCTTAAGCTGCCAGAGCAGCCTGGGGTTGGGAGATTTGGTATGCATCCCACCAGCCTCAACAACAGAGTTCTAAAAGGCTGCAAAGCTTTTCTAAATGCAACCCATATTTTTCTAGAGAAGGACAACACAGGTAAAACTCACACATGTTTGAAATTTGAGAACCTAAACTGCAAATTGAGGCTGAAATCTACCACACCAGGCTTGTTTCCCCTGCAGGCTTTGCAAAGATGCCCTGGAGACAAAACAGCAACTTCCATGACAGCAGATGGAAGCTGCCAGCAGCTCACAAAAAGCACCACACCTCAGTGATTGTCATAGTCTACAACAGCAAAGCCTTGGAGATTTAGCATCCCTGCTGCTCCAGCTCTAACATAATGCTGATCACCTGTATCAGGTGTGTTTGGTAGATCTGAATCTGGAATCACCTGATCCAGGTAAGAAAAGAAGTATCTGGGAAAAAGTAGGGTGTGTATCTCCAGGATCAGATTGTGTAGCCCTGACCTGGAAAAGTTGCAGACGCTCACTATGGTGACTGCTGTATCTGGTTCAGAAAGAGGGCCTTACCAAAATCCAACAATGGCATGCTTTTGTGCTGGCAAGAACCGGTACAAAACCACCCAGGTTCCAGACATCTGAGAAAAAAAGACACCTGTCTCCACCAAAGCTGCATTAAAGAACCACTCTGATGAAAATTGTGTTTTTGGTGTTTTTAACGTGTTCTTGTGGTGTGTTTATGATCATGGAGAACATATATTAAGAAATTTAAGCTTAAAATTGCATGTCTGAGTATTTGTTATTCCAATTGTTGTAAATCGGGATCAGGCGATTAAAATGCCCTTTGAAAAAGATTGTATTTGTGATGCAGAAACTACAGTGGGCGGGTCACAAGCTCCCTGCTCCGCTCCATTCCGATGCGTCCACTTGTAGACGACTAGATCCATGCACGTCTTTGTTTTCCACGTCTGATCTGGAATCTGGATCTAAACTGTTCGACTGGATTGCTCGCCATTTTTGTTGCACCGCCAATGTTAGGTTGGTGGTGTGAGGGGCTGTAAGCTAGCAGTAGAGCATGTAAACAGAGAGCTCTCAGCAACGGGGTGGGGAAGGAGGGGCAGGATTGTCACCACTCAGAGGCGAATTTCCAATTAACTCTTGCTGCTCTGCAGGAACTATGTCCAGAAAACAACACAGAATTGTTGATTTTGGCAAAATTATTATTAAAAGACCACACTTTGAAAATAGATCAGAAGATGATTGGAGTTTTTAACTCTTCATTTATGGATGAAAAGCAAGTCCCTCAGAAAGTTTTCTCCATTGAACTTCTTCTTTTAGAGGCAGGTCAGCTTTTTAATTACAATTGTGGTTTCTGACCCAGCAGGGAGTTCATGCCCGCTCATCTATGTTGTTGTCCCAGCAACACGCAGAAGTGATGTATAGGTCTTGTCCTTGGAGCGTCCCCTGCTTGTCAACTGTCTGTTCCACTTGATTTGCCAGGCTCCGGCATTGCCGGCTCCTTTCTTTAAGAGATTGAGGTGCCAATCCTGCAGTTTGAGCCCCTTTTTAAGAGGCCTGCATCTTCCATGCAGGGCTGACTGTGTTGCAGTCATCCACTCAATCTACTGGCTGACTTTAAAATGGTTTTAAACAAGTCGATATCTTGTATGTTTTTTTTGTTTCTTTTTGCATGTGTGTTTCATTCTTTCTTTACCTGCATGTTAGCCAAATTCTTTGCAGCTTTTCAACTTCCAGGAGGCTTCGTGCTGCTTCTATGCTGTAATCAATAAATACCCTAAATGACATGAAGTGACCCCATTGGTTTCTGTACTGGTGACACATTTGTGTGGTTCTGACCCAGCTGTGTCTACACACTGTCCCGCTGCTCTCAGTTGTCCCAGGTGTGTCTCCTAACACACAGGACGGCACTTTTGTGTTTGTTTTAGCAATTGACAACACTTTTGGATCTCTTGCTTGCATTTTGAAGCAGAAACTGCTGTTGAAATGAAAGTTTTATGACAAGCAACGCAGGAAAGCGGAACAAAATACTGTCCTGACAAGAACATGAAGGTATTCTAAATGATTTATCTCTGTTGTTTGTAATCTGCTTGTGCCAAACTAAAATGCAGAAATGTAGAAAAAACTGTAACAAATGACACATCACGCTGTAGAGGGTCACAGTGGACTGCTGCGGTGTGCAGTGTCTTATCGCCATCTAGTGGCCGTTTCCTGCAACTACATCTTTGTGCTGTTTTTCAGCTGATGTTTGATCTCAAGAGGATATGGAGAAAATAAAAGGACTTCTTTTTGGCATTTATTTAATATTCCTGGAGAAAATGACTCCCCAAACTGTAGTCCTAATATTTCTGGGTTTTAAATGTTGACAATTACAGGAATGAGCCCCGATCATGATACCTCTGCCGCCATTCTTCACAGCTGGCATAAAGAGATTCGGTTGAAATTCTGATTATTTTTCAATCTTTCTTGGTTTGTTAACACCCGACATTTATTTTAGGAGCTGAACTCTGCAACTCACTTTCTATAAAACGAGATTGATTGATTTGAACAATTTGACTGATTTATTTCAAGATTCTTTTTTTGTAGACAACAAAACAAAACAAAAATTCACAGAGATAAATCCAACTTCTTTCAGAAATGAAGAAATGCATTCATTAAAAAAATAAATAAATAAATAACAATGTAAGAAAATACTATCATTTTAAGGGTGTAATTACTCATAATTATAAATACATACTTTTGAAGTATTACAAAAATCACACATGAAAGTCACATTAGATTAATTAAACATAATGATTATCAACTAAAGTCAAGCAGAGTTTGATTAACTTCTCGAAAAGAAGTGTGAAGAAGTGAACTTGTGCAATGCCAACCCTGCTGAGTTCAGTTATTTTTCTACATAGTCGTTGTAATCAGATTCTGATCAGATCACATGTGGATCAAATAAACAGAGTGCATTATGATTAGTCCCTGACAACATTCATCATTTCAGTAAACAATAATGTGAATCACATTTCATTTAACAGATATACTGAACTTAAAGCTTTGCTTCTGTTACATGAAGGATGAAATAGTGGCAATTAGATGCAGGTCTTCCTTTGAATTTCTACTTGTCTAAAGCAAAGACCCTCAGCAATCAAGGGTAGTTGTGATGTTAACTTATAGCTTCCGTAGTGAATCAAACTACTTCAAACAGCAAAGAAAGTGAAGACTTAAGTTTTCTAAGATTCACATTCAGATGGTTGATGCTGAGAAATATGTCTGAAATATTTCACACTCAAAAAACAAGCATTTAAGATTGTCAATACAAATTCTGTTTAGTTTTTTTTCCAACATTTATGGTAAATGCATCTGTTTATCTGTGCTTTGAAGTTAGTACAATTGTGCTGAAACCTTCCAAAGACGGCGTAGAGGCAGAGATGAGAATTAATTGATTTATTTATTTGATTTATGATGGGGTTTTTATTTCAAACATTAATTGTAGTCAATATAATAAAAACATCAAACTGATTTATCAAACTCATTACAGAAATTATGAAATGCATAGATAATAAAAAAACAGACAAAAAACAAACTAAGACACACTTAAGTCACATTTGCTAAATTAAACATAGTGATCATGAACTAAAGTCAAGTAAAGCTTGAGCTATTGCTTGAAAAGGAGTGGAAAGAAGCAAGTTTATATAATCCCACCCCTACTGAGTTTTATTTTATAAAACATTCTATAGTTTTACATAGTTTCGTAATCTGGTTCTCTTCAAATAGATTCTTTTCAACTCACAAAATCAAATGCTTATTGCTGATTGATTATCTTCTGAAAACATTCATTCATGATTCCAGTAAACGGTAACGTGAATCACACACCATGGAACAGATTTATCAGAAGCCTTTATTGTAGTTGTACATAATAATACGACATTTTAGCAGCCTTATAGTGGGAAATACTATAAATCTAAACAAAATATCTACAGGAACCAATGAAAAAATGCAAGTATAAAAAAATAGAATAAAGTGAAGTGCAATAAAGTGCAGCATAATAAAATTTTTCTGTGGAGGTAGATGAAAGTCAGTTATTGCACACATTTCTGTAATACTCATTGAGAATTAGCGCCTCACAGTGTTGACACGGCGCTCAGTTCAAACGGGCTGGATCAGCCTCTTCAGACTAAGAAAGCATTACTGCCTCAGAGGAAGAGGATGAAATGTCCCACCATAGAGTCTATCAAACAAATGGAGCACAGAGGAAGATGAGCTGGAGTATCAGAGGGACACGAGTGGAGATGCTGCACAGAACACATCTGGGAGAGACCGTTTGCCTCCTTAACAGTTTTTTTTCTTTTGCCTGTTTGGGTTCTTCAATATGGAATTTCACGTGAGACAGAAAATAGTTGTCTTATTTAATGAATCAAGTAAATCAAACTTGGGAAAAGAGCTTTTGAAATCTTTTAAGAAGCTGTTCAAAAGCAACAAATGGGAGCGTTCAGCCATCTCTGAATATTGAACAACGAATGAAAAAGAAAACTGTCTGAAAAAAGGTGCACTTTTTTAGCACTTTGGCACACAGAAAATCACAGTAAGAGCTGCTATCCTCTAATGAAGAAAACATAGAATAAAGGAAAAAGTGACCAGCCGACCAGAATACGTCCAAGACCACAACTACAATCAGAAAGTCACAAAAAAGTTGTAGGAAAAAAAAGCTTTAGTACTCCCAATATTTCCTACAGCTAGGACCTTTTTTCTTACAGAAATGACCTCATTTGCTGACCCTGGATTATTTTTTTCCTTCTTCTCCGCATCTATGAGTTCTTTTGATTAAAAGATTCTAATGAATACATAAATATAAATATGAAGAAATTATTTTGACTCAGTTGAGATCAGAGTTGACTATTTAAGACAAATCTGTTAGAATTTAAGATGGGAGACATTGAAAAACACAAATATTAATTACACGTCTGACAAAAAAAAACAGAATTCTCTACAAAAATAAATATTCTGTTGACGAATGAAACAAAAGAGAAACATTTAAAAAATATATATATACGACCTGTTACGTAAACTTGGCATAAAAATTACATTGTAGCAACGGTCAAACACGGTGGTGGTGGTGTGATGGTTTGGGGCTGCCTGACAACTGCAACACCTGGACAACTTTTTTACTGGTAAAAAATCAATTAACTTTTTGTACTAAAATGCTTAAAGGAGAATGTCCAACCCTTTGTACAATTAGAGTAAAAGTCTACAGCTGTTTGAAAATAGCATTGAGAAGGACTTGGTCAGCATCTGAAGTGGAGCTGACAGGCAGTTTCACAACCTTTCAAGTTTGGAAATGTCCAAGGCTGCTGACTTCCAACAAACATTGGAGTGAAGACAAACCCTTTAGATTGCATCTGATTGAAGTTTTTTAAAGAAATCTGCATTTAAAATCCATTATGTAAGTTGGTTAGACCAGTCTAACACTGAATTCAGTTAATGGAAAGCTGTAATATCCTTCAAAAAAAGGAGATATACAATACATAAAGTGAAATGTTCCCTCATTTTCTGAAACACATTTTTATTTGATTTGATTGAGCTCACACTATTACATTTATCACATACAGGTACAAAGTTGTAACCTGTTTCTTCCAATACAATGGTAAAACTTTAAAGCTATACCAGTTTGCATTCATGCTGACACACATTTTAACAATTGTACCATGTAGAAAAAATACATTTGTATACATTTGTTTAACAATGAATACACAGGATGGAAAATGTGTCATTGACAAAAAACACACTTTACATGCAAAAGGATTTTGAGGGACTAAGTAGTAAACAAGACAATATTTAAATTCACAAAACTCACAACTTTTTAAGTGATCTATATTGGTAAAACTTGTAATTTGTTAATATAAATTACTAAATGTGTTTTGCATGTATTTTGTGCCCAATTGGGTCAAGGTGAACTTATTTTAACATTAACTCATTATAAAGGTATTGTAACACTTTCCAGAAAGTAGAGTAATGCTGATTCATTTCTGGACTATTTTTACTCTTTACTTATTAAGTACTTCCTGTGTACACTCTACAAAAATGATCTACATTGTTTGTAGTTATTATAATACCACAGTCACACACATCCATCTGTAAAAACTGTGTTTTACATATGTCTCTATAGTTGTCGTGTTTTACTTCCATAAGTGTAATAGAAACTTCAAGTAATGCAGAAGTCATGGAACACTATTTTAAGGCAGTAATACTACTTTCTATTATTTTTTGAAGACTTACAGGTAGTCTGCACTTTGTGAACCTGAAGTGAGAGCAGTTGAATCCACATCTAAACAGTTCCTTTCTGACTTTTTTTTAGAGTCAAACTTAAAAAATGAAGAGCTTCTCTCTTTTTTATCCTTATGAGATCTTTTTTGTTTTGATAAGTAAGCTTGCATGTGCGCACTTAAAGGAAATTAACAATTACTCGCAAACTAATTTAAGAACGTAATTTATTTACTGTCACTCAAACCATGTAAATCATGTATTACATCTAGCTTTACTACTAACTGTCATATTGATTATTGCATTACAGTGACATTACCCTAATGGATTACCACATTATCTTACTAACAGCTTTGCCAAGAATAAAAGTAAACATGTCGGGTTTTCTCCTGGAAAAGTCCTGCAGGTGTAAGCATTTTGTGGATGCCGTTGGGAAACCGCTTGTTGCTCAGTAACAAGTGAGCCGACTGCTGAAAAGACTAAACTGAGTAAATCGCCGTCTAAAGCACTGTACAAGCCTGGAGAGACAGCAGTGAGTCACGACGGAAAGTCGTCCTGAAAATAACATCTTGAGCAGTGAGATCAGAGATTGCATCCATGTTCGAGAAAACTAGGAGCAGTGTTTAAAAGTCAAGGCAGAACAGTCCCAAACGCACAGCAGCTTCAAAACACAGAGAAGGTGTCACTTTCCTTGAGAATGAGAATCGTACCCTATCTGGGAAAAAGGACAATCCGAGTCCAAGTTCCTCAGCAGAATAACTGAAACATCAGGTTAGGAAGAGCTGACGGGATGATTTCATCTCATGTATTGCTTATATTATGGAGCCTGTTGAGGTGCAGTCACAATCTGGGATCTGGGCCTGCAAGGTTCAACAACACTTTGTCATCAAACATGAATGAGGAAATTCTTCCTTTTTTTCCCATTTCCAGCATGAATGTGCAGACATTTTTCCAAGTTTCAAGGAGCATTAAATGTCACTTTTGCACCACAGAGCTAAAACATAGATCGGCTTAGCATCATTGAGATGTCCTTGAGATAAACCTAAACCACAGTCTGACTCAGACATTAACAATTCAGTATCCAGCTTTAAAACGTGCCTGTGTCATCTTATTTTACATTTTACTTTTCAGTAGGAGCAAAATAAGAAGAATTGGAAGAAAAACAAGTTCGGTGCACAATAAAAAGATAATATAATGTTATAGAAGTAAGTAAAGAATTTAGCTCATAGCAACACAAGAGGCCCAAACGTTGAACCATGAAGAACACCTCTAATCAGGAATCACAGAAGGATTGAGAGAAGGCCCAGAGTGACCTTCTTAATCTGAGTGTATGTTTATTTATTTAGATTTAAATTTCTGAAATGTTAAAAAATAATACATGTGTGTTCCTATAAATAGCATGTATTGTTTTTTTATTACTACAGGATTACTGGAATGGTGGATTAACATAGCAATAAATAGAAGTTCCAACCTCTTTCCCCTATAATTAAACTCTTTACTTGGATTATTTGTAGCTTTTTAAATGACCTTTCCTCATTCATTTTTAGTTTACTTTGGGTAACTTATCTAGACTACCATACTAAAATAAGTATTTATATTAATAACTTAAAGGTTAAAGATTTTACAATGTACTTCTCTTCTCTCTGTTGCCCAATTTAGTTTTCTTCTTCTTTTTCTGTAACAATCTAATAGAAATAATAATGAAAATTGTTGACATTTCAGGGGCTCTAGATAAAATGAGAACAGTTTGGGATAAAAGAGGACCAAAATCTTTCTATTTGTTCATGTATCCATTCATTTAGTTACTGTTAAGCTAAATCTATATATTCCTACTGATGTAAAGCCACCTTGGGTGAAGTAAAAACAACTACCCACTGTAACTCTTTGTTTATCCCCCAATATTTACATAAAAGGCATATTATTTTGATGTGAATTAACTTGTGGTCCTGTTGGCTGCACATATGCATCACTAACTTCAGCCTAAAACGCAGTTTTTAACAGTATTTATCCGTTATTGTCCTCTATGGCCTGCTTTTGACTGGGTAACACAGGACAGTCAAATCTCACACTCACGTCACTGGGTGCGAGGAATTTGATCACATTTAATCCGTTTTTGAAAATAGATATCTGCCTTTTGACGTGACTTGTTTTTATTTGCATCTGCTTTTGAAAAATCATTTGCACATTTCAGTGTAAAGTCTGGAAAACAACGCAATGAATACATATGTGTGTGTTTACTGCGAGAGCAGCTAGCAAGCGTGCAGTGAAAGCAACACTTGTGCTGTGGTATGAAAAATAAGGGATATATTAAAAAATGACGAAACTATGTGACTCAAACGGACATTTTTATTGAAAACAATCATTTTTGGATAATGAAGTTTCGTGCTATGAACTTTCATCCACATTTCCGCTGTACGGGCATTTGCTGTTACTGACAGCCGTGCCAGCCAATAGCAATCCTCGAATTCAAGTTTTGGCCAATAGGAGCGCAGGGGGCGGATGTTATCGGTCGTTGGTAACAGGACAAGCAGGTAAGTAAGATTTTGCCTTGTTATTTTCTTAAAATTATCAAACTCTGCGCTTGTCAGGAAAAAACACTCATTTGGTTTAACCCTTGGACGTTTGATCAGAGTAGGTTCATTTTTTTATGGTCACTTTTCCGACAGACGTGCACGAAAACGAGAGTCATTGAAAACTCAGTGAGGGATCGGGAAGCAAACAAGCTAACGTTTATTAGCTTAGCCTTGTTGTAGCTGGTTAGCCGCTATTGGCCAGTCTCTCAGCGCTAGCAGCAGCAGCCGTTTATTGTGTCTTAGGAAAAGAAAAATCCATGACAACTCCTTCATTGAGGCCGTGTTCATTAAGGGAGCTGCAGTAGTTGCTTACGCTTGAACTTTCGAGCCCGGTGTTTTAATTTCTGAGCATGCAAAACTTTTTTCTCCTAAAATTTTCCGCAACAGTCTTGGGGTGTAGGTAACGTCAGGCTGCTAGCCTTAGCTTACTCTGTTGGATTACGATACTGAACTGATGAGTGGTACAAACTTTATGACTTTGTTTCTGATCAGGAGAATAAATTACAAACGAGTTCCGGATTGAAAATGAAAATAATTTTATTAGTCAAAACTTGCCTTTGTTTTCAAATGTTCTAGTGTTTTTTTTCTTTTACGCTATTTACTTGATCTAATCATGAATTAAAATGAATGCTGTACGAAACCTTGTAAAGGATAACAACAAATGAAGGGGAAACATGGAAACAAACAAAACCGGTTCATTAGTGCTGCAGCAGCTTTAAACAGTCAAACTTTTGGTAAACCAAACTAAAGTGATTAAGTAGATTGTATATAACACAAATGTAAGTGTGATTTTATATACAACAGATCAGATGCATCAGTAAACATGGACCCCCCCCTCCTCCATGTGTTGTAAAAAGAAATACAATTATTAAAACAAACAAAAAATCAACAGAGCAAAACAAATGTTGGCAAAAAAAAAAACAAAAAAACAAAAAGCTATCAACTCCTTAAACTGTATAAAAATTTCTACAGCTACTATTTGTAAATAGCTTTTTTCAAACAAGAGTGTTTACACAGATTCATTATATTTTAATACCTATGCTCTGAAGCTCCCCGGCTGCTGAAATGCCAACATGGTAGATCTATTGCTGTTTGAAGCAATGCAACCTGCTGTAAAAGATCACAGTTGCTATGATCACATCAAGCTGTTATCTCTGCATCACTCGCTGCTTTTATTTGTAACCCTTAAGAGTAATTGAGCAAATTAATTTGAGATTGAACCTTTTAGGAAGTGGCGCCCACATGCGTCGGTGTCACATTTCTGGTTTTCTTACGGCAGTAGTTAATTCTGCTTAACTGGGGTCCTGTGACTACAAAATTTAAAAAAGGCGTATCGAACAAAAGCTTGAGTCATAAGAAATTAAAATATTGAAGAAGCTAAGAAATGAATGCATTTGAATGCAAAAGAAATTCAAAATGAAGTCCCCCTGAATCTGCTTTAACAGTAAATCTCTCTTCTTCTTTTTTTAACAGCGTATTATATGAGAATGAAGCAGCAACAAGACACATTACACTTCATGTATTACATTAACACTGTTATTTCAGTAACTCAGTTTTTTTATTTAAGGTATTTATGACAGTAACTATACAAACAGCAACCAGAGGGTTCGTTTCTTTTGCTCTTTTGATGTAGCAATACAACTTAATGTGCTTTAATGGAAATCAGAAAGCTTTCACATCTTTAAATCAAAGGTTAAAATAAAAATCCTGAAGAAAGGCTCATTTCAAAAAGTGTTACAGTTGTCTCCTTGCATTTCTCGCAGTGCCACAAATGGTCAGAGTTTAATGTTTAGAAGGATAGTTTAGGTAAAGCAGCCAGTATTATTTTCCTGCCACGACATGCTAGTGCTACAGTATGCAGAGCAAAGAAATGTACATCTTTGAATCGGCACATGATCAGACTCTTAGCAAAGGATTTGGACTTGAAAACATTTAGCATCTAACTTTTGCAGTGGGGTATAATTCGCTAAAAGTTAACACTCCTTCCTAAACTGATGCACCTCATCTCTGCCTTTAAAAACCTTCCTCACTAATAAAAAATACTGTTTTAAATTCCCCTTTGGAATTAAAAAGTAGTTTAATGTTGAATTTGGAAAATATGTCTAGTCTTTTTTATTAACTATTCTTTTTACTTGGTTTCAGGCGTCAGGTGGGACTGGATTATGACCTTTTGGATTACTGAGTGGATTATACCAACAATGGAGTTACAGGTATTCCTAAACTCTTTTTTTCTTCTTCTTTCTTTAAAGTGTTCACTAAAGCAAATGGGGATTGGAGACCCATTCTCTGGAAGTTTTTTTTTTATGGATATAAGAAACTCAAATGAGTTGCGTGACTCTGGTCCAGGCTCATCTCAAAGAGGTTGTTCAGAACCAAACTGTTGACATGCTTTGCATAAGGAGAATTACTGGACGTCATTGGAGTTTTGTGGAGAATGTGCTGGAATCCACAGGCAGATATCAGGACAGGCTAATGGATCGGGTGTCTTTAGATGAAGTGGTAGCCTGATTGACATTTTCCATGTTAGAGCCTAGAAAAATGCACTCCGACTCTGACATTGTTGCTTTTGTTTAAGATTTGGGGTGATTATTTTTCCCCAACCGTCGTTTTCTAGGTGGTCTCTATCTATGACTCTCACATGCACGCACACGGACGCTTAAGGTTTTAGGAGGCAAGCGGATACAACTCAACATAGTAAACATCTCATGCTTAACAAGACATCCATGGGAAAACCTGCTGGAGCACAGGAAGTGATTAGGAGCTGTTTATTTAAATGACAGAAGATAAATGTGAGAATGTTGGACCAAAAAAGTCACAACGTTTAAAAAAGAAAAAAAGGGAAGGGCTAGCTAAAGATGAAAAACTGTGTTCCATCATGAACTTACTTTGTGAAGGATAACTCACTTCAATCATCTTGTGGTGTACTTTCAAAGCATTCTCAGTGGTCTTTTCATTATGATTAGGCTGTTTTTAGCCAAATTCAAGAAACCTGTGTCATTTTCTAAGACGTAGTTTCTGCACAGTGGCAGGAGTTTATCAGAAATTTGTCCAAGTTGTGGGCTTTTTTCATCTGCTCCTGATTCACAATGATTTGAAATAAAGAAATACTAATTTATGTCCTCCATCATCAGAAAAATGCCACAAGAACACATTAAAACACCAAAAACACAATTTTAATCAGTGACTTGTTTTAACTTACCACAGGAAACAGTTCTGTTTAAAAACACCTAAGAATTGAAACAGTAACAGATCTAAATTTAGGGGCTAAATTGTAATTATACTAAAAAAAACATTAGGAGAGTGATATAGACATGCTGGAAGTGCTGTGAAAATAACAGAAAACTTTAAGTTTATATCAAAATAAAATAGAACCAACATGGCACAAACACATTTTACCTGAAAATAACTTTTTTAATGAGGTGAAGATATTAAATTTCATAATTATTTTCCCATTTTGATCTAAAACATACTATTACACCACAAGTTTTGGTTTATAATCGATCCGTATGTCACATCATTTAATCATAATGTGAAAAAGTAAATAGTTGCATCTTTACTGCATATGTTTACAGTAAGTGTCGTGAGTTATGCTAAATATTTTCAATTTAATAACGTTTTATTTCATTACACCAGTCTTAGTATGAGCCAACTGAACCTGGTAGTTGTTTATTAGCAAAGTAAAAGAAGACCTTTTTCTCAGTTTTTGTTGGTGTTTTTTTTCCATATACAAATCACCTACTTACCTGAAAATCTGAACATAAAAATCAAGGTTTTAACCAAATTGTGGGGAAAGTGAAGTTTTGGTCACTAAAGTAACAGTGATTGCCACTTAATTAAACACAATATTATACTCTAAATGTAATATGTGGGATGAGGAGAAGCCAGAAGAGATGACGGGAAATAAAAACCCGCTGAGTAAAAGAACTATTCATTTAATTTAATATAAATTTACATGCTGGGCCTTAGAAAATCTAAACAAGAAAAGTTCAAAATAAAACCCTAAATTATCTTAAAATCAAAAGGAAGGTTTTAGCAAATAGAAGTCTGTTTAAGCAAATGAAAAACGACATATGTTATGAAGAACATTTATTTTTGTTTTCCCAGCCTCTTTACTTGAAATGCTGGTTTAATTTAATTCAATATTTAGTCCATTGCCTCCCCATTAAAAACATATGAACAGTGAGATCTCAAGTGGGTAGTTGAAGTTTCACTTTGCCTCATGCAGATATGCCTGGATAGAATTGAAAGAGCCTTACATTTTAAAGGAAAACAGGGAACCGGGAAAACAGTCGAGAATTACACGTGAAAAACACCAGTGGATGTGTGGGTTTGAGACGGACAGCAGGGTTGGTTTCTAATATAGATGTGAGGGCTGAGGCGGAGCCGTGGCTCCTAGACGCCATGTGGTGTTTTATTACACGGGCTGCTCTTTCCAGTCCCGCGGAGAAGAGCTCCTTCACGCGGCCGCTGGCTAAACATTCACAAAGGCCTGCTGTAGGGCTGGGGAGGGACGTGGGGAGGGAGGGAGGGAGGGGGTCCAGTTCCTGTTTAAAGTCTTATTAGAGACACGCAGCTGAGCTTTCCACGAGGGGGCGAGTCCCGCTTTCATCCGCGTTCGATTCTCTCATGGTGGTACTGTCGCAAACGCCTCAACTATGTGTTCAAACATTTTGGCGCACATGAGATCTGCGTGGATCAAAACAATTGTCATCAGAGCACGCGGGCCGTTCATGTGCGCATGCTGAAAACGGCCCAAGTTGCGGAAGCAGCCAGGTTTCCACTAACCTGCAGCGCCATCATCACAGCGGGCTGCGGAGAAGAAAAAAACTACTCGAGTCACATTGCGCCGTTTTCCGCAAGACAATGCCCTCCTGTGGTATCCTTTTTTGAGCTTTTCTGTCGTTTTATCTGCCCTTTACTCTAGTGGTGAGTATGAGAAATGTCTCCCGCCTACCAGCGCGCGCGCGCGCTCGTGCGTCCGCACGCACACACAGCTCTTGTATGTTTGTCAGACTCAAATCCGAGGGAGAGGAGCTAGCCGCCATTTTCTAAGCGTCTCTCCCTAAAAGCAGGGAAAAAGGTTCGCGACAAACTGCCATCTGGATTACACTTCTCTCACTGGGAATCGGGATTTTCGCCGCAGGAGTGCCGTCAAATAGCGTTCATGTAAACTAATTTGGAGTAGGAAGGAGTGTTTGACGGCCTTGTCTTATATCACTGTGGCGGCGAGGCGAGCTAGCTCGCGAGCGAGCAAGGTGTAGATCGTTGATTCGCCCATTGCTGAATCCGGAACGAAGCCGCGCGGCTCCTCGAACCGGACCTTTGACGCAATCGGGCCGCATTTTTGGATTAATTCATGGCTGACTAGTCGAATCCGACCTCGTCTGTGTGTTACCGCCGTGGGTTTTTTCCACCAAAACTGCAGGGGACTGTTGCCGAAATTCCCTCGGATAGTGCAACCTCGTCACGTGGTAGGTTCCTCCTTTTTCTTTGTTAGCGAGCTAGCCAGACTGCCGGAGTCTATTCCCAACTTCTCCGCTTTTCTCGTGTGTGCTTTACCCGCACGCACCGTCCAACCATCCGCCTGCTAATGTCCTAAAATAAGGCAGCGGACGACCTCCGCCGATTTGGAGCGGGGCTGTCTGTCTGTGTGGGCTTCTTTAGTCTTAATTACAATGCATACCATGTCTGCGCTCTGCAATAGGTCATAACGCCTTGTTTTAGAAGAGTTGTTCAAGAAGCAGGATGTGAGTCTGAACAGATGGAAACCCGGATCATAACAGAACCTGGGTTAACTCGGAGGTTAATGCATCTGTTTCCCCGCGTTTTGACGCGGATTCTGCTGCCTGTTTCTGCTGTAAACCATCAGTACAGGCGCGGATAACCATGGGAAGAGTCTGAATCCAGCAGAAATGTTAGTCCTACAGCTACTCAATACTGCATATAATGAGGTTAGTGTGTATCGGTTCACTGCAGCTGGCTTGCCTTGTGAGACACACCAGCGGGTAGTTTCTTGCATCAGCCGCTTTCTTGGGGGTTAACGTTAGCGGTAACCATGGTCAAATAATTTGCCCGCAACATATGAGGTCATGTGGTTTTGATGGGGTCTTTTTTATGTTCCGATCTGATAGTTTTCTTGATTGGGGTGTCCTAAAATCTCGCGTTTCAATGCTACAACCCGATGATCAGCGCCGTTTTTTCCACTGAAGGAAGCCTATGAGGATTTAGTGTGATGAAATCTTGTTTATACTTCAGACGACAGAACCCCGCGTCTGTTTGTGCCTTTTATGTGTGCGGATGCTCCAGTAAATAGCAGGAAGACATTTTGATGATTGCGTTCTGGCTGGCTAACGTTGGATGTGGAGGTTTTTGTCGCATCTCGCCTCCGGTTTACAGAAAGAAAGAAAAAACCGAGCAGCCATGGCTCGTGTGGTCCCGCCTGTGCAGTCGTCGATTCTATGATTCGCTCCTGTTGCGTGAATTCGTTTTGTGTTGCGAGCGGATGGGTGGTTTTAGGCAGATGGATTGCATTGCATAATCTGCTTCGGAAATACCAACATGGCGTAGTGCGCGCTGACTAGAAACTGCGGTGAAAAACGGAGCTCACATTCATCCGATCCTGCAGAAGATGCGCGGAGGCGCATCTCTTATCTGTTTGAAGGGAGGCTTTTTCAAAGTTTCTCACAGGCTCTCATTCTAGTCAAACGCATGTTAATCACCAAAACTACGTAAATGCAGTCTGTTTTCATTTGAGAATCATTTTTGAGTTTTTTTATTTTTATTTGACAGAGTATTTCATGTTTAAGCCGCTCTGTAAATGATACTGGAATCCTGTTAAAATGACATCATGTGCTGTGCTGCATACTGACTTGACAAAGCACATGTAGGGCAGTAGGGTTTGGACTGTTTGCATTGGCTTCTGTTGTTCTCATCAGATATGTGCTGCCAATCCCTTTTTCCCTTAGATGCTTTCTCTTTTAGGAGGGGCTCTGTTAAAAATATGAAAATAAATGCTTGTTTTTTTTCTTCAAATAGTTGTTTGGGTGTAATGGGAATTATTTATTCACCTGAAATTCAGCTCGCTTTGTGCTGTTATTCAAACTATCTGAAGCATCTCTTCCACAAGGTCAGAGCAGATCATTTCCATGGCTTTGTTGGGAAGTTGACTTCTTCACTCAGACATTTGGAAAAAAATAATGCAGTAAACAAGAGACATTTTTTTTCATCTTGAGTTGTCTAAATGTACTTTTGTCAGCCAGAATGCCGAAAACGTTGCAGCGACTTTCATTTACATTCAAAATTTCAATTGCATTTTCTCCCAAAACTTTTGTGAACATGAATCGACTGCAGCTTAAATTGTGTATCATGACATTGAATATTGACATTTCTTCTACTCGTATCAGTTGTAGTGATTTTCCACGAAGTCTTAGTGTGTCACAGAACCTGTTATGCCACTTTTATGGTCTTATGTTGTATATGATCACTCTTTATTTGTATTGTTTTGTGAGAAAATGTATTTGACAAAAATGTATTGTAAAGCATATTTGATTATTTTGATTTAGCTTTTAAAAATGTTTTTGTTGTAATTGGTTAAAATAGTCAGCACATTTCAATAAAGTATTTTCCACACTGTAAGGCGAACTTAAAGGCCTTCGTTAAAAAAACAGCAGTATACTTTACAATCTGAAGCGCTTTATATATAGACAAATTCTGGTTGTGTGTTATTATGGCTATTGTGTAGCTTTGCCTTACAATTTTTTTTTTTAAATCATGTTTCAGTTAAGAAGTTGGGATTTAGCGTAGTCACAGTAACATTTGTTTTAGCTTTATTAGCCTTTTTTATATTGCAAACAAGGTTGGGGGTTACATGTATCATGAATATGCTAACGCTTCTACCATGGCTAACATTTAGCATGCTACAAACAAGTGCTACAGTTACTGTGAATGCAAGTCTGACTTACTGAACTTAACTCTCACTCTTTAGTCTCACTTAATGGCCTTATAGTTCAGTGTGGTTGACAGTTTTGGTATCTTTTATATACCTTTGGCACACAAATATCAGTATTTTTACTCTAATTGTTTCATAATGGGTAAGAACTTGGAATTTTATGTTACTACAGAAATATTTCAACTTTTTTTTCTGTCCTTGTGTTTTCCTCCACGTCTCTTCCCAGGCTGTCCTCAGGTGGGGCAGTAAGCGGGTGGAGTGGAGCAGGCCGCGGTGCCCGTCCCTCTGCACTGCATGGCTGCGATGGCGCCCGCTCTCACCGACGCCCCAGCTGAAGCTCACCACATCCGCTTCAAACTGGCTGCCCCATCCTCAAGCCTCTCGCGAGCCAGTGGAGAGAACAACAGTAACGCCAGCAACATCCTCATCCACAGCAGCGGCCCCGCTAAGTGCAAGGTCACTTCTGAAGAGTGCCCCCTCGACTTTTGTGGTGGTGATCAGGAACAGCAGCAGCAGCCTCAAGCAGACTCCGTGTCTCAGGCCTCTGCCCTGGGAAAACTCCAGCCACTGGTGGCTTCCTATTTATGCTCTGATGTGCCACCCGTCTCTGCAACTAAGGAGTCAATCAAGCTGCAAGGAGTCATTCTTAAACAGTCCGTGTTGAAAAACCACAGAATACTGCCCACCTCCCTGCTCAACGGTGGGGGAGACTTCATCTTGAGGAAGAGGCAGGCAATCGAGCTCTCTGGTGGACAGTTAAAAAGCCTCATGAGTGGCAGCACCAACGGAAGTGGCCAGCCCATGGCACCTGTCAATGGTCTGGCCAAGAAACTTGCCACTGTGTCAGGCTCTAGCTGTGTGGTTGCAGTGAATGGTGATAAGCCCGCTGCTGCTGCCACGGACTCCCAGTCCCAGAACATGCCGCTGGAGTCGGAAACCATATCAGGGCATACTCCTGTGAAAGGAACCCTCAAACAGAAGCATTCCACAGAGGTTTCTCAAAACACAGATGGAGAAAATTTTGAATCACCAGTGCTTCATTCTGCTGCACTTTCCCCTCTTACCTACGACAACTCAAACTCCTCTGAACAGTTAAATTTGGAGGAATCTGGTTCACATGCACCTTTCAGACAGCTTCAGGGTTCTGACAGAGAGAGACCGGGTAGCAGCCATCAAGGCTTTTCGCCTTGCACCACAGCGTTGCAGCCTCCTCTGCCCGGTGGTTCATGCACAGACGGCCTTGATGCTCAAGTTAAACAACGTACACTTCTCAACAGCAGCCGCCAAGCGGAGATTGAAAACAGGTTACGGCGCCTGCGCAAACGTCTGCAGGTGGTACAGGCTAAGCAGGTGGAGCGGCACATTCAGCAGCAGCTGGGCGGCTTTTTGGACTCGGCCCTCAACAGACTACTGGTTGGTAATCGTAAATCAGAGGCTGTCACTCCTTCAACTTCATGGAGGACCGGGCGGCATTCTTCCTCCAACAGCAGAGATTGCCTCAGTCGCTTTCTGAAAAGCGGCTCCATGCCCTTGGAACTGGAGAGGCTGTATTTGAGTGGAACAGCAAACCTCCATTCAGCTGAAAGCGCCTTTGACTCAGATGTAACAGAAAGTAGTTCGGGTGGGGACTCTGACCTGGAGGATGAGGAGCTGTCCAGAGTGGACATTGAGCAACGGCATGTCAAAATGTAAGTGATGTCATCATTCATAGATTATCTTACACAGAACTAATAGACCACGTTGTGTGGTAACACTATAATGTTTAAAGTATTAAAAGGGAATAAAAGGGAGGTCCTTGGCCAAGTTTTGAGTTTGGCTATAAGACTGTCAAACTTACATTATGTTGATCTTTTAGACTGCTCAGAGCTGTCAAATCGCAGAAAATCCCATTATTCCCTTAGTCCAGAATAAATTTCTCTGGCAGAGCAGGTGCTAAAGGCAAAGGCTATGGATCTCACTTGGTGGAGGGATTTGGGTACAGTTCAGTCAACAGGAAGTGCAGATGTGCTGCTGTGAGTCGACAGGCTTGAATGGGCTGGAAAGGAAAAACCTGCCTGATCATTGCACGTTCCTCTGGAGGGGGCAAAGGCCTAAACTACCTCGGTGTTTGTCCACAGTGACTTGAGTAAGCAGCCACAGTCAGAGTTCTGATCTAAAACCCAACCTTAAAAGCTGTGAGTCTGTGCCAGCAGAGCGGCTGGAATTTGGTTTAAAAACACTCCCTGTTGAAATGTTGTGCTCACCTCAGCAGGACATGAACATGTATTCCATGGGAAGTTCAAGTCAGTACACATTTCTGTTCCGTTAATATTGAGGAGGGCGAAAAAGTACAGCAGGTGGTTCAGCCGTGTTAATGGACTTAGCGACCTGTGCAGGAGCGGGTAGATTATTAACAGAGTCTCCCAGAACACAGATTTCTTTATTATGCTTTGCCCTGTTGACTTTAAACCTTGACATAAATTTCTTTATTACCTGACAGTGGACTAAAAGAGGAATTGCAAAAAATATGTAACATAAATCTGAGCAGTTGAGTATCTTTTACATTTTTAGTAGAAAAAAATATTTGCCTTTTTTTTTATATTGAGGTTGTTGGAAAGGGGTTTTGCACTGTTATGCACAATCCGTGTGTCAGAACTGGCTGATTCTTGTGTATCGCGTAAACTGTCAGTGTGTTATTTAGCTGTTGGCAGCGACATTTGCAGTGTGAAAGGGTTACTCTAATTGGCTTAAAGTTTCTGTCAGATTCCCATTTTTTTCCCTGCATGAGAGTCTTATATTGCTTTTTTCCATCCTTCCATTTTCTAAGTCTGCTTTTTCCATTGTGGGGTCACGGGCTTGCCGGAGCCTAACCCAGCCACTTGAGGGCAAAGCCAGGGTCCGCCCTGGACAGCCAGTCTGACGCAGAGCCACAGTCTCAGCCGTACACACCTAGGGACAATTTAGAGGAACTCCTTACCTATGAAGCAGGTTTTAGGATGTTGGGAGGAAACCTTTTTGATATATGAATTATTTAGTTGACAAAAAGCAGATTTTACTCTAAACAATTATTAAATGTGTTAATAAATGTGCTTTGCCATGATCAAGTCCAAAATCGCTATTGGTACAGTATATTTACCTTTTTTTACTGAAATCAACTGTAAGTTGTATTCAGTTGAATATCCAGTAACTAGTCTGACAGAGTTCTGAACCCAAAGTGTTGGTTAAAAAACAGTTTTGCAATGTGGGTGAAATTGATTTTTCTTATATTTTTGGGTGTTAAGCTAAAGTTGGAATCGTAATTCTTGATGCTATGGAATATTGACTAATTCTGAGTGGGGTTTTAGATTTTTGTAGACTTAAGTTTGTCATTCAAAGAGAAAACTGTAAGGGGGGGGGGAAGCATTTCAAAGCAGGTGCATCATGCTGTAGATGTTAAATAAAAAGATAATTGTAGTTGATAGTGAAATTTGAGGGTATAGAATTTAGATGTTACTTTAGAGACATTTTTTTTCCTTGTTTTCAGGTAGTCTAAAGACAAATACCATCTGAACATTTAAAAAAATTGGCACTTTCATTCTGTAAGAAGTACTGAATGGTATTCCTGTAATCCTGCATAACTCCTACTGTTATTTCTGGAATGCATTCTTTTCAATTTATAACTCGTCGTAGCTTTTTAATATTGTTAAGCTGCCTATCAACACTCATAATTTGTTATTGAGGGGAACTGGATTTACTGTTGAACATCTAATGCAATAGAGGCAACACATCTTGTTCTGTGTTGTTAATCTAAAAAATTCAACCCAGTTGGTTTTAATGTGGGATCTCAAAGGCTTCCTGGAAAATTAGCTCAGACTCTACAGGAAGTAAGGTCTCTAGGAACATCACTTGTTTTTGAAAGGGAATGAAGGAAAAAATGTAATTAAGTCCACAGTTTAGCCTAGCTTTTGATAGTTTTCACTATACCACAAGTTCTTTTTCGAATGGGTGTGTCAGTGACTGATGTTGACCAAGATAGTCTTTCACTATTGAACTTGTCATTCATCTACAACAATGTTCCATTAGATAAACTGAGCCTCCCTTAAGTGTATACAGTTTATATGTGTAATTCCTATTCTTAAGAGCATTTTCTATGAGGGGGTGGATGTTTTGCCCTTTTTGTACATAACAGTTTGCATTGAAGTTGGTTTTAAAAGTCATTATGTTGGCATAATTACCTCTTAGCAGCTCTCATACTTTTGTGCCTAGGCTTCCTCTGCCATCCTAAGTATTTTTAATGCATTGCGTTTTAGTTGTCTTTGCTGTTTCATGGTCAGTGCTTTGAAAGGAGCTGCATTGCTGATGCTTAGTCCTTCACCGAACAGGTTAAAAACAGGTATGCAAATCCCAACTATGCGGAACCTTGACCTTTAACATGCTACACTTTCAGGAAAAAAAGGACTATGCAGCTTTGACTTTAATACTAGATTTTCATGAAGTGTTTAGTCACAGTTAATCACCACTGGCACTACACGGATCCACATTACTGCACATGTAATTCATATAGTATTACCTCCATTTTTTATTTTGGCGACTTTAAAAAAAATCTATTCACTCTTTGGATGTATTTCTTCAGACTAATCCTGTTATAGATATCTGTATTCTAGATGTGCTCCCCTGTGTCTCAGAGGATTTTGGGTCCTCTAACATCTGTTGTTGAGCATATGCTGCAGTGCCTGTATTTTTTCTAGTGACTGACGTCCATAATGGCCTTTACCAGGGTGTGGGTGCAGCCAGCCTTAGAAATGATTTTAGACACTGCTCTCCCTTTCTTTAACACTTGTTGCAGAATGACTTGGATCATCAGGCATATTACATGGAGCACTGCTTGTTCTGTGATGAGAAACGAGTGGGCACAGTTTCTGGTTTCTGAGGCAACAATAATGCTCATCAGGAAAACTTGCATAATGGCTCGCAGAACAGTGCAAGTCTCTACAATCCTACAATCTGAACCAAAACGGCTCCAGGTTTACAGCCTCTCGTTTGCTTCATATGGCCACGACAGACCGATCAGTGATGGTCTGTGCACGTGTGTATGTCTGCGGCATGTGAAGGGTTAATGGAGCTGATACACAACTACTGTTCTTTTAGTTGAAGCCTCTTAGCTATGATTTCCTTTTATTATTGCTGCTATGCTGGTACATGTGTACACGAGTACTTGTATAGGTTTGTGTCCCACTCGACACATCTGGATGTGTTTGACTGGATCCAAGTTCCCCAGCACAAACCCACAGTCGTTACATAACGCCCCTCTTTTATGTAATGACTGCTGCAGTTCTCCAGCTGAATTTGCCCTCTGTAGTTTTTTCCTGCCCCACACCCAGTGCTCTCGGCCTGTCTCATTCAGTAAAACGCAAACATTTTTATTCCTGTTGAACCGTGTGTCCGAGGAACACCCCAACCAGACAAATCCCCTAATCTGCAGTGTTGGAATGTTTCAGCTCGTTTTGTGGTGAAAACGTCTTGACTTTAAAGGAAAAAAAGAGATTAGCTGACAGCTGGTGATTTGATTCCCTTTTTCTTGCTGAAGGGCTTAAATGGTGATAGGCTTTTTTCTTTGCATCTTTCTTGTATTTAGAGTTTTTTTCTTTTAATGAAGTATTAGTGTACAAATTCTAGAATCAGATAATATGGTGTTTATACTAGTATTTTAAAGCTTTTCGCTTTCTTATTTTTAATACTTGTCCAGCCCTCTGTAAAAATAATTTTTGCAACTCTTTTGGTTCGTATAATTTTTTTTCTAATTTTCTATTCCAACTAATATTAAAAAGCATGCCTGTTTGCTCTTTATAGCTAGAGGAAGGTGCAGTGTGCACTTGGGGTGTGAAGGCCTTTAAAAGTCTTTTCAGGTAGCTCTAAAAGTTTACCAATATTTAAATGTCACTAATTCAACAACTCTTACTACATCTAGATCAGGGTTTTTCAACCTTTTCTGAGCCACGGCACATTTTGACCATAAAAAAATTCCCGCAGCACACCAGCATCCAAATTAAAAAAAAAAAAAAAAAAGAGAAACTCATAGTCTGTATTGATCTACAGCCCCTCCACAATCTCACATGCATTTTTGTGATAATTGTGGCAGAAAAAGCTGGAAACTGCAGCTGTTTTTTTCTAAAAGATGCAATAAAAGTTAAGTTAGAAGATTTAAAAACAGTTTGAAGTGTGTTTGTTGGTTTCAAGACGTTTAACAACAGATCTCCTTGTGCGCTGTCACTCTCACAACCCAATGCATCTTGGGAGATGTAGTGCATAAAACGGCCGGAGATCGCTTTTCGGAGCTTCATTGTTTTGTTCACTTGTTCCACGGTCGGATACCGGATTCTGTGGAAAGCTACACCGCTAAGGACGAGCTTTAGCTGGTATTTTTGTTAGAACTGAGCGATTTTACGAGCTAAATCGGGACAAGGAAGTGAAGACTTTAACCACTTCTGATTGGTCAGACTGATGACATGTGATTAGGCTCCCCAAGAATGATTGGTAGAGACAGTTAAAGGGACGGGAATTTTCCAAAATACAGCCGGAGCTGCAGCTGAATCGCGGTACCGTAATTCTTATCAAAATGTCTTTAATAAAATAAAATTAACGCAAAGAAAAAGTATTTTACGATCTTTTATATTCCTAACTCCTCAGTGTTTTATCAGGGCCTGTTTGGATGAACAAAGAGCTGATTTCCTGGAGATGGGAAATTTTTTAGATCAGTTAACTCGCGCAATTTTCTATGGCACACTTGACCATCTGGTTGAAAAACACTGATCTAGACGAACCTTGAAGAACTACTTGCTTTTAAGAGTGAAAGTCCTTCTCCAATCCGAATTTGATCTGTTGTAAAAGCGTTCCAATAAATAATGATTATGCAGATTTTAGTAGTTTCTGGGTCATATTTTCTGCAGAGCGCCAGGAGTTCATCAGAAACTCACCAATGAATTGTGGGAGGGACTGTTGGCGTGGAAGTAAGCCTCCGCTGATATCCCTTTGTTTACCACTCTTTCTTGCGAGCGTCCAGCCCCTCCCAAACCCAGGGAGACTTTGGACCGCCCATTTTAACTTTTTGGAGATTTTTCAAACTGCATCGTTTTCGTCTGCTCTTGATTCACCCCAATTTGAATAAAGAAATACTCTGAAATGCAATTTTAAGCTTAATTTTATTTCTGTTAAAAACACCAGAAACACGATTTTTAATTGGAGTGGTTCTTAAAAATGTAAGAATTTATCTTCAGCCTACTATGCTGGCTGGTTACGTATTTTTTCCTTTAAACACAGTCAAGGAAAATGTTTTTGAAAGGAAAAAAGTAGCTTAAGTTATTTAACTAAAATAATTATGGTTAAATTGGCTTAATACTTAATAGACCCGACAAATCATCCTGGTTTTTTATTGACGCCCTTTAATATATGTTAACTCGTAAAAAAGGTTCTTTCTAGTATTTAGTATGTACATGCCAGTGAACTGTCACATATGTGAGCACTTCTCTATAAATAACATTTACTCCTTCATAATTTTCCATTAGTATCAATGAATTAGGATTGTGATCATAACATAGACAAATTCCAAGTATAATTACAGCTAATTTCTCTTCTGTGGTAAAATACAGAAAAATTGTTTTTTCTGTTTGCAAAAAACCGGGGGGCATATTAATTGATAATTAAAGTGGGTTCCTGGACTTTTTTCTGGCAAAACAAATGGCTTTCTTGTTCATTTGTAATCAAAGTCTAAATTCTAATGAATTTCACGGTTTTGTTGTTTAAAGCTGTAGTGTTGTCCAAACGGGTTTCATAAATAAACACAAATCCTTTTTGAAAATAATTTTTTAAAGGAATTAAAACTTCACCAAATCATTTTGAATTAAGAATGTGAATTTGAATATCATCTCCTATTTAAAGTTCCTATATCGTGCTTTTCTTAAACCTTTCAGAGTAAAGTTTATCCATGATAATACAGTACCTTTGGCACATTAAAAGGGAGCATGGGGCTCATTTTCCTATACAGGGGTAAGACGACTCTGTCTCTGAGGCACCGCCTTTCGCTCTGTATGGGTGTCGCCCATTTCATGACGTCAACCTAGAGCCAGCCTTTGCAGCGTGTTTGCGTTTCTCCCATGAAAACGAACATCCAAACCTTTGCAATGATGGATTTGCATTGTGTGGATATAAAATGAAAGTGTTTCGACGATCACCACTAACTTTGCAGAGAAAGTGGGTGTGTCTTAGCCGTGGGGTGGTGCTGGCAGCACAGACTTTTCCTGGAAGGGGTGGTTCCTCAGTTTGTGACATCACAAATGTGAGACCCCACTTGTTTTCAGGGATTTTGGAGGGAGTGGTGTTCAGAGAGCTGGGTCTAAGAGGAATACACAGAAATACTGGAATAGATGAACAGCTTTGGGGTTAATTTTTGGGATGAATTAACATAATGCACTCAAAAAATGTATTTTGCGTGAAATAGGCCCTTTGATAATGTTAACACGTATTTCCATTTCTTACCATATGTAAGTTAGAAACATAAACGGCTGTTATATTTTTGGGTCTACTAATAACAAGATGGGTCTTGTAAGATGTGATAAACATCTTCCACATCATCTCTAATCATAGTACACAGCTGTGAAATTGTTGCTTTCCACCAAATATTTACTTGCACTGAACTTTTTCTCTAATCGCTGTCAACAAAAGCTGCTTATCCAAACAATGGATCACAACACCTTTTATCGCTCAACCTGTTTGCTTCATACTTTAATAACACACTTTAAAAAAAGACTATGTGTAATCCAGCATAGCTGTGAGACCCAGAATTTTGTAGGAACCTTTGGACTTTGGTGTGTTCAGACAAGGGTTGAGCGGGACTCATAAAGGAAGTAACTTTCACAAGCAGCTCAGCTTCTGGGTCTAACTGATCATAATCTAGTATATTAACTACAGTATTGCAAGAAATAAACTTTTTACTCTAACATAAAGTTCTGTTTTACCAATGATCCCATTTGAAAAGATTATAAAGACAACAGGGGAAGCGGCTGTAGATGAATAGTGACATGAAATGAAAATTGGTGCATTTTTTTTTTTAGGCCATGACCCTGGGAAGTTACTTAGTAATCGTTATCGGAGCAAAAGGTTGGAGTGTGTCCTCCTCTCTTGCCTCTACACTTGAAAATATAGATCTCAGCTCATCTTAGAATGTGACTCAGTTACAGAAATAAAAAGATCTTTTGTTAAACATTTTGTGTTGGGAAGGAGGACTAAATACTTATTTCACGATAAGATCAAAGGGGTTTGTTTTGAAACCTTAAGGCTGCTGCTACCTTCTGGTCACATGACCGTAACCTGATTAATAACAAAGTTTGACATCAGTTCCAAGTTTTACTTTAGCCATTATTACTTCCAGTAACTTCAGAACCTTGAGTATCAAAAGGGAACGGTGTAGGATGGTTTTGGACTGCTACAAAGTTGAACTCTCGGCCACCAGTTTATTATGAGACAAATGCCATCCAATGGGGTTAAGTAGTGTTTTTGATGCGGCCCTCCACTACTCGAGTCAGTGAACACTCCACTCCCATCATCCCCTTCGTGCATGTGAAAATTCTGTCTGACGCTAGAGCTGTGACAGTGTGGGATTCATTGAAACAGTGCGCGTTCAAGTTTGGTGTTAAAGAGTGAAGAAGAACAGTCATGTCACCCCACACACACACACACACAAAATCCTCCGGCCTGCCGCGTTGCGCACTCAAGAACGCACGCAGCTTGTAATAAAATAAATACAATGGAAAGTAATAATTAGAATGCAGTAAATTTGTTGTATTTCCTCACGAGACGGAAACGTCTGTTGTAGAATGAGGATGTGTATGTGCTTCTTAAACCGTTTGCATGTGTAGAAGAGGAAGCGCGTCACGTGCAACGTAGAGGGAGTGAGAGCCGCATGCAGCACAAGAGAGAGAGGCGCAGCGCAGGGAGTGGAGAGCAGTAATAAAATGTTTCCCCCAGAAACCCTTGAAGTCTGAACACAGGACTAGCAGAAAAAGTAAATTGTCAGCAAAGATAAATGTGTTTAATGTGTTTTTTTTATAGTTCCAATCATGCACCATATGCATAACTTTAAAAAATAAAATAAAAAAAACGTGCAGTGATGAGGAGATGCGGTTATCGTCACACCCCTATCTGACGGTACAGACACCCGGGGATGTGACGCCAAATGCGTCGTTCTAAACGCACATTTAGCACTTAGTGTTCACGGAGGACAAGCAGGAAGTGACTTCTCCTTATTTTATTAATTATTTTTTACTGTTTACTGGCGCGTGTCCACCACCTACTGTTGAAAGAGACATGGTGCAAAATATCGAAATGGCGCAAATCTTGCTTCAGACTTTTTTTTCCCCCCGCAGCTCTATTCTGATATATGAAAGACTTGGCGTCATCCATAACTCATTATTAAATCCAAGTCCCCGATTGGTCAACATTTGACCTTGGTTTAACTTTGAATGTGTGTTTTTAATGGCTGCATCTTTTGTATGCAGAGCCTGAAAACAGCCGTAGAAACTTCTATAACATCTTTTAAACTCAAGAGTTTTGAATTTGAAAGGCCCCAAACACACATTTTTGTGCATTACTGAAGGCCCTCTGAACGTAAGTTGAGAATCCAAGGAATCCAAGTGAATTGTAGTCGGGCTTTGGTAAAAACAAATATTCTGGCCGTTTTTGGGCTTTAGTTATGGAACACGGGCAGAGAACGAACTCGTTCAAATCGTTTTGCTCATGTACAGAGCGTGTATTAAACTATTGCAGATGTAACATTGTTTGAATGCATTATCCATTTATGAGAGGTTAGTCTAAAACACCTAAAAGCAATGAAGACTATCATGGAGTAATTGTTTTTATGACAAATATTTATCTTGAACAAATAGCACACAAGCATAAACATTATTGCCATTCCTTGATGTCAACATGTAGTGAAATGCTTCCCCAGATACTTTGTCCTTTTTATTTTAGCCAGCTTTGTGCTGAATTGTACCCAAAATAAGAGCACCCAGTATCTTGAGTGGATGTGAGAATATTTGATTTTCTAGGAACAATATTTTAAAAATAATGCATTTATTTAGTTAATGAAGTATCAGTGCTTTCGGGCAGTATTTTTAGCTATAAAGGGTGATGTATTTGTATGCAGCAATTCTACAGTAGTTTTCATTTTGTTAGCCGTTTTTTTAGAATGTCATTAGTTGTAAAGATATTAACTGAGTGCCTAATTTTACCAACAATAAGAAGCCAAAATCTACCAAATATGTTCATAATTTGTGATGTCAGTTGAAAAATCATAAGAAATAGAGAAATCCTTACCAAAAATAATAATGTATGGAAGTGGGAGTTTGAGATTAATCTTTGAGGATTAAACTTTCACATTTGAGAAAACGAGTACTTATTGTAGTGTAATTAAAATAGTCTGTTTATTCTGTTTTCATACTTTACCCAAACTGCTTCACTTCACGGGGAAATATTGAGTACATAAACTTTCATTTATAGTTGGATTAAGAATGAAACTGAAATATGAACATAGATTTATTTTTTTAACACGAGTGTTACCGATTGTCTTGAGTTGATGGCATGACTGATGTTTGCTGTTTGGAACTGCCACTCCATTATTAGAGAACAGAACCTATTTTCTTGCGTTAGCAGATGAATTGAAGATCAAAGTGAAAGGGAAATCCAACACTGGTTTTGCCTAGGCATTCAGCATCAGGTGTGTCTGCCAAAAACCAGCACAGCAGCCATTTTTCTGGCTCCGAGGTATAAAGGCCTCTGCAGCTGCACCACATATGTGCTGCATCCATGTACGCACCTCAGGAGAATGTGCTGATGTCCAGGAAAGGACGGATGGAGAGACTGCTCCTAGTGCTTTGTGTGTGGGTATGGGGGAGGGAAATATGACCTGGTTAAAGGTAACATAGGTGGAGCTTGTCGTGTCGCAAGGTTAGGTTTTCTTTGCCGGGCTGGCTGGTCCTTCATTCTTCTCTGTGCTGCCGGTGTTTGGGCTCATTGGGCTTTTAATGACCTTCATGTGTTTGTGTTTAACAAAACTCAAAATGCAGCCTCTTCCTGTTTCCCTGTTACTGGACGGGTGGCACAGCTTAGGTTTGAAATGGTTTATTTCAAGCAATCAAATAGGAATAATACACAAAAACAATACAATCATCAGTTATACATTCATACAATAACTAATCAAACTTTGGATAATTAGACATATTGATAAATATTGCTTGAAAGGGAGTGGAAGGAAGCAAATTTATGTAATCCCACCCCTGTTCTACCGTAACCATTTTATAACATGATTAATCATTATGCTTATTTCTTTTTTTTTTCTTTCTGACATTTAAGTCATGCATGATAACACTATTCCTAAGGAGTGACCTGGATCTATTGTGTCAGTATTTTGGATCCTGGTTTTATGTTAAAACACTTCAATAATTTCCCACCTTTTGAACAGACAGTTTTGAGAAAAGTCTAATCTGGAATGTAAATTTCATAACCTCCGTTTGACCTGGAAGGGAAGCTCCAGACATCCACATCTGTTTTTAAACGGCGAGTCTACAAAAGACGACAAGCAGGAAATACTGCAGCTGTGCTCAGATTTCCCACATCCAGCCATGGATGGGTGTTAATTTCAGCAGAATGAAGAATGATGAAAGATTTTTGTCCGCCAAGAACCTTTTCTTTGTTCAACACTACACAAAGGTAGAATTATGAACATGCTTAGATTATTGGTTGTCCCAATGATGACTACACTGTTCCTTGACCCATCCCCCCACCCCCCCTGGGCACAGCATGGCCTGTAGTTTACTCTTAAAACCCGTCTGTTCGTTTTCCTGGATGCCAGTTCCTCTGCGCTTTCTGTCCGGGCTTTGGTTCCACGTTCTTCCCTCTTTTAGCCGCAGCGTTCCACAACTTTTTTTTCCCCTGGTAGAGCCATACAAAAAGTCATCCAGAGGGAGTAAGGCCCATCTTTGTCTGCTGTGAGTCATTATTTTCATTGTTTGGCCGCTGCTGTTCATCCTTTGAGAAATGGCACCCTCTATGGTTGCTGCCTCAAAGTGCACTAGCAGACATTTTCCTCTCATGTCTGGCTTTGAAATGCCCATTCTGTGTGTCATACTGGTAAAATGGAGTACTCTGCTCTCAGCTGACACGCTGTCTTTTCTGTTGAATTTATCCGAATGGTGAAAACGCCTTTTAAAAAAACACTTCTTGTAATATTCTCACATTAGCAGCACACTCCTGATCATGTTTTTAGCCAGTATGCTTTTCCAGACCGCCTGCAGGTGCTGTTACAGGGAGCTTTCTGTAACGCTGATTCACTGACCTCTGCAGTCTGACTGGGGAAATGCCTTTCTCCTGTTTGTCACATGCAATACGATGACGAGACGACATTCTGCCACAGCTTAAACCAAATTTTCATCATTGAGTCGATGATCTCTAAATATAAACGTAAAAGACAGATGGATATTTATACATTTGTCTTCTTGTCCCCAGATGGAAACGGGCAGAGAGCCGCTATGCTGTGGAAAGAGCTGCAATCATCAGCCACTGGAATTGGCTTCAGGCCCACATCTCGGACCTGGAATACCGCATCCGGCAGCAGACGGACATATACAGACAGATCCGGAGCAGCAAGGTTGGCCGCTTGCTTGATTCACCAGCAAAAGGCTGCTGAAGTGTTTGGACTCTTGAGCTTTATTGTCTGTACTGGTTTCTTTCAAATGAATAAAGGGGTTTAGACTTTACTCTGGAACTTAAACGACTTTTATTCCTGTTTGCATATAAAAGAACGTCTATTTCTCTTCCTGAAAGAACATTAGAATTCCTAGCAGTGTCACATTATGTCACACAAGCAATGTGATTGAGCTTCTTTAAACAAACACTTCTAACATCATTTAACACAATCGGTGAGGTGCAGCTGCTGACTGTAAAGCGCAGACATGCCCCCCCCCCTCTGTAATGTCATTTAGTCGGTATGCATCACATCTTTGGGAGGGAAGTTCAGTGCTCATCTTTTAAATCCACAGGGCCCAGTGGAGCTGGGAGGAGTCGCCCCCAGCAGTGTGCTTGCAGTTGGGACAGAAGTCAAGACAGAACCTTCAAATACTCAGGTACAGAGGCCACGAATCATTTCATCACCACAGAGAGCCTTTTGAGTTTTTAGGTTTCGTTTAGCTTAAATAAAATAATAATTAAAATGAACTTTGTGTTTTCACGTCAAATTTTCACTAGGTTAGGAAAAACATGATGGGATAATGTTATTGCAGAAAGGTTGGCCATGACAAAGAGTGTTTTTGTTCTGGCCTGTTGTGTGTGGCTTGTTGTTTGTTATATTTTGAATCTAATAATGGGCCAGTCACTCTGCGTCGGCACGGAAACCAATGTTCTAGGTTAAGACAGGTGCTTGAAATCTTAACGTGCTTAAAAAAAGCTTGAAGTGGCAGCAGTTTCCTCTAAAACGACCATTATTTCCCCCAATGGATGGAACAGAACATTAGAACACAGAATGGAAGATTTCCTTTCTGTTAGACTTCTAATTTAAGATGCTGTTTCATAATGTTCAAATAATGCCATTCCCTTTTTTTTTCTTCCAAAATCGAGGTCTCTTGACATCTGCCTGAACAGACATGTCACAGAAATAATGTTGTCATCCATAGAGGCGGTTAGACATCACAACAGCTGCTAGCTCTTTAGAGGGGTGTCACATTTTGTATTTTTTATAAGAATACCTGGGAATTATCATATGATACTGATGAAGCACAGAACGTTTAAGTGCTAAAGAGTGTTGTCAAGTCCGCGTTGGCACAGAGTGAATTGTCTCTGGAAGGCTTAACCAGTTTGAACAAAAATTTGCAGTGAATAATTCAGAATTTCAGTGCCAGCCAGCGTGTTTGGGCTTGTCCTTACATGAAATATGCCCGGGTGTCTGAGGACCCGGGTCAGCTCGTTTCTGTCGGCAGGAGGTGTTGTCTCACTGGTTTTCTCTTATCTGTCCACGCAGGATGTTGGTTCAGAGCGGCTGGAGCACACAGGCCCCGCCCACCTCGCCAGCACAGAGCAGGGCACTTGGAGAGGTCAAAACGGACAGCCAGTTAACGGCGTCCTCAGCAGGTATGGCTGGTAATGATTGTCTTATGGTGGTTCCCTGAAAGGCGACGAGTTTTCTGAGAAACTCAAGCATCTGGGGGTGTGGCCAATGGATGCGGGACAATAGGGGTATGCTGCTGCTAATCTGCAGTGATGGGGTTTGTTTTAAGGTGGAACAGGCTTTCTATTTTAAGGTGGAACAGGTTTTTGTTCAGCTTTACTGTTCTGTTGGTCAACGGTGTAAAACCCACATTTGCTGGCGAAACGCTGGTTTGTCTGTCATTTGTGTTTATGCATTCTTCTATGTAAGATGTTTCACAAAGACTATAGTCCTTTAACACCTCATTAAAAAGAATTCAGATGTAAAATCTCTTCAATTTGGGGAGATGAAGTGATTCAGTGTCGAGTAGGAATTGGTACAGAAGCTCGGCCATGTTGGTTCCATACCGATGGGTGCATTAGTTACTACCCCTATCCTATAAAAATGCAGATTTCAGTTCTTCATGTCGGTGCTTCATTTCCGACATGTCAATCGCCTGTATCCAGGTTTGCTGTACATGTCTAGCCAGTCATTTTACCTCTCCAGCCATTGTGGGTGGGCGGATGGGCCGGAGTCAAAATGCTGAAGGCAAAGCGAGTTTGGCTGTACCGGACAGCCAAAGATTCTAATTCGACAGCCTAAATGATAAGAGTGACGTACAATGCTCTGAAAAAAGGCCATCGTCATGGCGATGAGCAGTGAAATGTGCGTTTACTTTGTTTGTGTAAATGGAGATGCAGAAAGAATGACATTCAGGAACTTTGGCACATTCAAGCGCTCTGTCACACCGCTTCCCCACACGTAAATGTTTATTCATTTATTTTTACTCATTTCAAACACTATTTAGACGCTGGGATTGTTTCAAAATGAGCGGTTTATCACCGGCACAGCACAGAATCCAAATGTTACCCCTCCACTAGAGCAGAGTTTTTGTGTGTGCGACCCAACAGGATGGCAGAAGGTGCAGACGGCAAGCAGCAGCAGCTGGCACAGGACGGCACGTGCGTGGCGGCCCGCACGCGACCACTGGTCAGCTGTAGGCGGCGGCGGCTCATTCAGCCAAACGCGGTGCCCAACCTCAATGGCAAGGTGAGCCGTGGATGTGTGGAGCTAAACCAGGTCCTTTCCTTTAGAAAATCAGAGAAGGTGGATTTGCATCAGAAGAACTTTGAAGCTCAGGAGAACTGAGGTCAGAACTCTCATCTTGGGTGCTTTGTCTGGCCTTCTGTCTTCCTTTTCGGAAAACATAAGCTATGTATGTGTGGAATAAGTTGGCTGATCCTTTTTTCTAGTCAGACATTTATCAGTCTTTTGAGACCTCACAGTTAAAACCTCTTCAATCCTTTGTTTTATTAAACAGACTGACAGATTTGTTGAAATGTTCATTTATGTTGTATTTCTATAAAGTAATAAAATGTAAACGACCTGTTTGTCCACCTTCAGAACCCGAGGAACAGCTGCTTTCAGTGTAACTGCCGGGTGAACCCCAGCTGTGTAATGTGTGGTGGCTGGCCCACCCCCAAAGAGGACCCCCAGTTCGAGCTGCCCAACCTGGAGCGCCTGTCGAGACTGGATCTTGGCATCCACCCCATTCTCTCCTTCCCTGACGGTCCGTGCAGTCCTGCTCTCTTTTTCTAAAAGCAAAAACAAATCCTGGAGTTTCCGCCACCGTTTCCTGCTTTGCATGTTATGAGGGAAACAGACGACGAGTGGTCATGGAAAAAGGGTTCTGCAGGAACTTCTTAGATTGCAGTTTGTTTTTGTCAGACGGCATTTAATCTGAGCAGCTCTTCTCTGAAATCCTGAGTTGCTTTAGATGCTTTGATTTTGTCAATAAGTGAAACAAATAAAGTTTTAGGCTGTTTTTCTGGATGTAACACTGCAGCTTATAGTTAAAGATGCTCAGGGCTCTCTGTTCCTTTTGTTTAGAGTTTCTATTTCTTGTCCCTCTCAGACATTAGTATAGGTCTGCGTCTGCAGCAGATCATGAAGAGCCAGTGGCAAACGAAATCCCTGGAGAGAAGCAAACCACTGAAGAAGCTGTCCCTCAAACACAAGCTGTCCTCTTCCAAAGAGAAGCACAAGTTCACCAACTCGCTCATGGCAGTCAGTAAGTCACATTTCCATGATGTCATCGTCTGGACTTTTAATACCAATTATGCCAGAAAGGGATGCTTAGTTAATCTAAACTAGCTTCAACGTGTTTGGGATTTTTAATGAACGAGCCAAAGCTTTTTGTGCACGGCAAGCGTGTGGAAACAACTCTTTGAGGAATCTGCTTTCTGAGAACTTCCTCCATCATCATCACAAATGTTTCCTTCTTCATGTCTGCTGGTTTGGTCGTCTGTAAAGTGAGTATGATGGACATGTGGGTTGAAGAATACAGTGATGAATGTCTTACGGGAATTCCCGGAAATCCGGGTTTTTGAGCAAACCGAACGTACTTTCCGGGAAATAAAGACCTGATCTCTACGGACAAGTCGCTTTCCGGATCAAAAAATGGTCTGAAATCAGCTAATTTTAGCTTTATTTTCTATATTTCTCCGCAGATCGCTTCCTCTATGGTCGTGGCCATCTCTCGTCTTCCCGGCCTAATTGACCAATGACGGGACGTTTTAGTTGCTTTCGGATGCGTTGACGGGTCTGATTAGCTCTGTCTGTACCACGTGGTCAGCGTGACTTGCTTCCCTAGAGACCAAAACTGGCGGACCCATCTGACACATCTGAAGAGTTTGCGATCAAATTTAAAAAATAATTATGGCAAATAATGGCAGGCATCGTCATTGTTGAGCGTGGTTACGACCTCAGTTGTGAGAAGACGATAAAAAACAAATTGAAGTGGTCTTGGCTGGAAAAAAAAGATTTTTAAGGTAGTGTAGGTCAAATACTTTTTTGTGTAAAATAATCTCAAAACCACATTTTGAAATAATTTCAATTTTAGTTTTGAGTTTCAGTTTTTATTTTGAATACATTTCTCTATCTAATTTATTTGTATTTCCTATTTACCATGATTTAGTTCAGTATAGTTGACATTAATTATAAGTATTTGATGGTTTGGACCCGCACTCCCTTAAAAAATAATGTTTACAATGTTTAGTTTAGTTTGTATGTTTGTGTTGATATTTCCCAGATTACTTAGTATTGGTGTTAAAGAATTGATGTATTATGTTATAGAATTATAGTTTAAAGCAGATCCCATATTTTGATGTAATTATAGTTTGAGGAAACAGTGCAAGTGGATGTTGTACATCAGTCATTTCTAAAGCAGAAATAATGTACAAATAACTGCTGTATTTTCATAGAATATCATAGTTACTGGTGTTCTTTTTGCCATTTGGGGCTTTGATGTTACTATATTTTAGCAATTGTAGGTTTTGCAGCTTTAAGGAAAAGCGTAGATTGTAGGATTGTGTTACTTTGAGCAATTTTCCAAATTCTTTTTTAGGACCAGCAAGTCCTTAATGGAGAGTCAAACTAGGGGTTTGAATGTTAAATCATGATGCTCTAATTAGTCTTAGTTTCTTGATTAAGAAGTGAATAACTAGCTGCCAGAATGTACCAGAATGCATCTAAGACCACGTATTTTTCCAAATGTGCGATTGCAGGGTTGGGTCACTATAAAAACCGTGCTGAGAAGCAGAGGACTTTGGACGGCAACATGGCAGGCGGCAGCGGCGGCTTGCTGGGTGCAGCCCGGCTGGAGGGCCAGGCCGGGTGCAAGACGGAGCGGCTGCACACCCTCTCCACCCCGTTAGGACCCTACGACAAGAGCTACAGTCGCAAGAGACTACGAGAGCACTCTCTGGAGCGGACTGACTGTGAGTGTTTTCCCCCAGTCAGAGTGGAATCCCCTCGGAGGATTCCTGATGCAGTGCATTGAATCTGCCTGTCTCCCTTCCTCCCTCCAGCCTCACCCAAACTTTTCATGGACTTGAGCAACCCCTGCACAACACTGGCCAACATGCACTCGACCCTTCAGAGCCCTCTGACACGGCAGCTCTCTACGTCCTCCGAGAACTCCACGCCGCTGGGCGCCGGCGGCCAGAGCGTCTCCATCACACCTGTAAGTACGCGCCTGATCACAAAAACGTCAGAGCTGCTGCTCCTAGATCTGTAAACTCTAAACAGTTGCTGGTTTGATTCCAGTCAGCTGCAAGTATCTGTCCAATTTTGATCCCATCTTTAGACATTTCCAGAATTTTGGGTGAATTGTCAGGATGTGTTTGAAGAAGTGAACGTGGGCCCGCTTCTGTTCTGTGATGTCATTCTTCAAACACAATCGCAGCAAAGGATTTTGGGAAACAGACCAACTCCAAATGTTTGTCAAATGAGAGAATATCCTGTTGATGAAAGCGTAGCTGGGATGAGTGAGCCGCCATCAGCACGACGCTTTCAGCCAAAGGAACACGGCTGGTGGTTTTGAAACACTGCTGTTATGTTTGGGTCTCCTTTGAACTTGACTTTCACCTCAGCACACTGCACCTGTAGATCAAAAAGCCGAACTTCAGATACTTTCATTTTAAAGGCATAGCTTTTTTCGGAGAACGGATCTGGTGAAACAATGATGATCTGAAATGTTTATTCCTGTTTATTGGAACAGGAAGCTCCTCTTTTATTCCTCCTCTGTGGCTCCTTGGCTTTAAAGAATAATGTTAATAAATGCTAAATGGGTTAGATGAGCACATATTTTAATTTATGCCTCATTTAGTTGTCATGGTGATAAAAATTGTTTTTCAATTGAAGTAAATCTGCTTCGGTAGGAGGATGTTTTTCGACAAAGGACGTCACGTTGTTAAAATGAAAGAAGGGATTTTTTTGATAGAAAACACTTTTACAATTCAGTTATAGAAAACAGTTTCAAGTGACGTTTTATAAGTGATTAGTTTCATGGCCACATGAACATAAATGTGTATTTTCTGACTCCACGCCTGTAACTGGGTTTGGTCTGTAACAACCTGAACCAAACGGCCCTTTGGCCCTGGTTTCTTCTCTAAAAGACGATGATGATGAGATCTTCAGGAGAACCTGTAGATGCTGTTTGAATGGTTTTCCTATTGATTCATCTTAATGCTGCCCTGATCCGTCGTGGCGTCTGTGTTTGGGCTTCTACTGCACGCGCTCACACGCCAAAGGTTTCAGGCTGGATGATGCGTCTGATCCTTTTGAGCTGAATGTTTGTGGTGAACAGAAAAACAATATCGAGGCTTTGAAATGGAAACTGAAACGTCGCTCACAGGTTTATGTTTTTGTGGTTGAATCAGAGATGACAGGAAGCAGAAACTCTGCAGCTGCTGGAGGAGCCGCTTCTGAAATGAATTAAAAGGTTTATTACTGTTCATGTCTGGATGCTGAGGAAGGATCAAAGTGGAACAGATCCTCATCCATATCTGTACATCAGAAGTCTGAAACGGAGGTCAAATTGTTGTATTTCAGGGTTCTGAATATTCATTCCAGCTTTTTCCCCTCTAGCAGCAGCCAATCAAGAGGAGGCGTGGAGAGAGCTCCTTCGACATCAACAACATCGTAATCCCCATGTCTGTGGCTGCCACCACCAGGGTGGAGAAGCTGCAATACAAAGAGATTCTCACACCCAGGTAGGTGCAAACCCCCCCCGTGATCTGCCCCTTCCACCTGTTGTTTCATTCGGACCAAACTCTCATGGCTCTTGTTTTGTCAGTTGGCGCTCGGCGGACATTTTCTCACAATCCATAACTGAGGAGGAGAACGAGCGCGAGGTAAAGCACCTTTCTGTTTGTCACCGTGGCGATGCTTAGATCGCATGTTTCTGCGCAGCAGACTGACGTTGGATTGTTAAAACACTGAGACCCACTCATCTGAAAAGGCTGTTTTTGTTTTTTATTTGTTTTAGTAACATTTTTCTGCTGATGGAGGAAATTAAAATTGCATTTCTGAGTATTTCTTCATTCAGATCGGCGTGAATCAGGAGTGAATTGATATTTGAAAAAGGTCGTATACGTGGCGTAGGAAATACGCTGGGCGGGGCAAAGGCTCCCCGCTCCGCTCCATTCTGATGCATCTGCTTGTAGACAAATGGATCCATTTATGTCTGAACTGGCATCTGCAATAATGGATAGCTCCATCATTGCTCGCCATTTTTCTTTCAGCGATAACGTTAGGTTGGGGTGTGAGGGGATGTAAGCTAGCAGGAGAGCATGGAAACAGAATAAGAACAGCAGAGACGGCTCTTCCCCAAACAAACGGCTAATAGATGTGATGTCATGCTGTGATGCAGGTGGAGGACCTCTCGGATGCGGCCTTCATCCAGCTCCATCAGCCCTACGAGGACCAGGAGCGCAGCCGCTGGACCTGGATGGCGCTGGCTCCTGCCAAACGGAGGGGCAGCAGGTGAAAACGCACAGGCTCCAGTGTCCCTGTGTTTTGTGGTAGGGGGGAATTTCTGAAGGCCGCCTTTGTTTCCCTCAGGTCATACAAGTCTGTGGATGGGCGCACCACACCGCTGCTGTGTGGCACCAACCCTCCCACCCCGCAGCCTGCATCCCCAGACCCCGGCCCCTACCCCCTGCTCCACGACTACAGTCATGTGCCGTCACCCATGAGTCCGCCCAGCCCCGACACCTCCTCCAACCCCCAGACCCCGTGCTCAAGGGACTCCCACCGGCTGCTGTCCAACGAGGATACACGATGCTCGACGCCAGATTTCACCTTTGAAGAGCGGGTATGTGGCCCGATCGACCGCCGCCTCCGTTTGTCTGATTCTAACGGCACAAAATCTGGTTTTAAATCAACAACTGAGCAGCTGCTTTCACACAGCCATGAGCTGAACAAGCTGAACGGTTTCACAGCGTTCATCAGACCCAAGAGACCCAGTCAGAGCAAAGTTCTGAAATCTTCTCCACTCTGATGGTCTGGATGAGAGCTGGGAATCTCTGGAAGAGCAAAAACAAACCTTTTCCTTCGTTGTCGAGTTCAAAACGTTCATCAATCCTCAGGTTTTAATTTTTTCCTGATGTTTAAGAATAAAGATCACAGCCGACGCTCAAGTCGAGTCAGCAGTTCCACTGCAGTTGAATCAGAGCTGGTGCAGGTAGTTGATTACAGCTGGAACGAGTATCCGGATACTCAAATACTCCCCAGCTGTTCCTGAAAATTCAATTATAAATATTAGCGATGTCCCACATAACTGATCTTTATTAATATACTATAGTTAAAAATAGACTCCATAAAATGTAATTAAAGCTCTAAAATGCAGAATGTTGGATTTGAAATTCATAAATCAAAACCAGAAGCTTCTCATTTTCTAAGTAAAGCTAACGAGTGTTTTCCATAGAGATCAGTTAAAAAAAGTTACAAATATGATGAATATGATTTTAAGAAAAGTATATAAACCTTATGTTGGAATCAGTTTGTAAAACATGTCTGTTTGAAAACCCTGTGAGCGTTTTTATTGTTGCATTTTTATTCAGGTGTTTCTTCATTGTGTCAAATATTTACTGGAACTGTAGTCAACAAAACTTTGAGGATGGAAAAATTGAGGAAAGTCTTCAGGATTTGGTCTAAAATGATCCTAAACAACAGTGCTGGTTATGTTTTGTTTACTGATGAGGTTAACCAGGAAGTTCACAGAAAACCTTGATACATACTTTGTTTTCTCCTTAAAAATCAGTTTTTATCTGTTCTGTTTTGTCGATTCTCTTCTCCTCTTCTAGACAAAGACAGATTTTACCTCCGCACACCCTCTCCACGGGGTGGGGAGGGCGTGGAGCCGCTTCGTCAGGCCCTCCAGTTTAAATACATTTTCATAGATCCAGTAATTCATCCATAGAGCAACAGATGGGATCGTGCTTTGATCTGTGGATCACTGATCCTGATTTGTCAATGAGATCACCACCTTGATAACGATGTTGATGGCGTGTGCTGGTCGACACGTCAAAGTTCTACATGAACCCCTAACTCTGTCCCCAATAGAAGTCTAAATGATTCTGATTGGATCGTCACTGAAGGATTCATGTTTCAACTCTCTTAAAGCTTCAAGGTTGTTCATTTCATCCTCTTGTTTTCCAACCAGACGGTCGCGCCGTGGGAGCGCCGCAGCTTCCCCCTGCCAGAAGACCCGGCACCAGAGCCCGAGGCGGAGCCCGACCACATCAGGCCCAGAATGCGCAGCATCTCAGGTTGCCGAGCAACAGCTTGTGGACGCCTGGACTCAGACGACATGGAGCTGCTGTGTGACGACGACAGCAGCTTCAAACAGCGGGCCTCCACCCACCGATGAGCGCTGAGCCGGGGGAGGTGGCTCCGCCTCCTCCTCCTCGCCGCTGCGCAGCTCCTCTCTGGCATTAACAAGCAGAACCTCAAAGCAGAATAAGATATATATATATATAATGGGTTCCTGTTGTTTGATATTCAAACATCAGTCTAATACTTTCACAGTTTTTAGTGAACATTATGAAGATAGAAGCCTTTCCCCCACACTTGTTTTTGTCACAGCAAAAAATATAAATGTAAAAAAAAAAGTATAAAACAACACATTACAAAAAAGTTCTGTAGTAAGCTAAACAATGTACATGGGGGGGGTTAGTGGTGTTTCATATGTCGCGTGTACATTTGTAGCGCACTATGTAGCGGACTCCTCAAAAGATGGCCAAAGGGTGTTTTCTATAGTTTGCTTGTGATTCCCATGTACATTTTTAGTGGAGTGACGAATAACAAAAGAGAAAAAAAAGCCCCCACCTCTCCTTCCACCCCCTCAAATAAACAGGTACATTTGGAAATTGGGTCCCCCCCCCCCCCTGCCGCCACCACCTCTAGGGGTCACCTAAGATCACCAGAGCACTTCCCACAGTCCAGCCGAGTTGAGCTGGTTTGTCGTCTTTCTGTTCTGCATTCCTGACTCGTTCTGTTTGTCGTTTCGCCTTTTCCAGAGCAACACAACCTTTGTGTGTTTGAACCGTCAATCATTCCTTCAGCATCTGCGCAGACGTGTGGGCTCAAACCAGCGGGGTGTCTGGTTTTTTTCTTTAAGCACTTGTTCAGCAGGAAGGTGCTGCGCGTTGGGGAGTGGGGGCGGAGCTGATGTCAGTCTCTTGACAGCGGAGACGCCGGCACCCCGGAGCGCGTTTTGGCTCCTCCCCCTCCTCCAGTTCAAACTCCACACAAATGTAGCAGCAGCCGCCCCAAAGCTCAGGTTCTTCAAGGGAATCTTTTCTTTGCTTTTGCATTTTTGTTGTCCAACGATCTAAAGCGGATTTTGTTCGTCCCACCTCACGGCCTCCACATAATCAACCCCCCCCCCTCCGTCTTCAGTAACGAACTGCTATGCAAAATAGAAAAGGAAAAAAAAACTGGTTTTCATTTTTCACCTCCTTTTTCTGTCACAGCTGTTGAGTCACTGTTCCTTTTCTTCTTTTTTTAGTAAAGCAAGATGTCAATGTACCTGTTTGATTGTTGCAGCAGTTAACCTAATCAAAACGCAGAATCGTTTTTTCGTTTTTGTAAATAGTACCATTAAAACATTTATGTTTAACTTGGAACCGCCGCTCCGGTCTCAGTCATTCACACACATCCAACAACCCACTTCGTAGCATTTATTTCAAATACACATATACAGCAACAAGAATCAGTTATTGATCAAATGCACAATGACGACAGCCACATTTCCACAACTGTACAGCGTCAGAAGGAAGGAGGGCGGCGAGTCCTGGAACCAACCCCATTTCAGTCCTGCATTCAGAGAAGCATGGTCTACTGCAAAGAAAATAAAGATAAAAAAACAACCCCTGCATGCAGATTAGGTGACAGAAAACACCCAGAGTTAAACCAAATGTGGAATTTTTGCACACCAAAACCCTTTCAGCGAGTAAATCCAGTATAAACAACTTTAGAATGCATGAGGAGGTCGGCCTTTGAAGACGTGCATGCATAAGCACTTCTGAGCGCCTGGCATAGATTACTAGCAATACAGCAGGGTGAGTTCACGGTCCAAAAGAACGCAGGAACAACTACGCCTCTATCATTTAGGGCCAAGTCGTTTGCAGGAGGGAGAATCTGGAGCATGCTTTTATTTTGAAAGTCCCTTCAGCTGCGGAGAACGACAAGCTCTTATTTTGGCCAACCAGGTGGCAAGTGTTGGGGACAACGAAACACGGTGTTGCATTCAGGGACGTTCGTGAGCTCTAGTGAATTGGTGCTGTACAGTTTATCCCTCTGACGCTCGGCAACAGTAATTCTGCTGGAATACTTTTTTTTTTTTTCCTGTTGCAACCTCCCTATGTTTAGGATCTTTCATAACTAATAAACAATATTTTGCCTATCCTTAGTGCGTATGGCAGTTTGAATACTGAAACCGGCGACAAGCACAACCCATGGACTCAGAAATGACACGTAGCAAGCTGTAGCACATTTACAATGAGAGCAGTAAAAAAAAATACACTAACCAGCAGCAGGCACAATACAAATGTCTGTTTTTTTCCATATCAAATACATGTCATATCCACAGAAGATTATAAAACTGTGCCCAACACAAAGCAAAGGTTCCTAGTCTAGCCGTTTCTGTTGGAGGCAAAAATTCAGCTGCTGAGAAGCCGAGTCCTTCCTGTCAAAGCCAGCGAACGCGTCACGAACCTGAGAGGCGGAGCTTCTCTGCACTTTCAGGGCCACTTCTAAACCAGATCCCACACCAGCATCCTCGCAAATGGGGTTTGTGTTTCAGGAGGGACCAATTCTAGTTCCTTTTCAAGTCTTAGGTCTGCAGGTCCAAACGGCTAAACTCCAAGTCCAGGTGGGAGGGGTCTTTCAGAGAGGAAACCTGATCAGCTACTGACCTGTTTCATTCAGAGCAAACAGCAGCCTGCTGCACTGAAGCCACGCCCACCGCGCCTCTACCAGAACAAGGATGGGTCGGGTCCATTAGCTGAGAGGCAAAACTAGGTCCCCGAGATCAAGTCACTCAAGTCCTCGTCTGAACTAAAGTCTATTGACGAGTCTTTACTTGTAAATAACTATGTAAGACCTAACTGACTCGGGTCTTAAAAGCACCAGTCCAAGTCAGGACTTGAGTCTAGTGAGTACAAAAAAGAAGATAGTCAAGTCTTTTTTGCTGATGCGAGTAGGAATGCACCCTTCTCCCACAAGGGCTATTGTGGCAGCAAGACCTGACTCAAGTCCAAGTCAAGCCTCAAGTCTTAAAAGCACCAGTCCAAGTCAGAGATTAGAGATTAGGTGTCATGAGTACAAGTTTACTCTTTAGTTACTCTAGAAGACCTAACGGTCAACCAAGTCAAGTCTTAAAACAGTGGTGCAAGTTGGAGCCCAAGTCTTTTTGTGTACAAGTCTTTACTCCTTCATACTATTTGAAAAACCTTTGACACAAGTCCAAGTTTCAAGTCTCAAAAATACCAGTCATAGTCTAGATCTGACGGTTCCGAGATGGAGTCCAAAATGATCTCTTACAACACAAGTCACTCTAGTCACTTCATGACTGGCCCAAGTCCAGCACAAGTCCTCACTTCTAGACCCTGTTTCTATGGTAACAGTACAGACACTGAAGATTTGCTGGTCGCTAGAACAAACGAGTCTGCACAAGTGAGCCACAGAATCTGGGTTCAAGTCACTCGCATCGCTTAGCTTTTGCATTTGTGGGATTAGAACCAGCACCTCAACACGACTTGTTTAAAGCAAAAAACCCTTTTTTTGGGTTTAATATCAAAATTCTTTGTTTGGGGCGTGGCTTTTTGTTTGACATGCAGAATAACCAATAACGCTTCAGTGACTTTCGGGGCGTGTTTGCCCCGCCCATATGCCCATTTTTGGAAAGTAGGTCAGTTTGTGTAAAACTTCTTCTCCAAAATGATCTGCATTGAAGGGATGAGGCCGTAAAGCATTCTGGGAAGCTTAGGGATGCTGGGATGGGGGAGGCTGGAGCCCCCTGCAGCCCTTTCGGGCGCTCGCTGGCTTTCACACAGACGGCGGCTCTTCTCAGCCGGCTTGTTTTTTTTTTTGCCCCCGTTACCCCCCGCAGCTTGAGGCGCAGCACGCCGGGACGACACCAAGCAGAGACAGCACTGAGGTCCAAGAAGCCTTTTCCTGCCTCAACATTATTTTTTTTGTTTGTTTTTTTTTCCCTAAAAGCGGTTTGACCCTGTAGCTGTTCCCTCACCAAACATTCTGCATTCTCCTGCGTTTTAAGGGGAAATGAAAAGCAGACGCCCATGGAAAGGTGAGATCTGACAGGATGTAGCAGGACGTGTGCTGAGGTCAAATCACTTCTTCAATTCACGAGGGTTTGGTTCTGCTGGGGCGCCTTACGTCTTAAAGGGTCACCACAGAAAATGAGAGGAGGATCCACAGAGACAAATCAAAGAAATTTCGGCCTACTTATTCTTTTAGGACCTAACAGCCTCGAGAAGGTTAGCAGAGGATCACCAGTGAAGATGGGCAGCTAAAAAAAAGTCCTGTGAGAGTTAGGAGGAAGGCAGAAGAACCCCTCCACGCCGTCGCGCGGCGGACGCGCTCACAAGCCCTGTTTGGCCAGAGAGGCGGACACCTGGTCGGCCAGCGTGGAGAGCTGCGGAGAGTCCGCCATGTTGATGCTGCCTGAGGAGGACACGGTGCTGAGCTGGTGGGGGGAGTCTTCCAAAGACACGATCTCGGCGCCGTGGTCGGTGCGGGCCTTGGCCGTCTCACGGAAGGTCAGCTTGTGGGACTCGATCTGCAAGGAGGTCGGAGGAGATCGGTCAGCAGCCGAGCTACTGCAGATACGGGGTTCCTGTTTTTTCAAATCTTTTCCAGATCAGGAACTCCCTGATCTGGGAGGCTCCGTTCCATCTGTTCAGTAAACCCAAAATAAACTGAGGCGTTTGTGCAAAAAACAGGAACAGAAAACGGCAGCAGAAACCACATTTTTCTGGATTTTCTTTAAAGTTGATATGGGAAGAAAAATCTCAAAGACTTGTGTTGTAGGCTGTAATTTTTCTGTTTTTCCTAGCACTTGTGCTATCTTATGGGGGTCCAGATGCCCCCCTCCCAATGTTTACGTGCCTAAGAGTTGAGGAAGTCTGCATTAGGGCGTCTTTACTTTGGTTTTATGTTTGAAAAAAACCCAAAACATTGATTTTATGTTATTATTCTGAACCAAAATAGGATTTTAATGGTATATTTGAACATTTCACACAGCTTTGTAAGGTCCTGTTACTGCCACCCCTGATCATTAGTATCCAGATAACAGATCACTGGATAAAACACATTTAGATTTTCAATCTGGAAATGATCAGAAAGTAGAAATGAAACATTTGTGGAAAAATTAATAGATTTAAAAATGAATCATTTTAATTTAAACATTTTTTTTTACATTTAAATTAAAAACGAATTTTTAAAATTATATTTGTTAGTATTTGAAAAACACAAATAAAACTTTTACGGTAAAAATAACCATCTTTATGTAGGACTGTGGCAGGATGCTAACAGGTCGTCTGCTTCTGCTTAAAGAGGCTGAGGCTCATAGGTGAAAGGTGACGGTGACCTCACAGTCAACTGCGGTGCGTCTCAGTGACGAAGGGGTTAAATGTTGCAGAGGTTTCCAAAGACAAATCTGTCTGGTGCGTGTGACGCGGCTAATTGCTGTGCACAGCATGTGCAGCAGCATGTGCTGACAGCGTGCACACGATGCCTCACAGCCACGCAGCTCAGCTGTCAAAGGGTCCAGATCAAAGCCCGTATGAAGGACCAGCTGAAATGGGAGATCTGCTCAAGATCTGCTTTGTTGTTGTTGTTTTTTTAATATGGCAGGATGCAAAAACAATATCAAACGCAACTCTGCTTCTAATTTCAACAAACTCCAAATGAGCTGATTTATAAAAAAAAGTATTCTTTGATAAAATTTACTTTGGGAAATTTAGATTCAAGCCTAATGCCCTACCCGTTTTGAAGCATAAATGTGTCCATAGATGCAAACTACAGATGATTTATGCAAGAAATCTAATTACAAATGGAATCTGGAGCGCCCTCTGGTGGATAACAATGATAAGTGCAGAACACTGGAAAAGCTGCTGGATATTTTTGAATTCTTATTTTTGCTAAAGCAAAACATGGGTTCAGTATGTTGATAGATAGATAGATAGATAGATAGATAGATAGATAGATAGATAGATAGATAGATAGATATGTATTTTTTACCCAAATGGTATTGAAATCCATATTTTGCACTAAAGTCTTGATCAAATTCTCTTTTAAACTCTTGCATGTTAATTTAAATCAGAAATGTGTTTTTTTTTTACTTATATAACTGAGAGGAATCCGGATGCTGAAGCTCAACGAAGCAGCTCTCAGACGCAGCTGACTACTGCAGCCTGCAGATACTTACGGGAGTCCTCAATCTTTATGAGGGGGTGCGTCAGGATGGGTGTGATGGGTGCTGAAGGGACAGTCTGAGGTGACTGAGGGGGGGTGGTGATGGGGGAGGGAATGGAGAGGCTGTCTGAGACGCTCCCCTCTGCATCCTTCTCCCTCTACAGAGGAAGGCCCGTCAATGACAAGGCATGCAACAAAAACACAGGATGGTTTCAACACAAAGAAAACAACGCAACACAACATGAGAGAAATGACAACTGCAAATCAAGAAACATTCACAAGAAAAGAAAAAACAAAGCAGGATGGAACCAACGAAAAAAAACAGAGCCAAACACAGATGGAAGCAGCTTTCATAAATGAGAAACCAAACAAAACTAAATTTTCTACAAAAATGATGAAGTTAGGAATTTTGTTTTTTTTCTGTTTATGAATCCCAATTTTAGTTGTTGACTATGTTGGATTTCTGGTCTGCAAAAAAATAAAAAAATAATACACAGAAGTAAAAGTGAAAGTTTAAAGCCTCGTATTTTGATATAAGACCAACAGTCACAGAAAAAAACAGGTGTTTTATGAACCTAAAAGTTATTTGAAATACCACAAGAAAAATAAATCGTCAGAGTTAAGATTTTTTGTAGTATTTTCCTTAACCCTTGTGCTATCCCATGGGTCAAGATGACCATTGACGTGTTCTCCCTACCATGACAAAGGTGGATAAAGGTGGAGAGGATTTCATGTAATCCATGCACACCAAGGAAGATCACAAATTATTGAAGAAAAAAGGTTCAGAGCACTGTCTAGTGGGTCTAGATGACCCAACTCCCAATGTTAAAGTGCCTAGCACAAGGGTTAAATTTCAAAATAAAAGTCCATCTGAGCTGCTGCTGAACAAAAATCAGGTAAGCGAGGCCAAAGAGAGATATTATTCAAAGGCTGATGCACATAAAGACCTATCCAAACTGAACAACCAATAACATTGTATAGAGAAAAAGCCTTCAGTCTCCAATTATGGCTGTTGTCCTCATCCAACATTTTATTAATGCTGAGATTAGAAATAAAAATATCTGTAAATGTGGACTCGTGCAAAAAAACAACTCACAATTAAAAATGTTCAAAAGAATTTTTAACCTTTAAAATCCCCAAATATTTAAGATTAAGATTTTTTTCAAACATTTAGAAAAAATGAATAAGCATTTTTAAAGCTAAAATATCAATTTAACTGAAATGACTTTCATACTTTTAAGTGTGTTTGGCCTTTTTTTTATTATAAAAGGAATCTTTTCAGCAGCCTTTGTGCCTCAATGATCCTAGATGGGCAACGTGCAGCATTTACAAGATTTAACCTCTTTATAGAATGTTTGCTTTTCCTAGCAACAAATATCTAAGAAAAAAAACAATGTAATCAAACTTAAAAGGGGCTTTCTCCTGCTGAGAAGAAAGCAGAGAGACGTCTGTGACAGAGAGCAGCTGATGGCTTTTGTCATGGCGTTTTTACCCTTTTAGCCCCGCCTCCAGGAACGTGTTTGATGTTGTCCAGAGAGCCGATTTTCGACTGGACCTTAAACTCCAGCTTCTCGCTTTTAATCTCAACGTTTCCCCCACCTGGAAGAGAAGAGAGGAGAGCGCCACCTTTACTAAAAAAAAGGAAGGGAAGAGAAAGCGTGTTCAAAGTGTCATCATGGGAAGAATTTCAGGCTAAAACGGAGCAAAAGTCACAATTAAAACCTCATCTGTGACCTAAAGCTGTCCAATGAGAATCTGAAGTGATGATGTCATCACGCAACATCTTCACATCCTGTTACGTCTGTTGGCTTTAAACTGACAGACATGTCAGGGTCCATGAAATTAATTGTGGTGTGCCTCAAGGTTCCATCCTTGGTTGCTTGCTTTTTAACATTTACATGCTTCCTCTGGGGAATTTCATCAGGAGCCACAACATCAGCTTTCATAGCTTTGCTGATGACACCCAGCTGTACATAGCTATGTCTCCTGATGACACACGACCAATAGAAGCACTTTTTAACTGTATTTTAGATGTCAAATTATGGATGGCAAATAATTTTCTGCAGCTCAATCAGGACAAAACGGAAATTTTAGTCATCGGTCCCGAAGCCAAGAGAGAGAAACAGTTTCTGAAGCTACAGGAACTTTCATTAAGCCTTTCAGAAACAGTCAGAAACCTGGGTGTTATCTTCGACTCTAAGATAACTTTTATCCCACATATAAAACAGGTGGTTAAAACTGGTTTTTATCATCTTAGAAATCTGGCTAGAGTCCGTCCACTACTCTCTCTGGCTAATATGGAGATGCTAATGCATGCTTTTATCATGAGTAAAGTTGATTATTGTAACGCCCTGCTTGCTGGTCTCCCAAAAACTAACATTAGGAACCTTCAGCTTCTCCAGAACTCTGCTGCACGAGTTCTCACAAAGACCAGGAGGCGGGCTCACATCACCCCAATTTTAAAATCCCTGCATGCCCCCCCATATGCTTCAGGATTGATTTCAAGATACTTTTAACCGTTTTTAAATGTCTTAACGGTCTTGCGCCTTCTTATTTATCAGATCTTTTAGTAAAGTATGAACCCTCGCGGACCCTGAGATCCTCTGGCACTGGTCTGTTAACCATTCCGTTTGTAAAAACTAAAACCTATGGGAAGCTGCGTTTCAGCACTATGGCCCCCGTTTATGGAACAGTCTGCCAGAGGACCTGAGAGCCGCAGAGACCATTGATGCTTTTAAGAAAAGGCTCAAGACGCATCTTTTTAACCTGGCTTTTAGCTAATTTTTTTACTGCTTTTATTTATTTATTCAGTCATTTATTTATATGTTTTTTTATTTTTTTTTATTTATCTAGCCATTTTATCTTGTTTTATGAACTTGAACCTGATTTTTAACGTGTTATTTTAATTTACCTTATTTCAATGTTTTATTGTTTTTATCCATATCTTAACTTTTCTATTCTCATTTTTATTCATTTTTATTTCCGGTTCCTCCTCGTCAGCTGGAACCTCTCCCTCTGGGTCGGCTGCTGTTCAGCCACTGCGGCTCTAGATGGGGACCTGCATGACCGCTTAGCTGTGGTGGAGCGGTCCCCGCCTGTGATGCTGCATTTGGCTGGTTATGCGGCTGTTCACAGAGGGGGAGGTTCCAATTATCAGCGTTTCCAGCATCTTGTTTTTGGGCTCAGCCTACTTCTCATTGCATTCTCCCATCAGTTAGGGGGTGGGAGGTGTGAAAGGAGTGGGGGGCTAGGTACAGGGAGGGGGGCCCTTTTTATTTCTTTATTTTTATTTCTTTATGTTTTAATCATCATGCTTGTTCTTATATTTTGTTGTGTTTTAATTTAAAGCACTTTGTGTTATATTTTTATATGAAAAGTGCTTTATAAATAAAGTTTGATTTGATTTTGATTTGATGTGGCGACTTGTTTCAGTATTTTTTCTGCTATACTCAAAATGAAAGCGCAGTGCTTCTGGGATCACAGCAAAGCAGAATAAATGCACGAATGACTGGTGGAAAGAAGTCACACCACAAATCCTTCATCCATTCAGATGCTCAAAAACCAACCCCAATGAAAATGAATGGTGCTTTTGGTGTTTTTAACATGTTCTTGCAGCATTTTTCTGATGACGGAGGCCATATATGAAGAAAATTCAACTAAAAATGTCACTTCTGCGTGTTTCTTTATTCGGTTTTGTGACAAAGCAACTGCCATGGGCGGGGTCACAGTCTCTGAGCTGGAATCTGGATCAAAACTGTACGGCCTGGATTGCTCAACATTGTTCACCGTCTTTGCCATGCTAATGTTAGCTTGGGCCTGTGAGGGGCTGTAAGCTAGAGGGAGAGAGTGTAAACAAAGGGCCAAGGCTAATACCCTGCGCCAACAGTCCCGCCCACAACTCAAAAGCCAATTTGTCATGAACTCCTGCCGCTCTGCAGAAACTATGTCCTAGAAGATGACAGGATTTTGGCTAAAAATGATGTAATCATAATTAAGACAAAACTTTGATAATAAATCACAATATAGCTAAGGTAATGTGGTGTGCAGCTGCAAAGAACAGCAGAGTTGTTTCCCCCTCTAAGGAGGCAGCAGTGGATGCAGTTTAGTGTTCTGTGACAGAAACTCAGTTGTGAACGTTTTGCTTGTTCACACAAAGGGCAGTTTGGATAACAAAGGAATAATGATTATTAACCCTTTTACGCCGGAGCTTCAGTTCCAGTGTTGACATTCTAGTTCAACCATTTGAGCAGTAATCATGACTACAGCAGATCCTGTCGCAGAGAAAAGCGGCTCTGCGCCATAATGCAACACTTTACGTTAATAATGTACAAAGCTGATATGGAAAGCTGCTTTTCTCTGTCAGAATCAGCTGATGGATCCTGTAAACAACTGAATAGTTACACTCTTTAGGTGTCACCAGCAATTAAATCCTGCAGATGCCAGGAGTCTGCTGAAAAACTGTGTTTGTCAGACAAGCTGTAATCATCGTAATACACTATGGGATAAAGTAAGCTTTTTTTCTTAATGTTCTTCATTTTCTTCAGATTAAGGATGGCCACAAATGTCATCATAGTCATGAGTCACAGGAGATATGATTGAATCATTGCATTTACAGCTTTGGAAAAACTCAAAGGTCTGATTTAACCTGTTTCCACCTATATCCCTAATACGAGGATGAATCTTAAGACAGCCAGCATAAACAGGTTTAGCTGTGACCACAGGTCAAGTCAACCAATCAATTGGCTGACTTGACTTGTGGGCGGGGCTTCAACCATAACACTTTTTAGATATTTAAACAAACACAAAAATGAACAACTAAATACTAGCAGACACTTTAAAAGAGGAGCACATGGAGACTTTAAATGAAGCATTTTACAACAAAAATCAACATTTATAAACTACAAATGTCTTTAAGTTCATGTCGCTCAGAGTTGGTGTGAGAACATCCAGAGAAGCAGAAAGACGGGCTGAACTCAACGGGGAGGACCAGCCTCTGTTAGAAAGCAGCAACTCAGAGAGCAGTGGGGCTGGAAAAAGGCTTTTTACCTGGTTTGTGATGAATGTTGGCTTTTGATCCACACTTTGAGGTGACGGTGCTCAAATCGATCTTTTTGTGGACAATCTGAACCTGCAGAGGACACAATAAAAACACAAGGTGCCTTGTTTAAACCCAGAGGGAAACAGACCGCCGCTAACCTGTAATCCGGCATATTAGTTGGTTAAAAAGCAGGTTCATCAATTTGGAATGTTAATGCACAAACTAGATTAAAGAAAAAACACTTAGATCTAAGATGACGGTCTGAACTCATGTTGAGGAGATAAACGCTGTTTTTTTTTTCATCTGAACATCAGAATGTGAGCTCATCTCAGCTTCGTCCGGAAACAAAGCGCTCACTTTCTCCCCACTGAGGTCATCAGGCTTTGTTTGACGAAGAGGCCCAGGACACAGGCTCCTCTGTCACGCCTGCCTCACAATCATTTCCTTTCACCTTTTGTCAAATTAAGATGTTTACAACCAAACTCTCTAGCAAGCAGAAACATGAACACAATGGAGAGAATCATGCTGGATTAGGAGCCCGTTTGGATGGGTGATTACAGTCAATCTGACAGATTGAACAGAATTATCAAACTCAGATTAGGACAGGAGCATCACACGTGAAATGCTCATGACCCGTCGCGGCTGATAAATCTGTCCGTGTTCGGAGGGAGAGTCAGGAGGGAAGTGTTCAGGGACACACGGGAGGTTTCGTGCACTCCTGCTGCTTCCTGAAGGAGCATTCAGCAGAAGCAGGAAGACATTCGTGGACGGCAGCCGCCCGTCTGCCGCCGCCCGCTTTTTCTACTCACATTGCCACCACCTGGAACATGACCTAAGTTATCTTTGGAGCCGCACCGGGACTGCACACTGCTCAAATCCAACTTCTTCTCATAAATTTGAACCTGAAAAGTTGAAATTGTTTTAAATAAACGAATGCAACAGCAGCAGAGTGATGATGAAGACCAGAGCTGTGGATGCAGGAGCAGCAGGGCCTGAACACAGTCTGTCTGTGTCTGGCTACAGAGCGGAAACACTGAGCAGCAGTCAGCCAAAAACCATGTAAGAAAACCTCGTCATTTCACACTGGGAAGCATTTTTTTTAGGTTTGGGAGATTCTGACTTCATATAATATCAGTGCTAAGTGACACAAGTCAATGCTTGGAGGCTGCTGAATAGGAAAAACTCTTGGAGCTTCTGGGTTATGGATTGACTTTAGGATCCTGTAGTTTTTAAATGTCTTAACGGTCTTGCATCTTCTTATCTAAACCCTCACAGACCCTGAGACCCCCCCGGCACTGGTCTGTTAACCGTTCCGACTGGAAAACCAAACCTTTTCAGCATCAAGGCCCTCAGTTATAAAACAGTCTGAGGGCTGCAGAGAGCATAGATGCTTTTTAAAATCCATCTTTCGAACTCGGCGTATATCTATTTCGAATTGATTAAATGTTATTTAATTTTTTTATTTTACACTAGATCAATAAGAACTCATTTTAATATTCCCTATTCTTTATTTAATTGTTTATTGATTTTATCAGTATTTTTACTTTCAATGATCACTTTTTTTTTCCAGAGCCCCCTCCCTGTGGGTTGGGTGTAGCTCTAGATGCATCGGCACCTTGCTGTGGTGAGGCTGGGTCCCCCCCCCCATGATGCTGCACCTAGGTGGGTATGCAGCTGCTGCCAGGGGAAGATGTCCCAACTATTAGCTTTTTCCACCAAGTATGAAGATTGCTGCATAGATCAACATTGATTGATCTTTACTGACCCTTGAGGCCAATTCTGTTTCTGTTTTTGTTTCTATGTCCATTTATAGCTGGATGTGTGACAGACACTCTACCACAAGGCCACTGAGCTGCAGGCACTCCAGTTAATAATTGCCCTAAAATTGGGGCAACCATTTGACTTTAGTTTGACTTTATTAAGAAGAAAAAGGAACCAGGTTCAGTTCACAAAATAACCACTAGGTGGCTTGTCAAGTATACTTTATTAATTCCCTTTTACTTAAATGCAACACAATTCAACAAATTAAGGCATTCCTCTGCCTTCAAAGGTTTTTTTTCTGCACATTGAAATTTGAACATTAAATTTGATTTTGTCTGGACATAAGTAATCCTGGAATAACCTTTTCATTTTTTAGACAGATTCTGATGAGCCTGTGGCTCAAGATCTCAATTTAAACTAACACTTGTTAGTTGGTCTGCTCAGGAGAAGAACAGTCCGCCAAAGGACGACGGCGACGAGCCGCTCGGCCTCACGACAGGAACCCATGCCGCTCAGCTGCCCCAGAATCTGCTGACAGAAGCTCAGACGAGGCAGATTCAGCCTCTAGTGTCGATTCGAGAAACAGTGAAGGTGCAGAGAAGGTTACCACACAGTGATCGGAAACAGAAAAGTTTGGTCCTGCAGTCATGCAGTGTAGTCCACACACAAAAAGGAGCAGGGTTAGTGATGGGGGGTTGAGGTGGGACCGTTTCAGGATGCAGTTTTGAAAAAACCGGGCTGATCTGGATGAGCCAGAGAGCGCGGGACACCTTTCTGAGAGGATTTGTTTGGATGCTGAACGGTGAGCGAGTCATCCCGTACTCACATTGCCGCCACCAGGAACATGTTTGATATTGTCTTTGGAGCCACACTTAGACTGGACATTACTAAAGTCCAACCTCTGCTCAAGTATTTTAACCTGGAAAAGTCACAGATCAGGGCAAGACACGGTTACCGAGGAAGCAGCACCGCAAGTGAAGTGTTACACACAACTGTAATGACAGGAAGTCAGTGTTGTGGAACCAAAACTAACAAAAAGCTTCAAATTCTCATATTTAAAGCTCTTCCTTTTAAAAGAATGGCCAGGTGTCTCACCTTTCCTCCTCCAGGTGTGTGCTTTATGTTGTCTTTAGAGCCACAGCGGGACTGGACACTTGATAAGTCCAGCTTCTTGTCAAGGATTTGGACCTTCAACGTGCGAAAATAAAGAAAAGCGATAAAATAAGGGAGGCTAGAGGAGGGGGGGGAAGCCTGGGGAGACGGTTTAAAGGGATGAGAGACTGATCTAAGAAGCTGCCGTCTGGAAGTTTGCCGTCATTACTCAGAGTGTCTCTGTCTGCGGGGAGCAGACTGGCCCTTGGGGCTAATCAGGTCTTGTTGAGTCTGGAGCGGATTTTACCTGATGTTTGAATATTAATGTAACTCCCAGAACTCAGAGTAAATCCTACTAACGTGCAATATTTAATATGTAATTTTATCAAAATTGCCAGAAAGAAAGAGCACAACGGACGGACGGAGTCAGAAAACAAATGCCAGTGAGGCAAACGTTAAAATTGATGGTTTTCCTGAAGAAACGCAGACGTGGCTTTGAATTCCTGTAGATTCTTAAACTCACTTTAAGGCGTTCCACATCTGTGATTCGGCTTAAGTGCATTTGCAAAACACATAAGATGAAGGAGACATAATATGAGTCACATTAAATTAATTTAAGATTCAAAATGATCAGGGATCTTGATTCTAGGATACCAAATAAACCCAGAGGAAGACTGTGAAGATCAAAGAGAAAGGGATGAAGGTCAGTTTTGTCAGGACGGAGCGGCTGAACCAGAACATAAACAGGACGATGGATGTTTTTAATGCTCATTCTTTGGAGAGTGGGATTATTATTGTGTTGGGAAGCCAGAAATGATCAAACCTTCATTAGTGAAGGAAAAAAAGGATTGCAGTTGTTGTCCAAAGGCTTCCACAGCACCGATTCTGTTGCAGAAATCATCTGTGTTCAGTCACTTTTTTCGTAAATCTTTGGAGCAGTTTGACACTTTTGGACCTTCCTCCTGGTAACAGAAAACGTGCTGACGAGTATAAATATCACCACGCCATTTTAAACGCCGCCGACTTTGATTAAAACTTTAGCGGCTCATTCCACGGTTACTCACTTTGCCTCCACCGGGTTGGTGTTTGATATTGTCTTTGGAGCCACACTTCGCCTGCACATTACTTAAGTCCAGCTTCTGCTCCAGGATTTGAACCTGAAAACAAACAAATGGAAGCATTCAGGTTTAAATTTACTCTTTGTGAAGCCTAAAAAATACAGAGGGTGAGCTCAGGCGCCTGCAGCGTTTGATCGATGACCTCCTACAGCGAGTTTCTCCTTTAGTTTTTTATGACTGAACTCTGAAGATAAAAACCGAAGCACGCATAGTTACAAAACATACCGCAGCTTCATGTTTGTTGCATTTTCTCTTCTTTAAGCTGCCATTCAAACACAAAGATTTCTCGTTTTAAGTTGGAGCCTTTTATTTATTATTATTTTTTGTGGTCTATAAATATCAGAGGAAACATTTGATAGAAGCTTCTAACACGTGACTGCAAGACAAAGGCCGTCACATCAAAGCTTTGAATGCTTCAATAAACCCCAACATTTACCAGGCCTCACATTTAAACCCAGCAGGAATGTTTCAAATGATTAACAATAGTGAAACTACAGAGACATGACATTAAAAAAACAACTAATTGTCCCCTCAAATTAATAATTTGGCCACAAATTAGTATTTAGCGTGCTTACATTTGCATTTTGTTGACACAAATGTTGTGCTTTGTGTGTGCAAATTAGCATTTTGTGGGCAAAATCTAGTAGTAGGAATTGAAGATGTTAAAATGACTACACAAGTTGGTCTTGTCTGCACACAAAATAATAATTTATGGACACAAAATAAGTTGTCCCCACAAAATACTAATTTGTACAAACAAAATAGTCATTTTTGCACACAAAAAACCAGATTGTGCCCACAAACTGCCAATTAAATCCGAATTTGTGCCAACAAAATGCAAATTTGTCCCCACAAAATGCTAATTATTGCCACCAAAATACTAATTATGCACACATAGTGCTAGTTTTGGCCCACAAATTATTAATCAAATTATTATTACTATTAATAATTTTTATTGTCATCTCCAGGGTTCTGTATGAAACAATGAAAAAACAAGATTTTCCTTGTCTTGAAGTTGACTCATGGCAACCTGACTTTAAATCTTCATCCTTTAAACTTATGAAGCGTTTCCTCTGAGAAGATTTTAGGTCCAGACTCGGTCCAGACTCCACTTTAAGACCAACGTCTCCTGGATGAATAAGAACCTTCACTGAAACTGGTTTTGCTTTATTTTATGGAGGAGATAGCGTCTCTAAGCAGAGCAATTCTAATTGCTTCATTTCTATTGAAGGAAGTGGGGCCAACATCTTCTGAAAAAATATATATCAGCAAAAAGACAAAAAAATATGGATTTCTATCTTAGATATATTAGAAATAAAACTGAAAGTACATCATTTCTCTTGCCAACAGTGACTCAAATGCAAAACTGTAGGATGAGGACTAAGGTTGGCATGTGACGGGGCGTTGACAGTTCACAATCAGCTGAACCCTGAAAATCTTTTCACCGCAGGAGCTTAGCTAACTCCAAAACTGCAAGACCTCATAATGCAGAAATCCTTTGTTTGATTATGGTTCTGGAAGTCCAGAATCATAATGTCTTATAGTGCCTAATGCTCAATATTGCATAACACGACATCAGAATCTTGAATTAAATTTCAAAATTTAAATAAAAAAAAAAGGAAAAATTGGAAAACCCTCACATCCAGGGGAGGGTCATGGCTGCATTGTCCCATAAGTTAAACTCAGGCTACCTTTCCACCTCCTGGCTGGTGCTTGATGTTCTCCGTGGAGCCAATCTTGGACCTGACGTTCTTCAGGTCGGGCATGGGCGCCGCAGCAGCCAGCGGAGCCGGCGAACGGCTCTTCAAGGAGGCCGGAGACTTTGAGGTGGAGCGCACGACTGCAACCTTCTTGACTTTGTTGGCCTCTGCCGCAGAGAGGGCTTGGCTAGCGGGCGATTTGGGGGTTCCAGGGCTGCTCTGTCCACTCCTGGCATCTGGAGACACCAGAAAGGGAAAAATTTGAAACATAAAAATGCAGAAAATATGATCAGAATATAAACTTTAGGGGCCCTGCTGCTGAAAACTGTTTGATCAACAGGATCAAACTGATGTTTTGCTCATGCAAAACGCTGCAATCCACTCATCATGCCCTATTTTTTCTTTTTACCTTTTTCATATTTTGGAGTGGGGGGTTTCTTGCCACTAGCTGTGTCATAAAAATATGGCACACAATAAGAACACTTTCTTACCCGTGAAGGAAGTAAATCAACATCACTTTGAAAACAAGAGGATGAAAACGAGGGTTTTCTTTAGTTTCATACCTGGAGCTGCAGTTTTGGTCGGAGGTTTGGCTCCTCGCACCTGAGACTTTGCTCCTCCAGGACTCTGAAATCAAACCCTTTATCTTTAGCAGAAATACAGGTTTTATAATGACGAGTCAAAATCTATTGGGAAATACTCAAATCGTAGTTCTTTTTGAAAACGAGAACTGAGTGAGAGTGACGTCACCCGTAAAAAAATGGCTCCACCAAAATGAAATCAAATTGGTCGCCGTTTTTTCACAACACCGCCATTTTAGAACCAGAAATTGTCAGCAGTGATTGATCCGAGTCGTTCTCAGTCATCATTTCTATGGCAACCACTCTCGCCAATCAGCTTGTTGGAAGTCCGCTTGAAAGCGGGCTTGAGAGAATCTGTCAATCAAATGTTTTGAATGTTTTAGGTATGTGATTGGTCAGTTAATGGTTTAAATAACTTGCACTACAGAAAAAAGAAAAATGATAAAGCAAGCATGCGATCTGGGGCTGATGGAAGCTCTACCTCTGCAACACGGCCCCTTTCAGGTTCCATCATAGAACAACTGCTGCTGGCTTTACATGTTGCAGGTAAAGCAACAGACTCCAGATGTCTTTACTGAATCGAGCATCTTTCTGCAGCAGAGAACTTTGAGCCACAGACTAAGGGCACCTTTTGGTAAACGGTGCCTTTTCACCTTCTTCAAGGCTCAAAGCGCTTTCCATGAGGGTGTTCACCACTGATGGATGGGCAGAGCGGGAACTGAAGCTGTCATTCTCTGAACAGAGGTTGACCGCTCCACCTTTGCACCAAAAGAAAGCGGAACCACACGCAAGTTGGCATTGGTGTGTAAAGTAAGGAGTGATTCATCCATCTGTGAAACCTCCTGAAGGAGGCGGGGTCCAGCCGGAGTCCGCCGTGTACTTACGGCGTGCCCGGGCCCCGAGCGGCTGGTTTTAACGGGGATGGAGCTGTGGCCGTTTCGGGTGGAGGCCGTGGTTACTACAGATGGTCTTTTGGGGGAGGAGACGGGTGAGGTGGCAGTTTGGGTCTTTGTCATGAAGGGAATAATGGATGAAAAACAAAAACTCAAATGATGTCATCAAAACATAAAAACAGAATGAGCAAAAACGATAAGAACAGATGATCTGAAGGACTGTTCCGGTCCACTACAACTTGGTCTTTATTTTTGTAAACATATTTATGAAATATGTTTGTTTTTGCAAAAACTGTATGAATGGTTAATTATTCACAAACCATGTTGAAGGTTTGTCAGGAAGGAGCATTTCTGTGTTATTTGCATTTGTGTAATAATGAGGTTTGTGAGTCAGATGACAAAATTGATGCCAAACATTTCTGACAACACCTCAAACTATAAATAATGATGAAAACCATTTTTTTTTTAATATACTAAGTAATAAAAAAAGAAACTGAAAATCTGCACTGCTTTGTTCAGTTTCCCTGAATCAAAGTGTTTTTCATTTACTTACATGTGTGTATAGCATCAGATCTGAGACATAAATCTGTCAACATCCTGACTGAATGAAACAACACCTATTATGCAGGTTGATAACAATAACAAATGCATTATGTATCATTGAAAAATGAACGGAATTTTACTCAAGAGATTAATAAATTGTTGTTTCTGGTTATCCACAATCTATCCATACATTTAACTTCTCTACAACTTTTCTTTATTGTTTTTTTATGTACTCTTATGTGATCAAATCAAAACACTGGGGACTTTTCTAGGGGACATTTTGGGGTTCAGGTCACATTTTTCTGCCCAACAATGAAATTTTAATAATTTCACTAGATAAAAATACATTTCTTGCATGTTTTCTAAAGGGGAAAGGATTAATCGTTGTTTAAAAAAAAAACATCACTCTCAATCACATGTATTTATTATAAGGATGTTTCTCCTTTTTCTTTATTTAATTATCATTTTTAGCAAAAACCTGATGACCTCAAATAAACAAACATTTTCTATTTTTCATGAAGCTTGTTTGCTCTACAGTGGCAGTTCACCAGAAGATATCCAGCAATATTTTTGTGCTTTAACCTAAATCTGTGAGCATGTGGTGCCGTGTATTTAAAATATTCCTTTAACTATAAAGAAAAATGTTTAATCTCTCCTATTCTTATAAAGTTTGTTTAAAGTTTTTTAATAATCTGTTAGCAACTCCAAGTCATCTTAATGTGAAAAGGCTTCAGGCTTGATTTTAGATTATACAATTTAAATTAAATCAATACAAAATAGACTTATAGTACACATTTCTATTCAAAAGGCATTTTTATTTAATTTTAAAGCGCTTTTTTTTACTACAAGTAGTAATATACACTGAATAATGGGTAAAGTTAGGAATTCTTTAACTAAAAACTTTATTAAAAATACAAAAACGTACTTTTTAGAAAAGTAAATTAATCAGTTGTTATCAATTTCCTAACAATGTGAACTGACAAACCTAAACATTTGTAATATTTTGTCTGCAAAAAAGTAAAAAACAAAAAGAAATCCAAGTTCTAGTGAATCCGGAGTCTCCAAAAGCACAACAAACAAACAAATAAAAGGTGAAAGCCAAGTTTAGAGGTTTCCTTTACATACCTTAACTTCATTTTCTGTTTTTCCTTGAGCTACAAAAATAAAACAAAAGAAAAGGTTAGATCACGATGACGTTTCTGTACCTGAACCGTGTATTAAAAAAATCATCAACAAGAACAGAACTGAAGATGAAATGCGTGACGTTTGGTATGCAGCATGCAGAGTGACACGCACTGACACAAGCTAAAGGTTTAAACCCGGACGGTGTCTTTACAGGATCAGCCGTTAGTGAGCCGAGACGGAGAGATGAAAGAAAAAGCTAAAGTGGAGGGAGGAGGGGGGACAACAAGCTTCCCTTTCAGACCATGGAAACAACTTGGAGAAAGAGTGTTGCAAATCAGAGAGCAGAAGCTGCGTTGGAAACCAAAGAGGTGGGAGGAGCTAACCGAGGAGCTTCTGAACTGGGGAAGGTAAAGGGCAAACAGACCTTTGGAAACAGCCACCGGCACCAGAGACTTTCTGGCTGATGGGGGTTTCTGGAGCTGAGCAGCGCCGGTGGCCTGAGCTGCGGGCCTCATCTCTGAGTCATCAGAAGTGTCAGGCTCTGAATAGCCGGCCCTGTGTAGCCGTGAGTCATGGCTGTTTTCAGCCCCTGGGTCACATGGTAGCCTGGCGCACAGGCAGTCGCCCTCAGATGAGTTCCCTCTGCAGAGGCCCTGGTGGAGGCCCTCTGAACCTGAGCCAAAGCCTGATTGTGCTAAACTTTCCTCTAGCCGCTCAGAGACCTGCTCCTCCTCCGGGTTAGCCCGTGCCTTTCTGTCGCCGATGGATGTCAGGTCTTCCACAGCTGTGCTGCGGATCAAAGACGTGGCAGACGGCTCCGCCAGGCGTTCTGCTGCATCCAGGCTGATTGCCCTCTGAGAATCACTCCAGTCAGGGCTCCCCCTGCTGGCCTCCGTGACCCCCCTCACATCTGAGCAGCTGAGGTCCTCAGAAACCCAAAAAGAATCACTTCTTAGCTTCTTCCCACTCTCCTCATCTGTCGTGTTTCCTGGGTCCACAGAGAAAGAAGCTCCTATGAAGACCAAGCAGAGCCAGATCCCTGTGGACCCCCCCCCCCCGCCAGGCCTCCCTCATTTGTTTGGAAAGCAGATTAATGATGACATTCACAGCGCTTGTTTTCCACCTCCCCACCCGAGCCAAAGGAAAAAAGAGTTCAGGCCGGGACGTCAACGAGGAAACAAAGACACGAGAAAATGAGGAAAACAGGAAGTGACTGTGGACTTCAGATGGAAACGGACAGAAAGGCATCACACTGTAGATGAGAGGTGATGGAGTCCAGGGAAAAATGTTACAGCATCCCATAATGATGGTTGGGTTTCCAGATGCAAGATGACATCTGGAATTGTTCCGGGAAAAGTTAAGTCACTGTTTGGAAGCTTTTTGAAACTTTAAAAATGATTTTAAAGTTCTAAGTTATTGATTCAGTCACATCCGACAAAACTTGACCATTCTATAAAAAAAAATAAAGAAGTAAAAATGGCTCGTTGGTTAGTTTTTACAGTTAAACTATGTAGTTATGGTAAGTTTTTAATTGTTTCCTTATTTTTTTCTCTGCCCTCTTTTTATACATGATTATTCTAATGGCTATAATGTTTTTCTGTGTTTTTTTTTTAAGTTATTGAATAAAAATCTATAAAAATTCCAAATTTTGTCCAAATATTTTATGTCACATCAAATATTTCTCTAAGTAAAAACCATCACAAGATGAAATCCATAAATGTTTGAACACATGACAATAATACCAAAGATTACAGATAAAAAGATTTCAAAGAAAATTTTTGTCTTCTTAAAATGTTCCAATTCTCCAAAATTAAAGAGGTTTAATATAAAAGTTGGACTAAAAAAGCTCTGACCACTGTTATATTCACAAAAGTTTTGTTCTGTCTGTCCTCTGCTGGAAAGTCTCACTCTGAAAATCTTTTTGTTTGTGGTAAAAGCGTTCCCAGTCATTTTTTTAAATTATGATTATGCTGGTTTTTTTTTTTGCTAAAATCTTTTCTAGGGCATAGTTTCTGCAGAAGGGCAGTAGTTCATTAGAAATTCGCCTCTGAGTTGAGAGCTCTCTACTCGCTTTCCTGCTATCTTACAGCCAACCTATCATTAGCTGTTTTGGAAATATCCATCTGTACGCTTCTGATCCAGATTCCAGCTCGGACGAGGAAAACAAAGACGTATCTGTTTGGCTGCAATCGGATGCATCAGAATGGAGAGGAGCTGGGAGCTTTCTCAAACAACATTTTTTTCTGCTCCTGATTCAAAACGATTTGAATAAAGAAATACTGCTACTTATAATGCTATTTTAATGCTATTATAAAGCTGTTTGTATTTGTGGAGATCTTTTTTTTTTTGCTGCCGAAGACAAGAAAATTTCCCCTTTGTGGAATAAATAAAGTTTATCTATTCTATTTTGAAACATCATTTAAATCTTCATTTTAAAACTTCATTTTCTTTCTTTCCATCATTAGAAAAATCCCACAATTAAATGTTAAACGTCATTTTCTTCTGAGTGGGTCTTTAAGTAGCAGCTACATGTGATCGCTCCTTACAACAAACAAATAAAGGATACATAAAATACGTTAACGCACAGCTTACCTGTTGAAACTGCTCCTCCTGCTGCTGGTCGAGCATGAGACAAATGGAAAAGACAGGAGTTAATGTCTCTTCTTCATTACAGAGCAATGCACTCGCCAGCAGCAAAGAAATCAATAGAAGCTCTCACGCGGCACGTCTTTAGTCAAAGAGGAAATCAAAACAGATACATCATTCGAAAGCCCAAAAGTAAATATGCAAACAGAGCGCAGAGCCGGGAGTCTTCCGCCTGCCTTCCCTGCTCTCCCAAAAAGCTGCTTGCTGTTATGTTGCAGAAGAAGCATCATGTTAACCATCACAGAAGAAGCACAACGAAAAGAAACAGCCAAGCCAAAGAACAAAACCCAACAGGCCGTCACCCATTTATCCTGTTAAAACAAAGACCAGAACCCGTAAAAGAACAGAAGGCACTCCAGGTGAAAAGGTGTAAAAAGTTTAAATCTGACTCTGAAAAACACACTTATTGGCTTTTCTTTTCACTGGTTTTCTTTTAGAATGTCAGAATAATTGACATATTTGAATAATAAAAAAACAATAGTATCTACCAAGAACAACCAGTACCTCGTATTTAAAAAGTTATACCTCAGTAACACAAATTATTTTATATCTTTCATGTGTCAAAGATCATTGGTGGATTGACTTTAGCAGAACAGATGTTTACAGATATTATAATATTTCCTCCTGTTTCTTTATAAACTTCCAGGTTGAGGCCCATTTAAAAAGCAAATGTAGCCGGATCAATGTTAGTTTTCCACCAAAGGGTGGCTTGTTACACAAGTTCTAAGTTCTTATTTCCAAGATGTAAAATGATCCAAGCTGGATCCAACACTCTCTGAAACATGGGGTGTTGTGTTTTGAATGACAGGTAACCCTTAAATCCTCAGCTTTTTGGGTTGTTGTTCCAACAGCTGTCAGCCTCGTCTTTCCCTGTGTGCATTTTTTCAAAAAACGTTAGGCGCTTTTATCTAATACAAGCCCCAAATGCTGCAGTTCCTCTGAAGACCACCGGAGGCTCGTGGAAGAAAAGAGCAATTTCAGTCCCATTTTAAAAAGTCTGTGTTTGCCCCCAAAATGAATGTATGACCTTTCTGGTTCCTGTTTTTTTTTTATGTTTAATCTTAATATCATTTATGATTTTTCTTTAAATCTGCTATTTGGCTTTTTCAACATGTATTTTTTTTTAGCATGTGGTTTGTCAACTGATCCAAACAGAGCTCCAAACTTTATTTAGTCTCCCCCCTGTTGCAGTTTTCAGAACGTCAGTGTATATTTACCTATGAGACAGACATGGAGTCAGAAAACTGGCTTCAAATTAGCTAATAGCAAACCAAAGGGTCACATGACCTGATGCCCATCTTTTTATGTACCACACACCTGCATTTTGCACATTTTAAATGTTAGGATTTTAAATCCATCCAGATTCTTTCCTGGATAAAGACCAATTTAAATCTGACTTTTTTTTCAAAGTTTTTTTCCTTTGAAATTAAACATGTCGTTCCTAGAGCGGTTAATCCTATTTTGTACTTTATAAACCAAATAAAAACGATGTCCTGACATTTGTTCAGTTTTTGTTATAATCTTATCCTCAAACTTCTTATAAATTAGGAGCAGAAAAAGAAACAAGTGCATTTCTCAAAGGTCAAGCTGGTAAATAACCAGATGAGCTGGAAAGACTGCAGGTATACCAGGTTGCCCCTTCTCTTCACTTGTGATGCTCTCGTTTTCTGAGAGCTGCGACACTTCAGCCTCTTCTTTCTCTGCAGGGCTGCTCTCTGCTGTGAAACAAATACAAGTCAGTCCTTTTTGAAACACAAACCTTTACAACCTTAGCAAACAAACGTAAAACTTTGACCTTTTTCCACTGAATAAACTCCCTTTAAAATTGGATACCTAAAACTCAAAAGAGTTAGATCAGGGGCTTTAACTGCCAAAAACGTTTAAACATTTAAGCTGAAAGAAAAGACAGCAACTAATAAGGTTGATTATTCCACACGGTTAGCTGTAAAATGCTGAAAACCATAATCTCTAAGCCTCAAAAGACAGATTAAAATGATAATCGAACTTAAAAACATGTACTTAATGAGAAACTGCAGTGATTTGCAGATTTCAACCTGTATTTGATTTTTTACTGGCTTATAATTAGTTTTAGGACAGAGTTGAAGCTCTGAATGATAAATGATGCATATACATGCGGCCCTTTTCCAGTTTTTGAAAGGTCCAAATCCCTTTGCAAAAGGTCAAATTCCCATCTAGGAAGGTAGGATTCAACCCAAGGGTCAACCGCTCTACACCTGGACCAGATTAGTCCCTGACAAATATCATAACCTGCTCCTGTGCTCCAGAACTCTTTACAGATGCTGTGGAGCTTCTTTAGTCTAGATTGAGATCTAGAGATGACAAAGTCTTCTGGTTTCTGCACCTAAACTCTGGAACGTTGTTCCTCTACAAACCAGAGCTGCTCACACAAAGTTTGTGTCCCAATTCCTTCACCACTCACTTCTTAGTGGACTATATAGAGCCTTAAGGCATTTGTACTGCTGTCTGAATATACAATTCCAAAAACCAGTGCTCTGGAAATTTCCCAAATGTCTGTGCATAAAAATAGTGAGCATGACTGCTCACTGATTGGCAAATATAGGCCACAATGCACTGCGTTTGAACAGTTTTTCATGTGATAAAAATGTATTTAAGTTATTTTCTTTAAACGATCCAAGTTTTTATCATTAGAACCCAATGGATTCATAAATAGTCTTTGTAAAAATATTCATATTTATTGTTTTTACATCGGGAAATCAGTGACATAATATTTCTCGTTTTTTAAAAAAAAGTAAAGCATGGTGTCCTAAATTTATTAAAATCCAGGGCACTAGATAGTTCTTTACTATATAGTTTTTTAGTAGTTGGGGAGTAGGGAGGAAATTTGCACTGCAAAGGTCTTCACTGTAATATCCTTTTTTTCACTGGCTGAAAGCATTGCCGCTGAAAGCAATGCCGCTGAAAGCAATGCCGCTGAAAGCAATGCCGTTGAAAGCAATGCTGCTGAAAGCATTGCAGCTGAAAGCAATGCCGTTGAAAGCAATGCCGCTGAAAGCATTGCAGCTGAAAGCAATGCCGCTGAAAGCAATGCCGCTGAAAGCAATGCAGTTGAAAGCAATGCTGCTGAAAGCATTGCAGCTGAAAGCAATGCCGTTGAAAGCAATGCCGCTGAAAGCATTGCAGCTGAAAGCAATGCCGTTGAAAGCAATGCCGCTGAAAGCAATGCAGTTAAAAGCAATGCCGTTGAAAGCAATGCCGCTGAAAGCATTGCAGCTGAAAGCAATGCCGCTGAAAGCTTTGCAGCTGAAAGCAATGCCACTGAAAGCAATGCCGCTGAAAGCAGTGCAGCTGAAAGCAATGCCGCTGAAAGCAATGCCGCTGAAAGCAATGCCGTTGAAAGCAATGCCGCTGAAAGCAATGCCGTTGAAAACAATGCCGCTGAAAGCAATGCAGTTAAAAGCAATGCCGTTGAAAGCAATGCCGCTGAAAGCATGGCAGCTGAAAGCAATGCCACTGAAAGCAATGCCGCTGAAAGCATTGCAGCTGGAAGCAATGCCGCTGAAAGCATTGCTGTTGAAAGCAATACCGCTGAAAGCAATGCCGTTGAAAGCAATGCCGCTTAAAGCATTGCCATTGAAAGCAGTGCCGCTGAAAGCAGTCCAGCTGAAAGCAATGCCGCTGAAAGCATTGCAGTTGAAAGCAATGCCGCTGAAAGCAATGCCGCTTAAAGCATTGCCGTTGAAAGTAGTGCCGCTGAAAGCAGTCCAGCTGAAAGCAATGCCGTTGAAAGCAATGCCGTTGAAAGTAATCCCGCTGAAAGCAATGCCGCTGAAAGCAATGCTGTTAAAAGCAATGCCGTTGAAAGCATTGCAGCTGAAAGCAATGCCACTGAAAGCAGTGCAGCTGAAAGCAATGCCGCTGAAAGCAATGCCGCTGAAAGCATTGCAGCTGGAAGCAATGCCGCTGAAAGCATTGCCGTTGAAAGCAATACCGCTGAAAGCAATGCCGCTTAAAGCATTGCCGTTGAAAGTAGTGCCGCTGAAAGCAGTCCAGCTGAAAGCAATGCCGCTGAAAGCATTGCAGTTGAAAGCAATGCCGCTGAAAGCAATGCCGTTAAAAGCAATTCCGTTCGAAAGCAATGCAGCTGAAAGCAATCCCGCTGAAAGCAATGCCGTTGAAAGTATTGCAGTTGAAAGCAATGCCGCTGAAAGCAATGCCGCTGAAAGCAATGCCGCTGAAAGCAATGCGGTTGAAAGCAATGCCGCTGAAAGCATTGCCGCTGAAAACAATGCCGCTGAAAGCAATGCCGTTTAAAGCAATGCCGTTGAAAGCAATGCCGTTGAAAGCAATACCGCTGAAAGCAATGCAGAGCTCTTCACAATAAATCTGATCTCTAAACATTATCCGTGTCTTCTATGCAACATAAGGGAGATATGCAGTCAAAGCTTCCATCAGCCAATGAGTCCAAAAACTTGACGGAAGCTCCTCCCACGCGCAACAGGAGTGTCTAGATTATAAACACGTTTTTTGACAAATATCAAAAATCCTTTATGTTTTTATATTTTTTCTCTTTGAAAAAGAGACAGCGGGCAGCAATTTGACGAGTGACTCAGGTTTGGAGTGAACGCTGGGCTTGTTGTTTAGATGTGTTGAACTTGAACGTTCTACATGATTTGTTTCTTCATTAATAATGTGCATTTTTGGCAGCTGCAATTTATACTCCAGAGCGACTTATAGTTCAAAAAATACGGTAGTGCTTTTAATCCTTTTTGCTTTCAGGTTATTATACAAATAAATTGACCTGTTGGTGTGACTGAATCATGACGAGTCTTTCCATAATGAATGAGGTATAAAGATTAGGACTTGTGTATGACTTCCACATTTTTAAACTTTCTCTAGAGAAACCTCCATAAAATACTATTACATTTACAACTAAAGCTCCTAACACGATAAAGAGACAGTATTTGAATGAAGATGGGGCGCGGGAAAATGTTTTGTGGTCAAACGAGTCCAAATGTGAGCTTCTTGCAAATCCTGGACTGTGTCCTCCAGGCTGAGGTAGAGGAAGACTGTGAATCTGTTCAGTATGGAAGCAGCTTTGATGTTTGGGAGGGCATCAGTGGACATAAACCATGGACATGCCAAAGATTTTAGAAGAAACAGTACTTTTTAAGGAATCACATCAGGAGAAGCCAAAACTACAAATTGCACCTCTGATTTTTTTTAATGAAATCCAAAACTAAAACACAGAAAATCGTAACGTTGAGATCAAACGTCGCAACAGTTTTTTAAAGATGAAACTTATCAGTGACAAAGCCCCATCCAAAGTATTTTACAACCGGCAGGAGTTCCAAAATTGGCTCAATTTGTGCATAAAATAATAACATTTTTATGTCTATAAACAAAATATTACCTATGTGGTTAAAAAGTATTTTAGTTTTCTGTTTATTCACGTTTTTAAGAAAGTTTCCACTTTTCTGGAGATGTATTTGTCAGGTTTGTCCACTCCTTCAACCTGATGACCCGCCCTCCCTCTTTCTCTGGACAAGCTGTCACTCTCAATATTTATGATCAAAGTTGAGCGAAGTGGAACCACGTCAGCTAATTCTAGCAGGCTCTCATCTGTGGCTCCTGAGGCTGCAAATCTGCATGCATGTTTGCACCAGAGAAGCAGCAAAACCAAAATCCAAAAGTTAGAAAGCGGAAAACAAAGCAGGGAAGCAAAAACAAAAAAAAAAAAAGATCAACAAACAACTGGATTTCTGCACAAATAAAAAAGGAGGAGAAATACAGGGATCATGTGAAAGGACACTGAGCCATGCTGAATGAGGGTTAGGCTGCATTTCAAGACACGGGCAGCGCCGAAGGGCGTACCAGGCGGCGCCTCGTCACCACAGTGGCCGCTCTCTGGCTGACAGAGTTCAGACACACATTTCAGCCCATTCTCACTGAGCGCCGCTTCTTCCTCTGTGAATAAAAGGCAAACCTGCGGTCAAACCACAGGCGACCGGGGCAGAAAACACGAGGACGTCAACAGGAAAATGAATACTTTTTAGGTTTGACATCACTTTGCAAACGTCTGAGCTCAGAAAATACAAAACTTAAAATCATTTACCCAATTGAGGGAAACTACAGGTGGCAATGCAAGATGTAATGGATTAAAGACCCACTCCGATGAAATTGGTGTTTCTACTCTGTGTTTGTGGCACTTTTTGATGAGATCTTTAAAGAAATGTTAATTTCTTAGTAGCGGTATTTCTTTAATCAAATCATTGTGAATCAGGAGCAGATGAAAACATGCTGTTTAAAAAAAAATGGTAGAAAAAATTCTCCCTGCACTGAGCTTTCAGCCACAGGGAGGGGAAGTGGAGGTGGGGTTGCTTTATGCCAACGGTCCCACAAATAACACCCAGGTGGATTTCTAATGAACTCCTGCCGCTCTGCAGAAATTATGTCCCAGAAAACGAGACAGGATTTTTAATTTGGGCTAAAGTAATCATAATGAAACGACCACCAGGAACGCTTTGAAAACAGATCAAAAGATGATCGCAGTGGGTCTTTAAATCAACGATGACACAGCAAAATGCTAAAATTACCAAGAAAAGTGTTATTGTGATGTTCTAATTAGGAAGATAAGAAGGTAAAGACAGTGACAGTGTTCAAAATGATAGAAAATGAAACAAATGACACCAAGAATTATTAAAATGAGACAATCTTGAAATCTTGAAATTGTTTCATTAAATGGAATAAAACAATTAAAATACTCTAAACATAGTTTAACTTACAGCCACCAATATAAACAATATCTTTAAAATGATACTATGTTTTTTTATACAACATAAAAAAAATCTTTTTTGCATTTTCTTAAATAATTATTTCTATAAAAAAAAGTTTTAAATAATGTTTTGTCTCAGGATCCCAAAAAAAAAGTAAAACCAACCACTGAATGAATTTGGACGTTTAAATGTTTTTTTTTTGTGAAGAATAAAAATTGTGAAATTTAAATATTGAGATTAACAGAGAAATTAAGAATTTTCAAATTTAAAAAATAAATAAAAATAAAGAAAATAAAAAATTTAAAACAAATTTGAATTATAAGAGGGAAAATGTTTATCTTTATTCTAAACCAACTACAACTAACCTGAGGGTGACATAACTTAGCACGTCTAGCTCCTGAGGTCACTAAGATACTCACGCTGGGCTTCAGTGCTGACGGGCGAGCTGCGTACGTCTGCACGCCCCGACCCTGTGACCCGCTTCCTGTCAGTACATGAGATGATGGGCAGGGGAAAGGGGGAGAACGAGTGCACTAGAGAGGGCTGTAAGCTAGGGAAAGCTAGGCTACGTACTACTTAGCCAATTGGTTCATTGGGGTAAAAAAAAGCAGAGAAATCCATCAAACTGATCATTAGCTGCAAAAAAAATAAACATCCAAACCGTTTTGCAGACACACTCTTCATCAACTCCTTTTTTGCTCATTACCAGATGACAAGGAGATGGGAAAAAAATCCTAGGATATTTGTCTTTGCTCACTGAAGGCCTGACTGTTTATGCAGTGAAGGGGGCGGGGGCAAACGGTGGTGCAGGCTGGAAAAGAGGCCTGTTCTTGGTCGTCTGACCCGCATGCCTGCATTACAGGGCTCTGTGCAGCTGCGGTCAAGCGTTTCTGGCCTCCATTATGTAAAGAAAGATTACAACAAAGCACCATTAAGGGGCTCTGCAGGAGCCTTTACATGAAGTGGAGCCTGCATCATTGCACGCCATGTTTCTAGTAATAATGATCAGCTGAGCCACGCTGCTGCAACGCCTGACCTTCAAACCAGGGGTGGAAACCACAAGAAATAACACCATAAACCACTTCAAAACATTCAAATCCAGCTTAAAGAGACAAATGATCCAAATATAAGAGCTCAATATTCAGATGAATATTTACGTAATGTAATTGATCATTTGTATAAATCAAATGTTTATTTTTTTAAGAAATGTGCATATATATTTTCCATTGTTTTCCTCACAAACTTCGATTCATGTTTTTAACCTTTTAAATGCTAAAAGAGCAGACTTGATCCAAAAATATTGATTGTCAAATTCTATTTTTGTGCTGTGCTTGTATAGTTTGCCACTTTATTGTTTTAGTGACGCATCAAACCCCTTCGCCTCCAAAATGACCCTAATTCCTCATCTACTTGGGATCAAAAACATGCTGGAAAGCCTAAATTGGTAGCTTTAGTCAGGCAGGAAGCTATGAGTGAACTCTTCATCTGACCTTCATGTACAGCAGACTCTGTTCAGGCAGCCCCACTCAGGACTCATTTCCTGTATCTGCTCTGCTTCTCATCCACTAACTGGCCCCTGTGGGACACTAGTACAACATCCGGACCCAATTCATTTCTGTGGAGGAGGTGAACAAGACCACAGGTTCTCATTGATCCCATTTGGAAAAAACATCAATCATCCACTTGTGTACTTTAAAATGCTTCTTGAAGTTGACTTGAGGTGAGAAAAAACACTTTTTAATAACATTTGACTTCTCTGACTGACAAAACGAACAAAAACGTTGTTTCTTTCTGGAAAATGGCTCAAGTGTGTGACCGTGGAGTGTTTTTGAGCTAACTAAAAGGCAAAGATGATGTAAATCAGTGTGCAGTTGGACCACACACACACCAACATCACAATCGTATGTCAATTTATTCTAGCAAAACTGTATTCAAAGATTATTCAAAAATAAAATAATAAAGCTGCAGAAGAGAGCTACAGTAAAGAATCTGACACAAGGAATCCCAGAACTAAAACTCTAAAAATATGTTTGAATCTCATGAAAACTTTACCCCGACACATTTATTTCCCTTTCTGAAAGCAGTTCTTGTTTTTACATAAAATGCATAGCCTGTCTCCTTAAACTCTATCCCCGGCAAGATCCGTTTTCAAGTTTTTTTTTACAAATAGGCATAAAGGTTTTAACATTTTTCTTTTGGCCCTTTTTTTATCACCTTTAAGTAAATCTTAAAATGTTTTAGAATTCGTCACAATCCTGTCTAATTCAGGAACGCTGGAGTCACGCTTTTCCCCCCATGCTAAATTTTTGAGTTTCAGCTGCAACCGAGAGATGCAAATGATGACGGAAAGTGAAAGAAATGGGAGAAATGTTGCTCTTCAAAACAAAGCAGGCGTTTCTCCAATTTCTATTTTTGTAAGACATAAAATTATTTTAGAAAAATCAAGTTAAGTTAAAGTTATATAGTTATTATGTATTTAAACAGCTTTATATTTGCCAAATGTATCATTCCATTCCAATTTACTGAAATTCTTGTATTTAAACAATAAAATGTGTTATTTATTATCGCATTCTTCTTATTTTTATTGTTTTTTAGTAGGATAACTGACAGGAATGCATTGTTTAAATGATCTAAAGTGTGTTTTACCCTTTATTTTGCTGAAATATAACCATTTATGGGTCTCATCTTGAAAACAAATGTCAAACTGTGATTTTCCAACTTGTTTCCTCATTTTCTGGTTATTCTGGAAGATCTGACCTTTCATTTTGGCATCTCCTGCATTTCTGTGTCCCATCTGGACCCCGTTCTCCTGGTGGTGCTGGTCGTTGATGGTCATGTTGGCCAAGGAGGAGTTCATGGTGTCTCCAGAGCCGTAGCTGTTCGAGGCGTTGTTCATGAAGTCCATCTCCAGTCACGGGTCAGGCTGCGCAAGAGCAAACGTGCCGCGATCAGTGGCGTCACATGAGTCAGAACATTCACAAGCAAAGCGGCTGACGGGATTAAGGCGAATGATGTCCCACTTGTCGGACACTTTGTCTTCCGGCATGCAGTGTCCAGTCGTCACCTCAGAATGTAAACAGACACTTTGCCTGTGAAAACCCAGCAGTTATTTATACCCCCTGACGTGGGGCTGGAGCTTCATGTTACAGCTTCCTGAGCAAAAATAGTCGCAGTGACACCACCACAGGAAAACTGTGGAGCTGTCACTCCACTGCAGCAGCCCCTCAACAAGTGCAGCACTTGTGTTTCACTTCAGCTCAACCATGACCCCGCCTCAGACTGCTCCTCCATGCCCGACGAGCTCCTTCAACCAGCCGACACGGGAATTGTGTCAAATCTCAAAGCAAGCGGATTACCAATCAGATTATGCTCAAGCCTCTGGTTACATCCGTTCAAATCATATTTTTCTCTGGTCTAACGTTGGAACAGGCCACCCCAGCGTGCAGAGCTCAGCACACAATCAGTGGCTGCATCCAAACGGCTTGTTCCCGGTGTTTCTGGCCCTGAACTTCAGCTTCACTCCATCCCCCATGTTGACACATAAACATGATGGCTTAATCTCTCAGAAGTAAAGTATAGCAACGCTTAGAGCCTGAAGCCACCAAAAGACTGATCGGGTGATTAGCGCACAGGATTATTTTACGGCTAAATGGAATTGTTTCCAAAAACATTTGCGTTGGAGAAAAACAACGTTCCAAAAGTGTGAAAAGAAAAACACTAAAAGCTGAATGGACAAAGTGGAAAAAAAAGAGTGGTGGAACAAAAGAAATCCTAATCACAACATCTCAGAGAGTCCTCAGTGAAATCCCATAATTCATGATTAGGATTAGATATAATGATTTCCAATAGAAACGCGGAACATCAAAGGACTGCTTTAAGCCGTGTTAGTGCATGTGAACAACAAAAGCATTCAACATCGCACTCCCACATGACTACTACGATTAAACTATAAAGCACGAAGGTAGAGGAATCATTATATGGGCTAGTCTAAACAGGGCGGTGATCTACAAGCACACAGAGAGCCCTCTGTTGGAGTCTAACTAAACTGCATTCAGCAGATTTTCCAAAATCTCGCAGAGCGTCGCTGGCGTGTGACTCCAATTTTAAACATCTTCTAAAAATTTACAGGACAGAATTTTTTTCTCAAAAGGTTTGTTTTCAAAATTCCTTAGTGTTTTTATTGGGTTTGTAGAAACATGTTTTTTTTCTGTAATTGACTCCTGAAGGCAGGAGGGAGGCTGCTGCAACTGTCTCCTAATGATCTGCAATGCCAAACCCATCGCCATGGTTACTTCACCCCATAAACCCTCTCAGAAGGCAAACTGGGCTCAGCTATGTGACCTTCACCGTCATACTTCCTGACCTCCTGAGGGTTTTAACTGCTTTTCACATGCATGACACATTGAAGGGGCCGGGTGGCAACCGCCATTCCACCTAACAGTCCCACTGAAACACCCAAAAACCAAAGATGGAGGGGATTTTCTGTCTCAACCATCCAATGTTTGTTGGATTCTGTCTGTTTATGATCTGATGCCATTCCGACGCTAATTTTTTCAAAAAGGTCTAAAGATTTTTCTCCCTGGGATATTGAACAAACTCAAATTTGTCTCTAAATAATCTCAGATGTACTTCTGCCTCCTCAAACTCGCCGTCATGCTGTTGGTTTAGTAAAGACAGCCCATAGAGAACAACCTCTGCAGGAAAGTTGCACACATGGCATGAGACGGGTTGAAATTGTCTCCTGGAATGACCTTTTTGAGAGGAACTGTGTTAAAAAAACAACAACATTGAAAACAAAATGGTAAGTTCTTCGTGAGACCTTTTCCACCTTCTTCAAGGCTGAAGTCCCTTTTCAGTAACAGTCCCATTCAAACACATTCACATACTGATGAGAGATCATGTGACTGCAGAATGAGTGAGGGGCGAAATCTCACCAGAAAAAAGAGAAAATCCCACAAATGTTTTAAAGAACCAGCTGATAAAAATCCTCTTTTAGTGGTTCAACATGTTCTTGTAGCATTTTTATGATGCTTGAGGGCATAAATAAAGAAAATTCAACTCATTCAAGTTAAAGGGTTGCAGCTCTTTGATGCCACACTTCACTTATGAAAAGTGCAAAAACTCTTCTAGACAAACAAATCAATTAGGAACGCAGAAGAAACAAAAAATAGCTTCAGATTAAACCACAAACAAAAAGCCATTTAATTTGATAATTGGGTAAAATATGTTTCTTAACATAGTTAAACAAACTGATTTATTTTTTGAATTTTGAGGTTTTCTTCAGATTTATTTGAAATAATTTCTAACGTTGCACATTTAAACGTGTCTCTGCTGCCTAACAACACTTCCTGTAATAAAATCCAACTTTTTCCATCCTTTCTAAAGAACATTTTGATGAATGAGACCCCAGCAGTGTTAGTGCGCCGTGGAGATCTGAAATAAATGGAGTACTCATGCTCTGCTCCTGAACAACCCTCCTATTGTAGCTTCACACATGACAGAATCTGTACAAGAAGAAGAAGAAAGCTGTCCACTTGCCAACGCGACAGCCATTCTGAGAGCTCGTTCAGTGTCTGGAGAGCAAACAAAGTCCACCAATGGCAGCTCGGCCCTTCCTCTGATAACCACTGTGTGCTCAGGGCGGGGATGTTCATGTAAAACACTCAGCTGCTAATGAACTAACAAGTCCTTCAGTTAAAACTCATTATTTGATGTGTAAAATAAAGCAGGAGGAGAAAACATAGACATCTGAGAGCATAAAAATACAGTTTCACGGTAGAACTTTTCAAATTTAATTGATTTTGTTGTCATTTTATAAGCAACACTGTACAGCATTCTAAAAAAAAGTGCTTAGATTTTTAATTTGAGCAATTTTTTTTTAAATTTGTCGCCAAACAGAAACTGTATTAATCCCAAAACATAAATTATTTGATTGTAAAACAAAATCCAAAGAAAGAAAATGAATGAAATAAACACATGAAAGCAGAGCTAATCGAGCCGCAGAGCTTCATTTCTTATTTGCACTCCTTCATCTTTAAATTTTGCCAATTGATTCCCCGGTGACATGTCTGTGTTTCCATAACAAAGACGACAAAACCTGTGTTTACACATCACACACTAACACTGCCTTATCTGATATCTCTGTTTCGCACCTTTTCCTACAACCTTCAATATTTGTTTTGCACTATTCATTTTTGGTTCACAATTTTTAAACTTCCTAAGGCATTTCCTGTTTCTGTAGTGCCGAGAAAGATTTCAGCGCTTCTAAAGAGACAGACGGGTTCCAACTCTGAATAAAACTGTGTTTTTGGTGTCTTTAACATGTTCTTGTGGCATTTTTCTGATGATGGAGAGCAAATATAAAGAAATGTAAGCCTAAATGTGCATTTCAAAGTATTTCTTCATTCAAATTGCAATGGATCAGAAGCAGACGAAAAAACTACTCTGGTAGAAACTTATAGCGGTGACGAAGGTAAAGTGGAACTTTAAGGAGAATTCTGATGTTTGATGAAATGTCATTTCTTTACTGCTGCTTATAAAGTTATGCACAAATAACTTTAATTATAAATTTGAAAAGTTAGCTGTAGACAATTACTGTAGTACAAAAAAGCAAAGCAAACATCCGATTTTGATCAGTAAGTAAAAAAGGTTCAACTTTATCCATCTACCTAAACAGCAATGCTAAGCTAAAGGATACACGTAGCATAAATGTTCTTGTGCGACTGCATGTGTCTAAAAAAATGGTCATTTCAAACGACTTTAGAATTTAAAAGCTCCAGGTTCAGGAGGATGGTTTTGAAAGTGTTGGTGATTAAATGTTACCGTTAAAGACCCACTCCGATCATCTTTTCATCTGTTGTCAAAGCGTTCATTAGAAATTCACCTGTGAGTTGTGGTCAGGACTGTTGGTGTGGAGTTACCCCGACGCCCCTTCCCATCGCTGGGAGTTCGAAGCGGGGAGATTGTTGCCCGTCACAAATTAAATAAAGTAATACACAGAAAAGTATTTTTAAGCTTATTTTTTTTAAATATATGTCCTCTGTCATCACAAGAACAAGTTAAAAAGACCACATTTTAGGAATTTAAGGAGGGGGTGTTATGTCAGTCAGTGCCATCTGAGTCTATGTGAGGTATAGAAGATAACCTGCTGTCAGGTCCAATGGTGACAGCGGGCTTTTGTTGCAGCTTCATGAGGGGGAAACAGCTGAAAGGTCTGCTGGTGCAGCCTGTTCTTCTCAGGGCCGTGTGAAAATGGGAACTTGGCAGCGACTTCCCATCTGCGAGGATGACGGTCAACAAGGATGTTGACAGAGCTCCAGGATCCATGAGAGTTCACGCGGGTTTGCAGCCGCTGCGTGATGCAGCAAAGACTGACGGAGGGCTCAAGAGCACCCAAAAGTCAGAGTTTGCATTGATCCTTCATGTGAACACTTGACTTTACCACAATATGAGTTGCAGCAAATCTTGACGTCATCGTGGCGTCAGGACAAAAGGCTTGATGTTTGCGTTTTTGTGTGACGGAGTCGTCGCAGAAGCTCATGAACGCTCATCAGCTATGCAAAACATTGAAAATAAATGAGGCAAAATAATGAAAAGAGAGATGAAACTGGTTTAAAAACCTTAAATAATCACTGATTGAGATTGAGCAGCCAGTTTGTTTTTTTGTGTGTATCGTTCCTGGAAAACAGTCAATGAGGAGATTTTTTAATCTCTATTCCCGCCACGTAGATCTGGTTTGTTTTTTGGCTCCTTTACATTGGATGTTAAGAATCTATTATCTTGGTTTCACAACAAAATGCTTCTGAGGCTCTGCCTTGTTGGCATGGCAACCAAAGATGGCAGCGCTGAGCTTTCAGGGCCAACCATGTTAGCACAACAATGTGGAAGTGCAGAATAAAAAACAAAAAAAGGAAAATGAACTCATGCCAAACAGAAACCAAATGAAATCTCAAGAACACAGTTGAAAATGCCAGAAAATGTCCCCAAAGCTCCTCATAATTAAAGCTGTCTTCCAGTGATTTATAAAACAAAGAGCTCAAACGTGGATGTGTGATAATGATAAAGAAAACCTGACAAGTCAGCAGCTTCTTTATATGAAACCTCAGAGTTCAGATCGTCTTAATAATAAGCATTTACAGCTAAAGATGGAGTCTGCAGGGTTTACAGACGCTTTTACTTCCAAAAGGCGGAGCTAAATTTGATTTCATTTTGCTCTAAAGTTTTATTTGATTTTGGTATCAGTTCAGGTACAGCGGGGAAAATAAGTATTGAACACAACATTTCTCTCGAAAAACATATTTCTAATCGAGCTATTGACATGGAATTTTCACCAGATGTCGGCATCAACCCAAGTAATGCACACATAGAATGAAATCCAAACATTTATGTCCATAAATGAAGTTATGTGTAATAAAGTGAAATGGCACAGCTAATAAGTATTGAACACGCTTACTGAAATGTATTTAATACTTAGTGCAAAAACCTTTGTTGGTGATTACAGCCTCTAGACGCCTCCTGTATGGAGAAACCAGTCGAATAAATTGCTCAGGTGAGATTTTGGCCCATTCATCCACACAAACTGCCTTCAAATCTTCAAGGTTCTGGGGGTCTCTTCTGTGAACCCGGATCTTGAGTTCTTTCCAAAGATTTTCAATTGGATTCAAGTCTGGTGATTGACTGGGCCATTCTAGCAGCTTTATTTGCTTTTTCTTCAACCAGTTGAGTGTTCCCTTGGCTGTGTGCTTGGGATCGTTGTCTTGCTGAAAGATCCACCCTTTTTTCATCTTCAGCAGCCTGGCAGATGACAGCAGATTCTGATCAAGAATGTCTCGATACTTTTCTCCAGTCATTATTCCTTCAATGATATGAAGTCTACCAGTACCACATGCTGAAAAACAGCTCCACGCCATGATGCTCAAATCTCCGAACTTGACTGTAGGTATGGTGTTTTGGGGGTGATGTGCGGTGCCATTTTTCCTCCAAACATGTGTCTTATGACATCCGAAGAGTTCAATTGGTCTCATCTGACCAGAGTATCTTCTCCCAGAACGTCATGGGTTTATCCAAATGTTGTGTTGCAAACTCCAAACGAGCTTCAACATGCTTCTTCTTCAAAAATGGAGTCTTGCATGGTGTGCGTGCATGGAGGCCATGCGTGCATTACTTATTGTTTTCTTTGAAACAACGGTACCTGCTGATTCCAGGTCTTTCTGAAGCTCTCCACGAGTGGTCCTGGGCTGTTGGAGAACCCTTCTGATGATTGTTCTGACTCCTCTGTCTGAAATCTTGCGAGGAGCACCTGGCCGTGGCAGGTTTATGGTAATGCCGTGTTCTTTCCACTTCCGGATGATGGCCCCAATGGTACTCACTGGAACTTTCAGAAGTTTAGAAATGCTCCTGTACCCAATGCCTTCAGTGTGTTTTGCAACAATAATGTGTAGGTCTTTGGACATCTCTTTGCTTTTACCCATCATGCAATGCTTCTTGTCTAACACCTTGCTGGTGAGAAACCTTTTTAAAAGGTATTAATCAGGACTATACCAGCTGATATTACTTTGCACTAATAGGGGGCAGGTTAACCTTCTGAATACTGACAAACTCCAGCTGCTTTCTTGGCTTGCCAGACCTTTTTACCCCTCCTTTTCTTCATGTGTTCAATACTTATTCCCTGTGCCATTTCACTTTAAAACACATAACTTCATTTATGGACATAAATGTTTGGATTTCTTTCTATGTGTGCATTACTTGGGTTGATGCAGACATCTGGTGAAAATTTCATGTCAATAGCTCGATTAGAAATATGTTTTTTGAGAGAAATGTTGACGTGCTCAATACTTATTTTCCCCGCTGTACGTTTTTTGGAACTGCACTGTGTCTCATATTGTGTTCAATAACACTGAATATAATCAGAAGTGCTTATTTATGTCTCAATATTTTGGCCACACTATTCATTATCGTTAAATGTGTGATTTCTGATTAAGATTTTCTTTTTTTACAAAAAATACAAAAATCTACCAACACTTCTATTTATTTAAAGCAGTGTGCAATGAGATTATGATTAGTTGTGTCTTTGTCTTCTAACTGTCTGTGTTTTTAAAAGCCTGAAGTGGGAAATTTTTAAAGTATGTCTATCCATCATGAATTTTTCCATCCAATCATTTGAAAATATAATACTTATTACTAGCAGGTTTTTTATTTTTTGTAGGCTGAACATCTGAGATTTGTTTTTGTGTTGTTGCAGGAGAAAATCCAACACTGCAAAAACAGCCCCTCCATAAATGAGTCAACAATTCTTAAAATGTGATTTTTTTTTTTCTTTAAAAAAAAAATCACATTTACCTCACTTCTTACCTCATCTGCCAATGAGGTAAGAAATTTTTTTCTTCTTTTAATAAAATATTCTTATTAAGACATATTTTCTCTAACCATTTAACTACTGAAAAATGTTCTTGTTAAGATTATATTTCTTGCAAAACAGGACCTTTCACTTGAAATAAGGGTCTATTTTTTATTTTCTTAAAATTCCGTTTTTGCAGTGAAATTCATTTATTGAAGGTTAAAAAAAAGCACAGCCTACTTAAGCATTTCCCAGTAAAATCACTAAGAATGAAATTATTTCTCAGAGAAGTTAGAGAGCTGGTGTGACGCTGGGTTTGAGGCTTCCTTCAGAAGGGCCGCTTGCAGCTCAGCACAGAGTCGAGGATGCTGCGCCGCACTCATGCTTGGCTGCTCCTGGATCTCTGACCTACTTTCCTCATCATTTGCCTCAGAGCGCGCTCGCCCAGTCTCCAGCATCCACAATCTACCTTTCCAATGTGGGTCTGCATCTGCGGAGGAGGAGGAGGGTGCGGTTCATTTCTGTTTTGACCTCCATCGGTGCGGGGCTGGCGTCTTCTTCTGCCAGAATGATCATCAGAAATTATCACACATCCAGAAAGCTGCAAATTTTGCTTCAACCTTTTTGTTTTTTCAGGGTGGAGGGTGTTGGCAGGCCTAAGCTGCTGACAAACACACTAAAACACACACTGCATCAGCATGGGGCCGGTCAACCACATGCAAGAAGGCAGCTTCAGACCCGCCACTCCTTCCTCTGATGCTGACACACAACTCTGTCTGCCTACCTCTGCTGCAGAAGAAAGGCTGCATCAAAACACAAAAACACATTTTTGCTTTCAAACTGTGAAAATGTTAAGACCCACTTCAAGGAAAAATGTGTTTTTGGTGTTTTTAACATGCTCTTGAAAAATGTTTTGATTATGGAGGACACATATGAGGAAAATTCAGCGTTTCTGAGTATTTCTATTGCTCCTCTGCAGAAACTATGTGCCAGAAGACAACAGTTTTTTTAAATTTTGGCTGAAACAGCATAATCGTAATTAAAGACCAGTGGAAAGGCTTTGTAGATTGATCAAAAGAGGATTGGAGTGGGTCTTTAAACAAAAAAATAAATTATATTATTGCTGAATCTCATCAGACAACATAAAGTTCTTAAATTGATCTCAGACAGGCTCTTAAAAAAGCATCTGGAGGACATTTTTGGACTTTAATTTCAATTTTATCCTAATCATTTCATCCCTAAAGTCAAATGCATCAAACGGGAGAACCAGAGACGTAATTCCAGGGTTACTGGTTCTGCCAGCCTAAGCGCCGCAGACGGAACGCTCCAAAAGGAAATCTGGATGCAGTCACCTTTGGACTGCAGCCTAAACGAGTCTGCCGGTCATTTGTCAAGCGGCTCCGTTTCATAATGCTCACAAGGCCATGCTGCTGCAGCCGGTGACTCAAACTAGCCAGAAGGAGGAAGAGCTGAACATGCTGTGGCATGAACGCTCATGGAGGTACTTTTTTGTCTCAAAAGCTTTATTCTAGTTATTCAATACTGCACACTACCATAATGAAGAATTACAGTAAAAATAAAAAATGACAAAAAGTCTTTGTGTAGTTCAGGCTGTAATCAGTCAGAAAACAATGCAGACGCATTCTGAAGCAGAAAGTAACGCCTCCTCATGACTTCTGAATGAATGACAGAGTTACAGAAATCCCAAAGGAGGAGAAGGGTGAACATTACAGTGATTTAAGAAAATGTTTTTAGAACTGACTTTTGGATTCCAGAGGAGATTATTTAAAAAAAAACTGTTAATCCACCTTCAAAAATCAGCAACAGCTTAGAAAAACATGTTTATTACATTTTTCCCCAGAGTAAAATGATTGAAGGGAATTACTCTTTAAATATTTGTCAAAATAATTAAGGAATAAAAAGTTTTCATAAAAAGTATTACTTTAAACGCCACTTCTGATTAAATACTTGGAAGATTTTTGTCTTTGTCTTGATAATTAATATACTAAGAAATGTAAGACAACGCAACACTAGAGGGCAGTGCAGGTTATTTTGTTGTAGCTGCAGCTGATCATGCAGCAGGACTCATAATGTAATTCTAATACTATAATGACATAGAAGAATATGTTACTGCAGCAACGTATTTGTTGCCATGGCTACTTTGGTTCCCTGAGAGCATCAGAGTCAATGATTTCAAGCGAGAAAAAATAAGTCTTTCTTTTCAGGAGATAAAATCAAACTGTCTCAGAGACCAAAACCACCGTAATGAGAGTCGCTCTGAAGTGAAAGGTCAATCAAAAAGCTGCAGTTCTCCAGACAACATCTGCTCCATCAACATATTTAAAGAGCCACTCCGATGAAAATTCAATTCACTTTGATTTATTTAGCCCCATATTACAACACAGTTGTCTCAACAGGCTTTATACCAGTAGCTGTGAAAAAGATCGAATCTGTTATAAAATACAATCACTGATTGTTAAACTAAACTAAACTAAACTGACTAAGCAAAACTGGGCATCCCTGTCCTCTAGCCGTCCTTTTTTTAAGGAAAAACTCTTTAAAAAAGAAAAAAAGAAATAGTTTCCAGGGAAAAAAAGAAGAAACCTCAGAGATGAGTCCTTCATGTGGACATCTACATGTTTCAATGAAGTTGTGTTTTTAACATGTTCTGGTGGTATTTTTCAGAGGATGGAGGACATTTATAAGGAAAAATTGGCTTGAAATGACATTTCTGAGTAATTATTTATCCAAACTGTTGGAATGCCGTTGGATAAAGCTTGTTGATGTAAGACGAACAACGGCAGGCCACAAGCCCCCTGCTCCACTCCGTTCTGATGCCCTTGAAGACGACTAGATCAATGTGCGTCTTTCTTATCCTCGTCTGAGCTCAAAAGTGTACCGCTCCGATATTGTTTACAATTTTCCAATCGTGTTTGGTTGGGGTGAAGTGCTGTAAGCTAGTGGGAGAGCATGTAAACAGATGGATGACGGGAAGGGGTGGGAGGCTCACCCTGCGCCGACAGTCCCGCCCACTACTGAACTCCAGGTGCTCTGCAGAAACTATGTCCTAGAAAACTACACAGGTTTTTGGATTTTGGTGAAAAACTGCATAAATGAAAGTGATCAGAATGGGACTTCAGAGCCAAAAAACGTGTTGGATGAAGAGTCAGCTGTGCTCCCAGATGAAGCTGTTTTGATATGTCCTCGTTTAACCTAAACATTAAAGGAACCAAACCCCTAAATGTTGGTTGGTTTGGTCTGAGCATGAACTGGGAAGTGGAAAAATCAAAGGCGATCCATAATCGTTCTGTCTGGACAGTGTTTTAGAGCCATTACTGCCACTATGCTGTTCATACAGGTGTGAATAACATCAGTCTGCAAAGCCAAGATCTGTCTTCATCCTCCAAGCCTTTGAAGGGGAGTGCTTCTCCATCCTCTGAGGGGGGGCTGTCCATCAAACCAGCACGTCTATAGAAACCAACTGCAGAATCTCTCCATCATCAGGACCCCCTCCCCTCATGATGACCCCCTCCACTCATGATGCTGACACGATGAGAGTATAAACCCTCACTGCAAAAAGAATTAGCACCGCAGGTGTTTTTATATCTCAGGTGAGCAAGTGAAACCAGATGGTTCCCACGACGTTTGCGCAAACGGGCTTATTCCACGCGCCGTGAATTAGGCCGCGCGCGCTGACCTCGTGCGGATTACAGAGGAGCCCGTATGTGGAAGATAAGCGGCCTGGCAGAGACGCTGGCTCTGGTGACTAGACGAAGAGGGGAAAAAAAGGGCTTGGCATTTACGCACAGGCGCAGAACTGTCCCTGCTTCACGGCTGATCCATCATAACGTCATTTTATGGCCCAACTGTATGTAAATATGAATCTACGCTGATTATTTGCGTTTTTCCCCCTGTTTTTGCACATTATTTCCATGATTGCTGTAAAAATGAGGCGCATGCCATGATTCATGAGGCAAGCAGCCATGAAAAACAGACATGAACCAAAGAAAAGAAAGATCCAGAATAAACCAGAGGGAGAGAGGAAAACGAACGACGGGGACTCAGGAGAACCTCCACCCTGACGGACTGCACAGTCCAAAGCAGACAAAGAGAAGCAGGTGATAAACGGCAGCAAGCATTATTATTACGACACAGCCGGCCTCCTGGAATCTGTCAATAATGAGATCGCGCATTACTCCGCTGGATTAGGTTTTGGGGAGCGCGCAGCGGACAAGATGAAGATCTGTGCGTCTGGAAGAGGAGGACCAGCTCCGGAGAATGATGGAGACGTTCGTCCTCATGGCATGATGATGGAGGGGGAGGAAACGTGCATTTCTTTCTTTCTTTATTTTTTTAAGCAGGGAGGCGACCACTCCTCTCGAGCACGGAGGAATGATGGCCGCAACAGAAACGCGGGTTTTTTTTGTTTTTTTTTTTTTTTGCTCTTTTGGAGAGGAAGATGAGGAGCTGAGGGGAGCAAGAGCGGAGTGGTTAAAGGTTTGGGGAGATGAGGAGATGCAGCTGCGGGTCCATCTTCGTGTTTCTGAGCGCACAACAGGCCCAGCCTATCCCCCCCGAAAGAACAAGTGACAAGCAGGCAAACGCTGATGGAGGAGTGGAGGCTGCTCGAAGCTCCTTCTCACCCGCGCCTCCTGCGGGATCGCGCCCGCATGGGGTTCGGGTAAAAAACACAAAGACCTCGACGCGGCTTTCTTACCTGGGTGCAGACTGCGGGCTAGTCTCTTCAGCTGCGGTCGCTCACCGGGCGCACACGGCTTCTCCTCGCAGGGGCGGCGGCAGGCCGGTGGGGGGCGCTGCGGAGCGCGCAGGAGAGCAGAGGGGAGCGACAGTCCTGAAATGCAACCTGTCTGTCCGCTATAACAGCAGCCATCTGCTGACATGTAAACGAAAGCTGCTGTGATGAGACAAAATAAACGCGTCAAGCAAAGAATAAATGAGTCCTTTTACCTCCAACACCAAAGTCCTCCACGATCCCACCTCTCCAATGGTTGAGGGGAAGTGACAAAAACAAGAAAACCCCAAACATGAAGCAATAACGACATTTAAAATCTCTTATTTTTTAAGTATTTTTGCTGCCCTCAGCTCAAATAATCTCCTTATGAGACTAAAAGCGCAGTTTTCGTCAGGCTGCCTTTGTGTAAATGAGACTCTTTAATTTCCCACTCCTCTGAAAATTCTGTTTTTGGAGTTTTGGAGGACAAATAGAACAAATTAAGATTAGAATTACATGCCTGATTATTTCTTTATTCATGTCGTTGTGAATCAGGAGCAGATGAAAAAATACTGTTTGAAAAAGGAAAGCAGAAAATTCTCTGGGCGAGTCACAAGCTCCCTGATGCCAAGTAGACGACTAGATCTGTGAACATCTTCGTTTTCCTCGTCTGAGCTGGAATCTGGATTAAACCTGGATGGCGCCAATGTTGCTCACCGTTTTTGTTACACCACTAATGTTAGGTTGGGGTGTGAGGGGCTGTAAGATAGCAGGAGACTATGTAAACAGAGAGCTCTCAGCAATGGGGAGGATAAGAGTGTTTGGTTTTCTTCATGCCAGCAGTCCTGCCCACACCTTTGGTGAATTTCTAGTGAACTCCTGCCACTCTGCAGAAACTATGTCCTTGAAAACCAGTTTTTGGATTTTGTGTATAAATGAAAAAATCATAATTAAAAGAGTGGAGATAACTGGAGTGGGACTTTAGTTAAATGACTTCCATTTAAACACACACATTTAAACCTTGTAAAACACAGAAACCTGATTATTTTTTGAAATAGTCACTCCTTTGTTTATTGCTTTTCTGTGATTATGAGTTGAACATCTCTGATAAACAATATTTTAAATGTTTCTGTGACTTGCTTTCAATTCTGTCAGAAACATTCAGATCTAAGTCGATTAGTAGGGCTTCATCAATTGTTCTTTCTGAAATTGACCTGAATAAAACAGTGGACTCAAGATTTAGCTTTTGTCTGGACCACAGCATAAAGTAAAGCTGAATAAAAGGTAAAGAGGTTCTCACACCACTTAAAAATAAGCCAAAAAAATGTTATAAAGTGAAACTGTCAGGCTGTTAGGAAAAGAGTCAGATAAACAGACTGTAAATCAAAGCTCACAAGCAGAAACAAATACAACTACTCTTAGTAAAAAGTATAGCATATGGAAGTAGTACTTGAAGTTTACTTTTATATCCTATTTTAAACTTAAAATGTTCCAAGTTAGCGTACTGTCTACAACTGACATGGTCTGCTGTTTGTGACAGAACAGTCCAGTCTCCCCTTAAAACCCACTTTTTTCTTGTAAAACAGGGAACTGAGAAACAAGGACATTTGAACCGTCATGACAGAGCTGCGGTTCTGGAACAGAACATGAACTGGACCAGATGTTGAGCAGAACATCTGATGGAAAGTCTGAAAGTACAGAGGCGGTAGAAAATGACGCACACGCAGACACGATGTTTGTGTTTGCACAGGATCTGAGCCCTGCATGTATTGTTGCGTTTGTTTACACGTCATGCAAGGCATTTTTTTAGTGAAACAAGTGAGAATTAGAGACATTTATCCTTCAGGGGATACACGTTAAAGTGGTATAAAATGCCAAAAACAAAAGTTTGCTAAACATGGTGATGCATTTCTGTTTAGTTTTACTGAACGTTGTTTAAAAATTACTATTTATCAACGTGCAGCACAGAGCCAGCCGGACTAGACCGAACCCTCAGGAACAGATCGTTGGGGTTGCCACAAAAAGGTCGAGTGTTGGTGTGCAGAACAGGGCGCCCCTGAGTCAGTCCCCCTGCCGTGGCCCGCCTGTGGCCTCGCAGCATCAATGCTTGGCGTCAGCTTTTACGCAGAGCTGAGAAACCACTCAGTCCTGGAAAACAGCTCGGGAATTATTGAGGGTCGGATCTGTTTGGGAACGCTGAAGCCCAGATGTGTGATCAGGACAAGAGTCTTTTTTCTTCTCCTCCTCCTCCTCCCGTTCTCTGTAGTGCCTTGTTGGATGAGTGCCCATTGTAGCAGCTGCCCCTGGCTGTGCGGCTGCAGATTATTTGGTTTTACCCTGTGGTGGGAGTTTGCCGGCGGGATATCTGCCCCTCCTTTAAATCCTCATGCAGACAGTGGCAGACATGGAAGATCAGCCTCAAGCTACGTTCACACCCCCATCTTTAGAGTGTGTTCAAGTCACCACTTCCAATGAAAAGTCTTTGTTTCAGTCTATGGTATTTAAAACCCGCGAGTTTGCACGTCTTTATGACAGTTTCTACAACTGTTTTTGGACTCCACGCACAAAACGCGCATTGAAAGTTAACCCTGGTGCTATCCTAGGCACTTTAACGTTGGGAGTTGGGTCATCTAGACCCACTAGACAGTGCGCTGAACCTTTTTTCTTCAATGATTTGTGATCTTCCCTGGTATCCATGGATTACATGAAATCTTTCCCCCTTTATCCACCTTTGTCATGGTAGGGAGAACACGTCAATGTAAGGGTGGGGTCATAGGATAGCACAAAGGTTAAACCAGGTTGAACTTTTACCTATAAGGGAGTCTGATTTGGAAGTGAAATTTTAACTCCCAGAAGTGCAAACCGTTTGAGAATTGATCATTAAGGAGAAATGAATTATTTGGGTTTGGAATTTAAAGACACTCAAGTCTTTCAAATATCGCAATAGAGCTGTGAAAGTAAAAGTCTGGAGCAGTTTAGAGATTTGCACCTCTTCAACATTTTGCTTCTTCCAACTGTAGCTACATGCCCCGCTATCGCAGTGACAGTCCAACGTGAACACAGTATGCTAAAAGCGCCACACATGCCCGGTGACAACGTAGCTTCATGCTACAGCCACTGAACGTGGAGAAGGCGTAGTCAGACAACGGTCCTGGAAACTTCAGAAGAAACATGTGAATGGGAGATTTTTGAACACAGAAGTCCATAAAACGCGCTTTTATGAGCATTAACACAAACTGTTCATTGGAAGTGGTCGCTGTAACATGCATTGCTGAGGGGCAGTGTGAAAGTATGGTTCTTTGAAATAGGATTTTCTGATATACAAACTAAAACAAAAACATCAGTTTGTAATTTAAATATACATATTAAAAGCCAGGAACATTTTAGCTGCTCCTTTTTATTAAATCGGACACATAAATTGTCATCAGGAGGAACATAAACACTTGCTTACACTCAAACTGACACACTAAAAAATGTAAGCTGTCTAAGAATATTTTACTATTAAAGACATGCTGGAGTTTTTTAAGCAAAAAAACTTTTTAATAATTTAATGGAATTAAAGAACATAGATGACTTAGCAAACGTTTAGATGAAGAATTATGTTAAAGTTTGTGTCATAGATAATAGATTTTTAAGCATTTTCCTCCATACTTTTAAGAACAAGGACAACAAATTTCTAATTAAAAAAGAGGAAGAACAAAAAAAAACTGATCAAGGTATGAATGAGTGCAGATCTTTTTCCTGTTGAGAACATTTGGAGCATTGATAAAGCGTTTCAGAGGAGACATCAACCTTTCAGAGGCATTTGGGTGTAGGACACCTGAGCTCTTCTCTTTGATTTATAGTTTTCAGCTACAATTCATGATTTTACTGATTTAATTTTCATTTTCTAGTAGTGCGATTTCGTCATATTTCTGTCATTTTTTCTAAATCATCCTAGGTTGAAAGTTTTTGACAACAATCTACAACATATGAGACAATGCTCTGAACAAATTATAAGAAAAAATCAAAATAGATGGATTCATTGTCTTTACAGCCTCTTTCAGCGCTGCTGATGACATTCCACCCCTTGACTCTCATGTTTGACACACGGGGAAAAGAACATTTTGGCTGGCGTTCTTCCAACAGGAGCTTCCCATCCCAGCAGTGAGACTCTGGAGCGTTCTCCAGCATTCCCGCCTGTTGGAAGCTTCACAGATGCACGAGGAACATCTGTCTCCATCAGTCAGTCTGAGCAAAGTTGTGCAAGAGGGATTATTCCAAACCTGGAAAAGTTTCCGCTGAGCAGCTGCTCAGGATGTTTTTTTTGTTTTGTTTTTTTGGTCAGAATTTACCAAGTGTTGGATTGTTCACCCACTAATGTGGAATGTGAGCTGGGTTTAGACCGTCATGAAGTTTAGTTTTACCCTACTGATGATGTGTTGTTACAGTGGTAATGGTAATTGGAGAGAAAACTGAGCAGTTCTTTCAAATTTGCCTTCGTGAAAAACTCTGAAAACATTCATTCTTTTAGACCTTAAACTGATGTAGATTGTAGCTTCAAAGAGTGAAATATGAGCTAAGGATTTACTAAAGCAGGTCTAATACATTTACAGCAATGTTACCAAAAACGCTCACAGTGAGAGGAGAAGACTCCAATTACAGTTTACGTCCACACAGGGCTTTAGATCAAAGGGGAGGTTCATGGTGCAGATATGAGAACCGACACTAGAGGGAGCTACTGAGGCATCATCTGCCCAAAACAAAATACATACTTTTTTTTTAAATAACTTTTTAGAATAATAAATTAACAAGAGAAGACTTTAACTTTTCTGAAAAACCAAACAAAATACCCTCAAATAATAAAAACATATATAATAATATTAAAAGGACCAATGCCAGCCAAATGAAATTCTTCCTCTTATTTTATTTTTATTTTTTAAGGGCAGGTTTCAGTAATCTCAGCTCCTTTTCAAACATGTTTTGCATTGCTATTACTAACATTATTCATTATTTCGTATCGTACAGATTGTGATCTAATTATTACCATGTTTAAAACTAATTTAACGAGAAAAACTTGTAGCTTTAACATCACAGGACAAGAAACTTGAACACGTCAGACTAAAGCTTTACATCACAAAGGTAAAACTTTTACATCAACGTCATTTTTAAGAAGAGTTGTAGATGTAGACGGGTTTGGCTCTCTGGTTTTCTGCTCTGGTGCAAAATGATGCTAAGCGACTATAAAAACCGCAGTGAACAAACATTTTGCTTTGATTAGGACCTATAAGGTCACAGAAACAATTTAATAACTAACTTTTCGTCCTGGTGAACTTTTTTTAAAGTAAAGCTTTGAAGTTTAAAGGTTCTTCTTGTTTTTGCCTGAATTCTTTCCTTCATTCATCAAATGTCTTTAATGCACACTTATTTAAGGATCCGGGATATTGCAGTTTTGAGCAAAAGGTTTGTGTGTTCCCTTTAATTTCTATGTAGTATAAAAACTGCAGTTAACAAAATATTGTGATCGCTCCAAATGTCAGCTACAAATCAAAAATCAGGAAAATCTATGGTCATCGTTTATGTCACTTTAGTGATTTTATCCACAAATGAGAAACATTTTTTGTCTCCTTCGGAAAAATAGCTTGAAATCATGTTGTCAGAAATGAATGTGTGACATAAATGTTTGTGAACCCTCCTCTCCTGTGGTCTGCTGCCCCCTGCAGGACATTCCTCTTGGGCACCTCTGTCCTCATGCATCAAACTGAGATCATACAGTTCTGCTGTGTTTAGATTCACCACCAGCTCACGGTGAAGCTCATATTTCACACAAGAAAGACCTAAATTAGCTGATGTGCTTTTTTCTTTAGCTTTGTGATTCAAAGCTCGTTAATTGACGCACTTTGCCTGCTAAACCATTTCATAAAAAATGTAATTTTACAGGTTAACCCCAGAAATGCCTTCATATTTATTTCAAATTTGAGAATAATTAACATTAAAATTTCCTAAAGACATATCTCTCTATAAGGAAAACACAGATGAAGGTAAAAAAAAAAGAAAAGATACAGATTTTTACTATAAAATAATTATTTCCCTTTCTATAAAACCAAAGATGTTTTATAGCACGTTTTGATGAAAACTTACAGGACAGGTTTTGATTTTGTTTTTATGGCATCTTTCTTGACAGCAAATAGGATCAAACTTCAGATTTGTCTTGTTTCTTTTGGGACAGTTTTCTCTTTAAAAAAAGAAAGAAAAATAAAGATTTTCCTACAATTTCTTCTCAAGATTCGTGATCAGATTTTTAAAACTCCTCGGCTCGTCTTGAGGTTTGCATGTTGAAACAAAGAATGACTGAAGTCGACTCAGAAAGCAGTAAAACCAGTTTGTGTGTTCAGTGACAGAAGTTAGGAAGGAGAGTTTGGTGTATTTTTCCCTTGCAAAACGAAAAATCTACTTGAAATCTGCATCGTTATAGTTTTTTAATGGAATTATCTGAAAACTAAATTCAGTCATTGACCTGCAAAATGGAAGGAATTGAGTGTTGGGGGATAAAATGTTTTGCAAAAAATGTTAAATTGTACAGGGCTGGGTTGATAAAATCAATAATCCAAGCTTAATAAATCAATAATCCATCCATAAAATTACAGATCGATCTTATATGCTGTTCCTTTGCTGGTGACCTAACGCAAAATAGCAGTAAAGCCAAAGTCTGCCAGCTTGATGCTATAGTATAATGGAATTTTCCATAGGTTGGCTAATGTTAACGCTTGTTCAACCTAAATGTACATTGTTAACTAAATGAACAGCTTTATTTACACACACAAGCAGGAATTTTACCAGTTGTGGTCTTCTTGAATAAAGCTTCATGCCAGAGCGCGACTCTGGAAGCACATGTGTCTCAGAATTAAAAATAAAAGTCAATACCTAAAATGCTTTTTCATTTTCAAAAGGAAGCTTTGTTTGTTGACTTAAAAAAAATCTTTTTCCTCTTCAACACTGCTCATTTTGTCACTTCATTAAAATGCTGACTGGAAATGATGGAAATACATTTTTGCTTTAATTATGTCACAGAATGAGCGGTGTTGAAGTAGAAAATGAAGTTTGGAGAATTGATTTTTCCTTTTATTTTTGAGTCAATTCATGCAGTTACATTGTGAAAATGAAAAAGCATTTCTGTTAATCCAATTTAATTGTAAAAGTAGATATTTCTAATTGAATTTTGCTACACATTTACTAAAGAACTTTTTGAAAATTAAATGTCAAATACCATTTCCTGTACCATTTTAATTAAGTGACAGACTGAGCCGTGTTAAAGGAGAAAAAGAAAAAGCTGTTTGGTAGATTTTTTTCCCTTTTATTTTTGAGTCAACAAATGCAGCTTCATTTTGAAAATAAAAAAGCATTTCTTTATTTGGACATGAAAAAGCATTTCTTATATTGACTTTTATTTTTGATTATGAGACACAAGTGCTCCCACAGGCGAGCTTCACCTAGTGGCCAAACTGAAACGCCTCTAGGAGAGGCAGAACATTTGTTTTTACAATATTAGCTAGTTTAGAGCCTTTATAATGTTGAAGATCTGCACACTTTTGTTGGAGTTTCTCCATTTGAGGAACCACCAACACTGTATGGTGTTAACAATTTCATTGGTTTATTATTTCACAAATACATTTTACAGTATGTGAACTGTCTCAGATTAATATGAATCTCTTCGAAACATATATAGATTATTAATGTATTTCTATAAAAATATGTTTAAATATGGAAACCATCAATCCAGCCCTATTTGAAACTCTTCACTGAATGCAGTTTCATTAACTTCATAAATAGAAAAAATCTTTACAGACTCCAACAACTCCTCTAAGTCTTTCAAGAAAAGGCAGTGCAGCAGTTATCAGTCCTTTTTCCAAGTAAATTCTTTTAACTTTGGAATTAATGTCTTTTAAAAAGTTAGAACATTGATTCTAATCATTACATATTTTAATAAAGGAGTCTTTTTTACAAAATTGCACACAGTAGTAAATAATGGTGCAATGAATAATCTATTAATCGATTAACCGATTTCTGTACAATCGATCAATCTGTCCAAGACAAGTCGAATTGAACTATACCGTTGTCAAATTGTTTCAAAATGAAATAATTCATTGTTTTGATATGGGGAAATATCATTTGGTGGGTTTATTATTCTATTATGTAAAAATGACCAAGTGCATCCCAGCAGACAACACGTGATGCAGCAGAAAGTGATCAGTCCATCATTCCAGTCCAATGTGTGGAAACAAAATGCTGCGAAGACATGTGACCATGCAGTGTGCTAGAATGTTCTGGATGATTTTAATGTGGAAACAAGTAACAAACTTGGTTAAATATGTCCTGGATCCATTTTTTGAAACCAAATTGGTTCAAAATGAACCAGAATCAACTATAGATCAGATAAGCAGCCACTGAAATGAATCATGTCATTGTTGAAATGAATTGTTACACCTCTACTAATATTTGTAGATAATGTTTTCTGTTTCCAGTTTAGTTTATGAGTTACTAACAGAGTCACAAACAGACATTTGTGTTGGTTACAAAAACGAAATTCATGGAGCACAATGACATGACTCCTCAGTAAATAATGGTTCATCCATTATTTTACATGAACTTTTAATAGTTTAAAGTTTTTAGGTTTTATTACACTCTAAGGGTTTGTATATACAGATCTTTGATCAAATCAATACTTCATGCTTCAGCTGAAATGAAGCGTTTTTAATATTTTATATCCTTTTTTTCTTCTATTGGGCTCATTAAGAGCTCCATATCAGATTCAAACATTCTGGCTGTCATGTGAAGTTTGCGCAACCACATCCTCCCCATCAGAGAGCTCAGAGGGGGGGAGTGCCCTCCGGAGGACCACGGGGGAGGCGTGGATAAAGCAGTGGAGAACTTCCACACTAACATGTGTGGTGTGTGACTCTGCGCCGCCGCATCTGCTCCGATCTGAGAAAGAAAACACTAAAGTGAGGAGCAGAAGGCGAGAAAATGAGTCTTCACCTCCCCTTCTTCCACCCCGGAATGGTCTATCCCACGTGACGCCCTGCCCCCATGTGTATGTTGTCTTAAAGTCCTCCGGTCTGGACTGGACGGAGAAGACCCGACTCCGCGTAAAGACGCAGCTCCTCATGGAGATGAACGGCTCAGTGGACGGGAGCTGCGAGCGCGCTCCCGATGAAGGCGCCTTCCTCTTCACCTCCGAGTCCGTGGGAGAGGGACACCCTGGTGAGTGGGGGGTGTGGATCTTTTTCCCCGCAAAGAAAGACGCAAACTTTCGTGTCCCAACGATCATGGATGAGTTTGAGGAATGTGCAGCCAGAACGCAGACTGGTGCATGCGCACAAGCTTTGAGTGCGCGTGAAAGAATGCAAAAAAACAGTTCATTCCACTTGATTTATGACTTTATGGCTGCAAAGAAGAGCACAAAAACGTTTTAAAACAGTAAACTATTAAAAAAATCAAATGAACAAATGTAATCAAGTGTGCATTTTTTAAAATTTTTTAAAAATGATAAGTGAAATAAAAAGATCTACGTGAAAAAAGAAAGTTTGGATGTTTTTCAGCTTGAAAGGGGATATTTCTTGCAGGCCTCATTCATGACTTACTGCTGCAGCTGCTGCAGCCACGTGAACGTATGGAAGCACGTGCGCTGCTGTCATGGATGAAAGAGGACGATCACTGCTCTGTTTCCACATTTGGACCCTTTTCTTGTCTTCAAAACGCTTTTCAATTTAAAATGTTCCGGATCAATCACAGAAGAGGCAGACTTTAGACCAGGTGACTCCCAGTGCATGCCGGGAAAAACTCCAATTCAACCTGTCAAAAAAACCCAACAGTGGTTTAAACAACATGTATTACTGTTTATCAAGTTTAGGTGGAAATACTTCAGAGTTTCACATCATTTTAATAATTTGTTTAAAGCATAGAAAGAAACTTTTATGGATTTATTTTCAAAAGTTTTTTTTTTCTGGGAGTATGCTGTGATATCCTGATGGAGTTCCCTGTGGCACACTGGCATGCCTTCCCCCTCTGACATCTATTCATAGTTCCAAAAATCGCAGCAGGAAAGATGTGGAACTCTGACAGAGCAGTGAAAGGGGATATTTCCAGGCTCCGCCCCCATCAGGAATCTGTAGTGAGCAGCAGGGGTCATAACCTGTTAGCACACAGATGCCCGCACTTGTAAACCCAATTCTTTCTTTCTAGATAAGATGTGCGACCAGATCAGTGACGCTGTGCTGGACGCTCACCTGAGCCAAGACCCCGATGCCAAAGTGGCTTGTGGTGAGTAATGGTTTTGGTCGCGTGGGGAAGGAAAAACAAAAGGAGGATGCCTTTTTAAAATGTATTTGCAAAAAAACAACGTTCTAATTTTACCTATAACACTCCTAAACATAAGTATGCACACACATGCGTTTTGGCTTATTTATTAAAGTCCCACTCCAATCAACTTTTGATCTGTTTTCAAATCATTCCCTGTGGTCTTTTAATTATGATTAGGACATTTTTAGCAAAAATCAAAAACCCAGTGTGTCGTTTTTTAGGACATAGTTCCTGCAGAGCGGCAGGAGTTCAACAGAAATTTGCCTTTGAGATGCAGGCGGGACCTTCAGTGCAGAGCAACCCTGCCCCCACTTCCCATCATCCATTTATGTACATGCTCTCCTGCTAGCTTACAGCTCCTGATTAATCAAAATTTCAATAAAGAAGTTCAATTTTAATCTTAACTTTCTTCATATATTTCCTCTATCATAAGAAAAATACCACAAGAACATGTTAGAAACACCAAAATTGGGTGAAGGATTTTAAGTGCTCACGTTAAATAATCCAGTGGAAATGAGGTGGAAGGTGGAATATGTGGAGGAAAGGGGAATGAGTGGAATGCACAGTGGTGTAGTGGTTAGCGCTCTCGCCTCACAGCCAGAAGGCCCTGGTTCTAATCCCAATTGGGTCCTTTCTGTGTAGAGTTTGCACAGAAAGGGGTGAAGGGGTTTTCTCCAAGCTCTTCGTTTTCCAGCCCAAAATCATGATTCTTCAGTTGCTGGGTTGGCTCCAGGTTCTGAAGATGGATGAATAAAATAGGAACGCCTCAGGTTAGATGTTCAACAAGCTAAACTGAGATGAGGATGCTTGTGTTTGTGCTGCCAGGTAGGAGAACTGCTTCAAATATGTTACCTGTTAAAGCTGACTCTGATTTTTGTAAATAAATGAATGTTTCGTGATCATCCAGAGTGGTGTGTGTGATGTTCCGAGTGGTTTGTCCACAGAGACCGTTTGTAAGACGGGCATGGTGCTCCTCTGTGGGGAGATCACATCCCGAGCATCTGTGGACTACCAGAAGGTGGTGAGAGACGTCATCAAGCACATCGGTTATGACAGCTCCAGCAAAGGTTAGTGGGGGTAGAAAAACAGGAAGCAACCGCAGCTTTCTGTTTCCCAACATTTGGGCTGAGTTGAAGAAATCAATAAACTGAATAAAATCAATCTTCAATTACAAAATTATTTATTTATTCAACAAATTCATGGTTTATTTTCCATTGAAATAAATGTTCTTGTTGTTTCATCAAGGAAATACAAGTTTTTTTCTCAGTTATGGGTCAAATAAAACAGTTTTCCTTCTGGAAAGTTCCACCTTTGCTCAGTTTAAACCGATGATTCTGTGAAAATGTTCAATCTTTGCTAAACATAATTCTTTTTTTTATACATAGAAAAACAGAAAAATAAGAGCAGATGATGTAGAGGTCTATTTAAAAAGTTTTTGGTACAACAATAAGAAATAAACGGATAGTAAATATTTGCAGATGAATTTGAGTTATTGGTGCAAATCCCTTAAATCTGCTGAATTGAGGACTTGGCTGCATGTTCCAACACTATTTATCAAGTGTTATTTTTAATCTGGTCAGTCATTGGTCAGTTTCTTTGCCTCTTGATTATTGTAAAATGCTCCCGATGGGTTTCTGTGGGCGCAGGCTTGGACTATAAGACGTGTAACGTGCTGGTGGCGCTGGAGGAGCAGTCCCCTGACATCGCACAGGGAGTTCACGTTGATCGGATGGAGAGTGAAATCGGAGCAGGAGACCAGGTGATCTGATTTTATGAGTAATGTTGATCCAGTGGATCCCTCTGCAGATCGTGTCGTCTGACTGACTGACTGACTTCATGCTGTGTGAACAGGGTCTGATGTTCGGTTATGCCACAGATGAGACGGAGGAGTGCATGCCTCTGACCATAGTCCTCGCCCACAAGCTCAACGCTAGGATGGCCGAGCTGAGGCGAAACGGGACCGTTCCCTGGCTCCGCCCCGACTCCAAAACACAGGTGTGATGATGCGTTCAGGCACGACTTCCACTCAGGTTTTCTGGGTCTGATGTATTGCTGCATCCACGCACTGTTTCAAGAGCTCATCCTTGTTAAGAAAGAGGTGAAAAAGCTGAAATAAACTAAAAACAACCAAAAAAATATCACATATGAATTATAAACGTTTTTACAATGGAGTTTTTGGGCCAGGGTGAGAAAAAAATTCTGGAGGATAATTTTTTTTTAGTTCCTCACTTAAAGGAAAAAAAGTCGAAATGTTGAGATTAAAGTCTAAATGGTTTTAACCCACAACAGCAAAGTTGCCTGTTTATTAGAACCTTGCTTTAAGATGAAAGATTTGGAGTATTTTGTTAAGCTTAATATATGGATAGGTTTCAAAAACAAAGAAATTCTGAACCTTTTGGCGACTCAAAATCAGATTATTGTTAGTGTATCCGGCTTCCAGGGTTTGGTGTCGTAAAGCTGATGTCATGATTTCACAAGGATGAGGAACCCAGATGCTGCAACCCAGAAGGAAGACAGGTAAGTGGAGGATGAGAATGGATTTATTGTTTTCTCCAGATGTGAAGATGGCTGGTTTGAGGAGTGTCCAGGTTAGACGTGGCTGTGGCGTGGCTGGAGGGTCTTGAAGCGGTTAGCGGTTGCCGAGAGTTTCCGTTCTCCTGAGGCGTAGAATGGAAGGTCCGTGCTGCCGTCACTCGTGAGCGGTAGGATCCTGAGACAGGGAACAAAGAATTAGTTAGAGTCAGAGACTTGGAACAAAGCTGTAACGAGGCTAGAACCAGAGCAGTCACCATAAGGGGTAACAAACTGGCGTCGAGTAGTGGCGTTGATCTCCTTTTGAATCCACAGAAGATGATGAGGAGAGTGATGGCAGCTGGTGGCAATCAGGAACATCAGGGCAGAGCTGGAGGGGGGAGGAGACCGCCAGGCACCGTGACAGCTGAGTTTCTAATGCAAAATAAGGAGCTCAGAGACACGTTTGGGTGTAGAGGACCACTACTTTATTTTAAGTCCATTTGTCTCATTACGTCATAAACCTGTCATGCGCAGAAGAAAACCAAAGCGGAAGGTAAACTTTTTTTTTCCTTTTCTTCTAACTTGTCCTGTCCAACAGCTGGGTAGACAGATGAGAGCTGAAGACCTCTTGTGTTGGACATATTTTACTTTAACAACAGGGATTATGAATCTTCAGACAAACCAAAGGTATGTCTGAATAAACCCCTTTTGTAATTGAGGCCAAACTTTATTAATTTTAATCATATTTGAAAATCTTTTGTGTTGGAACGGACGGAAAAGGAAAGGAGGGAAGAATAGAGAGGGATGTTAGGGAGGGGAGGATAGGAGGGTGATCATAGGAGGGGGGGGGGGAATAAAACCATGAAGCAGCATAAAGCAACAAGTTGCTGGATGTTTATCATTATGGTAAGGTTCAGATGTAATACAAATCTCAAAGGGCGGGGCCTGTCCACACACACACTGAAATGTTATCAACATACCTGCTAGCTGCAAAAATGTCCACGTGTCAACATGTACACAATACAGATAATGTTCACACATGCACACTTATGCCTTTAAACCAACTAGTGCGAAATATTTCATTCAATCAATCACACAAACTATTAGTGCAAAGGTGAGCTAACACCTGTGCTCAGGTGAGTGTTTATGTTCTTCTAAAATGGATTGTGGAGTGTGAAAAGAAGGAGGGAGAGTGAGGTAAACAGTGTTACATACATAGTCCCCTCCTCCAGATGAAACGTCACGTTTCAACATAAAACAACAAAAATAAATGAAAATAGTCTATTATGTTAGCATAAGAACGTTGAAAATGGCAGAAAGTGCTCCTCCTCCTCAGACGGAAGCGTCACACAGACGTAGAGATCTGGTCTTTGGTGGAGGAAGAAAGGATTGAAGTGGAGAAGCAGGGACACCGATGTCTTCATCAACGGGCTGCAGAGATCCTGCAAACCCCCAATCAATAAATAAAACGTTAATAAATCCTAAATGAAACTAATGAGCTTCCAAACATTTGTAGCGTTATCAATAAACATTCAGCTCACCTGTTCAACTAGGTTTAGTCGGTCTGTTCTGCTGCTGCCTGACGTTCACTTGCTGCACTGTGTGCTCACTTCCACTTTGATCTCTTAAATTTATGAGTTTTTTTCTCAGAAATTTACGATTTTATCTCTCTCGTAAATTTAAGACTTTAAATCTCGCAATTTAACTTCTTTTTTTTCTTCTTTTTTTGGTGGCCCTAAAACTCCGTTGATCGTTTTTCAGCTCAGTAATGAGAAAACTTTTCCTTCCATTGATGTTTCTTCAAATAAAAATTTATAATAATGGCCTGCGGATGAAACTAGTGAGCAATTTAACTTCTGCTAAAGCAAAAAATAATGCAGAAAACAGTGTCAAACTGTTTAAAAAAAGCTCCATCATTAAATAAAACAAATAAAAAAGTTTTGCCTTTTTTTCTATTGACTGCATATGAGAACTGGACCGAGTGAGTTTATCACCCATTAAAAAAAGGCCTTACTTCTGGCTCCAACAAAATAAAGTCCATTCAGTCGTCATCTTTCCCAATAGGGACGTCACCATGTTGGAACCAGACCACGTCAGTAAGCAGTGATTGGTCCAAATCAGTCATTTCTATGGCAACCACCCTCACCAATCAGGAGGTCAACCTCCCTCCATTTTTCTGTACCGCTTTGTCCCTTTCGGGGTCACGGGGCTGCCGGAGCCTATCCCGGCTACTTGGGCGTAGGCAGGGGATGCCCTGGACAGGTCACCAGTCTGTCGCAGGGTAGAACTTCCGCAATCACACACCCATTTACTCTCACACTCACACCTAGGGACAATTTAGAGTTGCCAATTAACCTATGAAGCATGTTTTTGGACAGTGGGGGAGGAAGCCGGAGATCCCGGAGAAAACCCACGCATGCATAGGGAGAACATGCAAACTCCACACAGAAAGGTCCCCCATTGATGTATTTTTCATGTCCCCCAGCCGGGACTTGAACCAGGGGCCTTCTTGCTGTGAGGCAAGAGCGCTAACCACTGCGCCACCGTGCAGATAAATTCACATGGTAGGGAGTCAACCTCCCTACCATGTGAATTTATCTGTAGCTATGAAAACAAAATGCCGTCTGTTTTTTTTTTTTTCAGGTTGATCCCAAATGAAGGTCTTTTTGGAGCCAAAGTGTTTTGATGCATACTTGCATCAGCAGGCATCCCAGGGTTACACATCAACTGAGAGACTCGAGTCTAAGTCAGACACTAACTTCATAGCCAAGCCAAATGTGGTTTTTCTTTTTTTTTTACATTTTCTGCCATCTAACAAAATAATATAAAACATTAAAGTAAGAGAGTAATAATTTCTTGAGCATTACCATGTATTCATTTATTTCTAAAACATCAAAAAGTTTAAAGTGTTCATCACAAACAGGAGGAAGTTTGAAAATGTCTTTTGAAAAGAAAAAAAGTTTTTTTTTTTTTTGATTTTTAATCAAATTAGGATTTTTCTCTCAAATTCTTTCTTGATGTAAGTTCTTGAACTTCAGCAGATGGTATTACACAGCAATTTGTCAAATATATCTGATATATTCTTTAGTTCCTTTGAGCAAAAATATTAAACTTAGCGGCCACCTGAGTAGATGAAATGACTGATTCCTGACGTTGTCAGCTGACGTTCAGTCAGTAGAACCCGGTGCAGAGTTGGGGATCCATAGAATGTGTCTGCAGCCAACATGGACCAGCGCACTGACATTTGAGCTGGGAGACGCGTTTCCTTCAACACTTTTAGCGAAGTGCTGCTTCTAGGTCGCCGCACATGAGCCATTCCCAAGAAGGAGGTGAAAACACGAGGGCAGAACTTCTGCTGAAAAATGTCAGCCCGTCTGAAGCATCATTTGTCCTCATCCAGGTGACGGTCCATTACAGCCAGGAAAGCGGCGCCGTGATCCCGGAGAGGATCCACACGGTGGTGATCTCGGTGCAGCACGATGACCACGTAAGCCTGGAGGAGCAGAGGAGCGTGCTGATGGAGAAGGTCATCAGAGCTGTGATTCCTGCTAAATACCTGGACGAGAACACCGTTTACCACCTGCAGCCCAGCGGGCGCTTCGTGATTGGTGGGCCGCAGGTAACAGCTTCACCGGGCTTCAGATGAACACAAGTAGATTCATTTTTATAGTTATTATACGTTCACTGCTCATTTTATACAGCAGAAAGGATGCTTGTCCTTTAGAGGTCCATCTTCTGGACTGTTTCGCTGCCGAAGAGACAATAAGTAGTTGGAGATCACAACTTTGCTCAGCTTTATTTGAGGAAAGAAAAAATATAAAAATATGTTGACTGCATCTTTGAAGAATTGGAGCTGCTAGGGTTTAAATGCTGCTTTTCAGGACATTTGTATATTTTTTTATATTCAGATTTAAACATTGAACTCCATCTGCAGTCCCCTTTGTCCTTGTCTTTTTGTCTGATCTGATATATTAGCTTAAAGCCCCACTCCGATCATCTTTAAATCTGTTTTTAAAGTGGTCTTTTAATGATGATTATGCTGTTTTTAGCCAAAATAAAATAAAAAACTGTTATTTTCTAGGACATATTTCTGCAGAGCAGCAGGAGTTCATTAGAAATTCACCTCTAAATGGTGGGCAGGATTATTGGTGCAGAGTAAGCCCGCCCCTACTTCCCGTCATCCATCTGTTTACCTGCTCTCCAGTTAAGCTTACAGTCCCTCACATCCCCAACCAAACATTACAGGTGCAACAAAAATGGTGAGCAATATCGGAGCTATCCAGCCGTACAGTTTTGAGACAGAATGCAGCTCGGATGAGGAAAATAAAGACGTTCATGGATGAAGTCGTCTGCAAGTGGATGAACTGGAATGGAGCGGAGCAGGGAGCCTTTGGCCCGCCCAGCACGTTTTCTACGTCACAAATAGGTTATTTTTAAAACAGCATTTTTCACAAATTAAAAAAAAAACTCAGAAATGCGGTTTTAATCTTAATTTTCTAAATAAATGTCCCCTATAATGAACATGTTAAAAACACAGTTTTCATCTGAGTGGGTCTTTAATTTGTCTCCTGACTCCTGTTCGGGTGATCATGTACCCCTTTGTCTAAAAACAGATGATCTTCTGTTTTTCTCTCTATTGTCTCCCGCTTCTTTGCGGAGAGTCGACTTGCAGTCCAGTCCAGTTCTCCTATACAATCAACGGTTCTAAAACGGCTCCTAAAAGTCATGTGACCACATTCTGTACCCCATTTCTCTGTGCGTTCACTTATTTTTACTTTTTTTTTTCAGGGGGACGCAGGAGTGACGGGCAGGAAAATCATCGTGGACACTTATGGGGGTTGGGGGGCCCACGGTGGGGGGGCTTTTTCGGGGAAAGACTACACCAAGGTGGACCGCTCGGCTGCCTACGCCGCCCGCTGGGTGGCAAAGTCTCTGGTGAACGCCAGGCTGTGCAGGCGGGTGCTAGTGCAGGTAAGACAGCACGAAAGTCATCCTTTCTTCCATAAAACCTTTTTTTTTTTTTAAATCTTTTTAACGTATTTTAAACATTTTTGCTTTGAGGTTAAAGGGAAAATTTGGAGAGGAAGAAAGATTTTTGACTCACCAATGACTAAAACATGTCAGAAGAACTGTTGAGAAGAAATCCAGTGAAGCCTTTATTTCAGCCTGTTTGCTGAGATTTCAGAAAACCTTTTGGAAAAAAAAGCTTTAATTTTTGATGGGATCGTGTCTGTGATTTATAACAAACTCAGGTGATTGCTGATTCATGTGATACATGAACCTCTACAGACTCATGCAGAAAAACACAAAATAGTGCACAAGTTGGTTCAAAAATAAATCAACTTTAAGACTTAAAGATCCCGTTCCAATTTTGTATAGAGCAGTTTGAAAGCTGTTGTCAAAATTCCCCAATGTTTCTGATGCATTTATGTTGTTCTGGGTTCTGTGTTAAAAACCTTTGGGATGCATTTATAATGGAAACATCAATTAAACTAAATCAAGTTTTTCTGCAGGGGAACAAACTTCCACCTGAGACATTTTTCTGCTCTCTGCTGCTTCTTGAGTTTGTCTTTGCTGCTTTGTGTAGTAAAGTAAAGACAGAAACCTCATTCATGGATGTGGTGCACAGCAGCCTCTTCTTGTTCTTGCCCTGCATGGATGTGGCGCCTCCATCTGCTCAAACACAATGGCGGTGGATACGTTCTATTTCCTGTGTTGTTGTTTTTTGTCTCCAGGTTGCGTATGCGATCGGAGTCGCTCATCCTCTCTCCATCTCCCTCTTCACCTTCGGCTCCTCTCAGAAGAGCGAGAAGGAGCTGCTGCAGATTGTTTACAGAAACTTCGACCTCAGACCCGGGGTCATTGTCAGGTCAGGATAGTTGGCCCCTCTACTTTAGTGCATGACGCTGATCGGCTTCACACTCCGATTCAACTCTTCGGTGTTCCACTGTGCTGCAGAGACCTGGACCTGAAGAGACCCATTTACCAGAAGACGGCTTGCTACGGACACTTTGGCAGGAAGGAGTTTCCCTGGGAGGTCCCCAAGAACCTGGAGTTTTAATGTGTGTTAAATCTGCCCCACAGGTTTATGGGAGGGCATGGAGGGGAGGGTGTAAAGTCTCGGATGGGTTTCTGTTATTGAGGTTTCACATCTGATAGAGGAGATCTCGAATGAACGTTTGAGGAGTTCCAAGCTGCTGCTCAACATCAGTCGGCTCCAAAATCAAACCACTATTTTGTGAGTGAGGATGAGCTCCCCCTGCTGGCCAGACAGGTTATGTCCTGTTTGGATTTTGTGTCACAAATACACCAAAATTAAGAAGTTTTTCCTTTTTTTCCCCACATTTTAGGTAGTAAACTTGCACGGAAATTGATTTTCATGAACATTTTTAGGAATAAATCTAAATTTAGGTCTAAAATAAATATATGTCTCTTTGTCACAATGCACCAGGAAAAAAAATTAAAGAGGCTTCAAATACCCCAATCAGCTGCAGGCAACTAGTTAAAATGCCCAAGTTCTGTTTTTATTTTTATTTTGGATTTAATTTTTTGGACTTTATTTTTTTTTTAAATAAAAGCCAAACGTAAAGAAGAAAATAAGCTCATCTGTCTTAGATGATGTAAATGAAAATTTTTTAGAGAGTGATGCTTTTAGGGCCCTCAGCCTCTGTTTCAAGAAATGTGTTTTTATTCTTCAAAGGTTCATTTTTATGCTTTAGTACTCTATAGATTTTTAAAAAATATATGTTTCTAAGACCTGTGGAAAAGATTGTAATACCAACTAAAGGAGTTTAAAAAGTTAAAGTTAACTGTTTAATGTTTGACCTTTTTAAGGAAATAGACCCAGACAAAGTCCTTTAAATGAAGTAAAAAACTAAAATGTGTGGATTAGGATCAGCTGATTAAAATCATGGCAGCTAAATATCACAGGAACAGCAGGAACCTCAGTAAAACATCTGCTGCGTTCATACTTCATATCGGGTTTAGTGTTTGCAATTTGATGGAGTTGGACTTTTTTTTCCAACTTAGCGGACAAAATTTGGAGATGGTCCTTTTATATTTTAACACGACTTCACAAAACGAGTTTCAGGAAGTGGAGGAAGGTGATCGTCTCTCAAGTGAACTGGAACAAAGAATCGGAGCCTGACCTCTTCTGTCATTAGTGCCTGACTTGGTGTTTAATATGCAAACGGTCTCACTGAAAACAGTGAAGGTGGAGGCTGGGAAATAAACTGTTAGATACATTCAAATGTTTTTAAGCTATTAAGAATTTTAAGTGTTTTCTTTTTTTCCAACAAAGATCATTGTCATGCTTAAAAACTTGTAGACTTTTTTTCTACAATAATAAACGTTTTTAAGAATATAAGAAAGTTATTCAGGAAATTTCTACCACAAATTACCTGATAAACTACCCTGTTTATGTCAAGAATCAATGTCTAATAATTAAAAAATGAAAACATTATTTTATTTAAACTTTGGGGAAAAATCAAGGTAAACCAAGATGTAAAATCTGTTAAATATTGCAAGTTTAAATTTTTATGGCTTTGAATTGAACTAAAGAAACACACATGGGTAAATTTAGAATTATGTTAAAAAAAATCCCTTTTTGTTCCAGAAAGTCTGCAGGTTTTATCATAAAAGACTCTAAACAATCTAGTTTTAAAGTTTTCTCTACTTGATCTAATTCTGTGTTCTAGATAAGTCGTGTATCACTGAGGTGGGACGTGATCAGTGGGAACCAGAAACAGAAACCGGTGAATTTTTTAGTTCCTCCTCCTTTTGGTTCCACTCCAAACCTGCTCTGTGTGAGTGGATTTACTCACAACTGAAAAAACTGTAATGACTTTTTTTTTCTTCTGTGTGTGGATTTCAGAATTTAAGTTTTTATGTTTCATTCAAAAAAGCTAACTTTGCATTTCAAAAAGTTGGTCCAGTTTTTTTTAAAGCAGTTTCTGTGTCAAAATGTAAATTGTTGTTTTATTTTCTTCAATAACCCACAGTTAAAACAACATTTCCATCAGAGATGAGCTTATATGCATAATGATAATGCTTTGGCCGTTTTTTACTGTAAATATTAAAAGCAACTTGGTATAAATGACATGTTTCTGGCACATAGTAAGACTTTCTGGAGGGGGGGGGGCCTTGAAGACTGTAATGTATGAAAACTTCCTGAGAGAACAATCAACAAAGCCGCTTAAGTGAAGCTTCTAAGGCAGTTTGTTGGATGAAAGACGATCCCAGCCAAGCACTCAGAGGGAGGCATGTTGTACAAGAAGGAGAAGTCAAACAAACACACATGAGCACATGCTGCTGGCCTTTGAGCTCAGGAAGGCACGTGTGCCGTTATGCAATTGTACTGTAGTCAGTGCAGGCGGTGTAGAAGATCACCTCGGAGAAAAGCTTTATGCTTTGGTCTCTGTGTGCAAAGGTGAGGGTGCTGACTGCAGTTTGTGGCCTCCAACATCACACTCTTCCAGGTTGCTCCCTAACATCCAGCGTGGCTGACTTCAGGTCAGCTACAGGATTGTTAGATTGTCTGTCTGGGGGAGACCTGTGCCTCCTGCAGCCTCCGCCTTCTGCTGACAGGTGGAGAAAGTGTCTGGACCTCCTCTGGAGAGCACCATCAGAGTGTCCCCTGACATGCCCCTGAACTCAAAGGCAAACGTCCCGTAGAAAACCATGATGAACATGCAGTAGATCCACTCAAAGATGGCGGAGGTGTGCTGCAGAGAAAAGCTCTCCTGGCAAAAAAAAACTCCACCTGGAGAAGGGAGGCAAGGAGAACAACGCAAGGAAAAACTGCACAAACATTAAAAACACTTAAAACAAAATAAGCCTTTTTAAAAAAAAAAAAAACGAATTTTAACAGTAAAACGTTATTTCTAAACTAATTAGCAATTCAATAAAAGAGTTGATGTCATTCCTGTTGAGCTCATGCAAAGCTCCTGAGTTTGAAACTTCCTGCAGGCCTTTTTTGTTGCTTATAATCCTAAACACAAGATGGCAGCACGAGTTAAAAGACAAAAGCTTCTGAATATCTTGTCATTGCATGCCAACAAAAAGACCAAATTTAGGCGTATTTCTTAGAATGAGCTGTCATGTTTTAGGAGCTTATGTTTGTGTGCGATGATAAAGGTGTTTTTTGTGATTGACAGGTGCACGGACTCAGTAAAATTGTATCTGTCTCGTCTTTTCACCTGTTATTCTGGAAACTTGAGGGGCATTCATTTAGCTTTTGGTAAGTTTCCGTTTTAGTCTTGAAAGAAGCTCAATATTTCATAGGAAGACGACTTTATTATCTAAAAACAACTAATCCCAATAGAATAGTGTCGTTGTACCATGAACAGTTCATGGCTAAACAGCAACCCATCTAAAGGATACTGAGCACCAAAGCGACGAGAGCCAGCAGAGTGATGCAAACGCGGAGGTGACCCATCCAGAACTCCTCCTGGGTTTTGGCCAGTCTGTAGGTCAGAGCTGACTGGAGAAACACAAACAACATGCTGCATGGAAAAGCCACTCCAGCCCCAACGTAATGCAGGACTTTGGCAAAATCCACCTGAGAAACATAAAAAATAAAAGAATTAACATTTTGGTAAAGAAAAGCCCACGGATCTTAGTATAGTATAGTATAGTATAGTATAGTATAGTATAGTATAGTATAGTATAGTATAGTAAATTAATCCAGGGTCATGTGTTTGCTTGAGCCAATCCCTGTTACAACAGGGCCACGCTGGGGTGTGGTGGGGTACACTCTGGACCATTTGCAAGTCCATTGCAGGGCCACACATACACCAAAGGGACCATTTAGAGGCATCAATCTATCTATCAACTGTTTTTGGACCTTATGAGGAAGCCAAGGTTCCCCAGAAAACTCCATCTAAACAACCTCCACACAGAAAGGACCCAACTGGGTTTTGAACCAACGCCTATTTGCTGTGGGAAAACAGTGGGATCAATCATAGGAAATGGAAGGTACGGGATGCCAGAAGGGTCTAAAAAAATGCAATTGGAGAAAAATGATGAACAAATGCAGAAAAGTTATAGAAAAGAAATTTAATTCAGTTTTTTACAAGATGTTTTGGTGTTTTTTTAAAATAAAATGAGGGAGATTGGTAGAGAGACGTGACTAAATAAATGAGAACAGTGACGAGTTTCTGCTTGTGAAGATTTTTCAGGGGCTGATGAGTTTTTGCAAAATTTAGACAGACATAAACATGAAATAAAGTGGTATGTGTCAGGCTGACCCCCTCTTGTCCCTTCTGTTTCAGTCTTCTGCACATGCTCTTCTATAAAAAAAATAAGGAGAGCAAGTTCAACGTCTATACCTGAGTTCTCTGGGACAAATCAGAGAACTCGAAATCCAGACAGTTAAGGAACCACAAACATAAAACAGGAGAACACCAACAGTAATCTATAAAGTGCTAAAAAAAATGACAAATTCTATGTCTTATATTAATATATTTAACAATATTTTCTCTTCTGTAATGTCTTCTTTCGCTCTCGGCTGGGAGGGCCACGTCATACAAAGTTTCCAAAAGCCCATCATCAAACCTGCAACCTCAACCCTTGTGCTATCTTAGATGACCCCACCCTTACATTGACGTGTTCTTCCTACCATGACAAAGGTGGATAAAGGTGGAAAGATTTCAAGTAATCCATGGGCACCAGTGAAGATCACAATTTATTGAAGAAAAAAGGTTCAGCGCACTGTCTAGTGGGTCTAGATGACCCAACTCCCAATGTTAAAGTGCCTAGAATAGCACAAGGGTTAAACTCTGGATCAACTGCATCATACCAGATCACATACTGAAAGCACAACTGATTTATACCGAATATGTCAAATAATGGAAAGAATTCGTTGAACCAAAAACAAAAAATTTAAATAAGTACGAAAAAATAGCAGTCTTTGGCAGCAGAATTTTCTATCACTGTGTTTCATGAAAACCTCAGAGATTTCTGCAGATTCCACCAAAATGTCTGAAAGGGAAGACAATGATCCACAAATGTTACAAAACAGAGCTGATAAAAACAGAAAGACTATCTTCACTCAACAATCACACCATTATAATAGAGTAACCATCTCATTGAAAGAGCGTCAAAGGAAAGAACTGAATCATCTGTCCCAGGAAGCAGTAATGATGGTCATTTACCAGGTCATACTCCACCGAGGAAGCCAACAGCAGGTCAGCGTGAACTGAGGAACTAATAACCAAGAAAATTAGACTCGGATCTGAGAAATGCCATTTTCTGCACCATCATTTTGAAACACTACAGTTTTCTAGGTCTACCACTTTTAAAGAGTCATAAATGTGGCTTCAGATGGGCAAAAAACTAGGACTTGGAGGAAAATACTGATTACTGATTAATTAGTCTGAAAAAAGTAGAAAAACAAACTCTAAGAAAAGCTTTGCTCATATGCAGACTTGTTGAATGAAAACTATGGACACTCACATGTTATGTCACACGTTAAAAGGACAACTGCTTTCAGAACATTTTAAGTTTATATAAAAACTTTACTTTACCCTTCCCTTTTGGCCATTTTTGAGTTTAACCCAGTTTATTTATGCCTCTGTGTTGGTGATGCACCTTCACACCTGCAGAACGTAAAGCGCTCACAAGAAGTGAGAAGAGCTCTTACGTTGGGGGTGTGAAGGGCTAAAAGCTAGCAGGACAGCATGTAAACAGAGAACTCTCAGTTATGGGTGGTCCTGTCCATAACTCAGAGATGCATTTCTGATGAACTCCTGCCGCTCTGCAGAAAACATTTTATAATCAATTTTGACAAAAAAAACAGCATTATTATAATTTTAAATAACAAACTGAACATTATAAAAAAGGTGACATCAAAGTAATTTCTAACAGAAGCCATTGAGGAATAATATGACCAAAATCTGCAGAAAGAATCAATCACAGTCCAGTTTCTGTCTGTTACATCAAAAGGTTAGACGTGTACATATTTCATTCAATAGATTATCTCTGCAAAACAGGTTTTTACAAACACAAAGGTCATGTCCTAATGCTTCTGTGTTTCCAAAGATAAATCCTGCACCTCTTCCATTAATAAACCTGCCTTTTGTCTAAACAAACTCTAACAATTAACAGAAAATAGTTTTTCTTTGACTCTCAGCTTAAGGCATTTTGAAAAAACTAGACCTTGGAAGGTCTTCAAAGAGACTAGAACCTGCAGGAGAGAAGAAGGGCAGACTTAACGTCTTCATGCATCAGTTACTGCAGGATTTGGTGACTTGTCCATCATTGAATTATGGCAGGAACAGTCTGTGCATGACAACATCCAGCTGCAGCTGTTGCTGTCATGATTAGTAATTTGTTTCTGTCGCTCTTTTTTGCTTTGGCGGTTCAGTGTTTAACATTTCTCTGTATTGCTTCTGTTCTGGTAAATTGTTGGAACAAATGCACATTTTTCCCACTCTGCCGACATTTTTCGTGTATTCTGTTTTTTTGGAAAACTTCAAGAAGCTGTTGCAAGTTATCAACGTTGACCAAAAATTTTCATAATCTTTTTGTTTTATTGGGGGATTAGATAAATGTCTGTGGCTTTTCTCTCATCAGCAGGGTAACATGTTTAAGTCAAGATAAATTTGTTTTGGCGTTTTTTTGCCTTTTGTTCACCCAGAGCTTGTTTTTTTGTGTTTCTACATAAAAAGTAAACAATTAAACGCTGATTATAAGCTGGAATCGTGTTTTTTATTTGAGGTCGGAATAAAGTGCATAAAAGCTATAATGGTCAAAAGTCAACAACTATTTGTAATCTTTTTTTTAATTAAAGTTGAGTAAAGTGTGAAAAATACTTTGGGGGGGGGGGGGGGCTGATCAACAGGCTTTACTATTTCCACATCCAACCCCACATAATACGCATCAATACTTTGAAATAAGCGTCAAATCTGATCAAAGATTCCAGCTCAGATTCAAAGAAAGTCACTGAACAAAGGCGAGAGGCACATTGACAGTGAGATCACAGTCTGCTTTCCTGAGTTATGTAACTTACAGTATGAAAGTTGTGCTTTTCCGCAGGAAGGAAGGAATTGTTCATTTGTTCCTCTGATATCTTTTTCAGGAACAGAATGGGATTGTTTTGGATAATCTCTGGCATTCTTACTCTAAAATTAAATCAGAAACATCAAACAAAATATGTAACCATGTTTAAATTATTTAATACTACATTTTGCTTTAATAATGGATTTTAGAATTACAAACTTAAGCTAAGCTCAATATTTATTTGGTTTTTTGGCTTTGGTAAAATTTAGTAAAATTCCTAATGTTTAGCGATACATAAAAAAACACATTTTTCAACGTTTTACTTCTGTGCAACTAAAGTCTGAACTTTGTTGACTCAATTTCCAATTTTAGGTATATTTTAAATACAATTAGATATTACGGTAATTAATTTTTTTAAACAACAAAAATTTTTAAAGAGCGTTAAACTAAAGACTTTGTGTCAGAAGCAGTTCTTGTCTTTTTATAGTCTGGTGCCTCAATCCTGCAAGCCCTATTTAGAAAATAAACTCTAAATAAATAAGAATACAAGCGCTATGATATAATGAGAAAGAAAATGTGTTTAGGTTTATTGTTGTAGATTTTAGTTTTGTTATAAGACTGTATTTTTAGGTTCATTAAATTAACAAAGTCCATGAAAACACATTCCACCCCCCCTCCACCCACTCACCCCCTTTGGATAAAGTGAATGATTAAGAAGACAGAGAGAAAAAGAAGGGAGGGGAAAAAAATAATAATTACATCTCTACTGTTTAAAATCTGAGGGGGAAATCTGCTTTCATCTGCTTTCATCTGACTAGCACGAAAGCAGCCGATTACCTGAAAGTTTCCCACCATGATGAGGCCGGCGGCACAGATCCAGCCGGTGGAGAGGCCAGCCGTGTTGAGGACACAGTTATGGTGCTTCTCAATCACGTGGGCGTAACGAAGGAGGCCAACCAGCATGACTGCAGGAACAGACGACAGAATAGTGACTTCACCTGAACAAGTATGTCTCAAAGAAGAACAAAACCCAGAGTACATTTCAATCCCACTGGATTATCACACACTTCTTACTGTTTAGTATTTTTTCTAAGGCAAAGCACTTTTTCTGCTAAATTTAAATGTACATGTAACTGGTGTTAGAGAGTAGGCTGCCTGTGTAACAGGTGGAAGTGACTCATTTTAGAACAATGTAAAGAAAAGGGGAATACCATCGAAGTACAAGTTTGTCCATCTTAATAAATCTTCATAAATGCTAAAACTAGAACTTATTCTGAGAACATAAATCCAAAATAATGAAAAGAAATGTCAGTCTAACTTGTCAACATTTTGCATCATTTAAATCACATCTTTCAAGTCCCACTCTGATGAAAATGCTGTTTGTTTGTTTTTTTAAAAGGTTCTTGTGGCATTTGTCTGATGATGGCGGACATATAAATTAAAATTATTAGAGAGAAAACCAAAAGATTAAAATTAAAAGATTAAAATTTCTGAGTATTTCTTCATTCAAATCATTGTGAATCAGGAGAAGATGAAAAAATAAAGTTGGAAAATGATTGTAGTTGCTATGCAAAAACTACTATTGGTGGGCCATGAGATCCCTGCTCTGCTCCATTCTGATGCATCCACTTGCAGACAAATAGATTCCATGAACGTCTTTGTTTTCTTCGCCTGAGCTGGAATCTGGATCAATAGTCTACAACTCCAATATTGGACGCCATTATTGTTGCACTGTTGTGATGTTAGTTTGGGGGTGTGAGGGACTGAAAGCCAGTGGGAGAGCACGTAAACAGAGGGGGGCAGGCTTTCTCCGTGCCAACAGTCCCACAAACGACTCAGAGGTGAATTTCTAATAAACTCCTGCCGCTCTGCAGAACCTATGTTCTAGATAACGACAGGCATTTTGATTTGGGCTAAAAACAGCATAATCATAATTACAAGACCACTGGGAATGCTTTTACAGTGCTTACACTATTTTTCGTTCACAGATATCAAAATAAAACACAATTATGTTAATAAAAACTCAAAAAATACAAACTTTTTGCTTTAAACTAGCAGAAAAACACTAATTCTTGGGCTGTATGATATTCAGTTTGAAGTGATTCTAACAGTTAGCTTTTCTCTAATTTTTCTTTTTTTTAATGCTTGCTTTTTTGAACTCATTGTTTTTAGATTTTGATATTTGATAAGATTTCTTTTTAAGTAAAAATGACTTACTGAATAGACAGATAATTTTACTACTTTCTAGCGATCTTCTTCTTAAATTGGTGTTGTTTTCCTATTTTCAGGCTACCTCTTATTGCAGTGTGCAGTTCTGGCATCACTACCAAGTTCTAGAAGTAAAAGCTAAGAAACAACTTTCATGTGTCACAACTTCCTGTTTCCTGGATAGCTGTTACTCTGCTGTACATCTTGGTGACCACAGTACCAGACACTCCTTTCAATCCTACCTGAGCCTAAATTTGTATTACTTTTTCCAGTTTTTGTTCCTCTCTCTCAACATATCTGCACTTTTGTTGCAGTTTTATTCCACATAAAGTTACTTTTTGCAAGGAATGAGGCTTTCATTGAAACTGTGAGTCCTCTGTGTGTGTTGTGGGGTCAGCAGGCTCAGAAAGAAGTGATGATGCTGCAGATCTTGTGTGAGCAGATCCCTGGCGTCTGTTTATCCTGCAGGTCCCTCAGAGCTTCACCGCCGCGTCACACGGCTCTACCACACTTCCATGTGACGGGGTTCACATCTGCCTTGAATCAGGCTGCAGAGGGCGACTGTTATGATGTTCCCGTTGGTAGTCCAGCAGCGAAGCCAGCGCACAGTTTTTGATGATCCAGCGCACGTGGTCAGCGTGAGTCCAGGGAGGGATGGACTTTCTGATCTATGACCATTCTTCTATTCTTTAATCCCGCCACACCTCAGAGTTAAACAAACTCCCATCAGAAATATAAACGGCGTATTGTTTATAGGAGCATAATCAAAATGGGGAGAAGTTTTTGATGTTGGGGAAATCTCCACTGTGAGCTTGCTTGCAGCTATTTCTTACAGCTCAATGTCTGGCTACAGAAAAAAAGGAAAACATATTGTTTCGCCCAGAGAAAGGAACAAAAAAACTTTTTTTTCCCAGCATCTACAGATCTGTCAGTTAGTTTTGGCACATGTGGAGGCTGTTCTCTCATGCTCATACATCTGTAACATTAAATCCATCTTCCTGCTCTCATAAAAGAACCACATCTTTACAGTTTCTGCTTTAAATTAGATTGGACACCTCAAAAAAAAACAAAAGAAGCCAGAGTTTACCCAAACAGTATTTTAGTAAAGCATTAAGAATTCAAGAAAATAAGTAGAAATAAAGTCACTGACATGAGAATCTGGAAAAAAAATGATGAAAAGGAAAGAAAGATACTAGACTCGAATGCATCCATGAGAGAGTTCCCAGAGAAACAAGCTGTCGAGTAAAAAAGAAAACAAAGACTCACAGTTGACAAAAACAGCTGGATTATCTACAAAACATTTGGACAAATTTTCTGATGAGACAAAAGAGAACATTTCTAAAGCGCATGCAAACAACATTTAAGAAACAGATATCATAGCCAGAGTCGGGCATGGTGGTGGTAAATGCTCCTCTGTTCCTTTAGCTTCTTGCATGCATTTTAAACAAAACACTGGATTTGATAGACTGGTAGAGTCACCACATCCATTATGTCCTCATGGAGTAATAATTTCCACTGTTGTAACTCAGTGAGAAAAGGTACCTCAACATTTACAGTATATTTGATAAGCTGGAACCTCGGTAGAGTGTAGAAAGCATTGACTGTAAATGAGAACTGGACCGATTGAGTGTGATGTCACCCATAGGAAATGGTTTACTTCCAGCTCCAACCAAGTAAAATCAATTCAGTCCCTTTTTTCGTGACATGTTGAAGCCAGATGACATCAGAAAGCAGGGATTGGTCTGAGATGGTCCCATAGACCTCTATAGAGAAGTCTACTGCACCATGTTGTCTGGGTATTTCCTGTTTGAAACACATGGGGGGAGGGGTCACTCTGTCCAGCTTGCATATACAGTCAATGGGGAAAACAGTAAACAGGGTCATGTTTAGTGACACTGTTTACATGGTTGGGTCAGTTCCTGTGGGACCAACATCGCATCCAAAATGGTCCCAGTGGTCTTCAGAGGGGTTGAATTCAGCTCTGCTGGTTCCATCCTTTCCACTCTCAAATTCTGGATGTAATTTAAAAAAAGACGACTTTGTGTAGAGTTGAGTATTCACTTTACGAGGGTAGAGTTTGACCTTCTAGCTGTTACTTTAGCACAGTGTTTTTCAACCAGTGTGGGAAATTGCCCTCATCACCTGATTTAACAACATTTTCCATCTCCAGGATTTCAGCTCTTTGTTCATCCAAACAGGTCCTGATAAAACACTAAGAAATTAGCTATATGAAAGATCATAAAATACTTTTTTCTTTTTGTTTATTTGATTCTAATAAAAACATTTAGATAAGAATGACGGTACCGCGATTTAGCAGCAACTAAAGCCGTTTTCTGAAAAGTCCCGCCCCTTTAACTGTCTCCACCAATCATTCTTGGATTCTTAATCACATGTCATCAGTCTGACCAATCAGAAGTGGTTAAAGTCTTTACTTCCTTGTTCTGAATTCTGCTGAAAAAGTCTCTCTGTTCTAACAAAAATACCAGCTAAAGCTCGTCTTTAGCGGTGTAGTTTTCCACAGAATCCGGTGTCAGACCGTGGAACAAGTGAACAAAACCATGAAGCTCAGAGACGCTAGTCTTTCTGCGTTCGGTGGATTTATGAACTACATCTCCCATGATGCATTTGGTTAAAAGTGACAGCATGAGCGTGTCGGCGCACAACGAGAACACAAATCAATTTTTTTTAAATCTTCTAACTTAGCTTTTATTACATCTATTAGAAACAACAGCTGCAACTTCCAGCTTTTTCTGCCACAATTATCACGAAAATGCATGTGAGATCATGGAGGGACTGTGGATCAATACAGACTGTTTTTATCCTTTTTTTTTTTTTTTTTTTTTTTTTTTTAATGCTGGTGTGCTGCGGGATTTTTGTCAAGGTTTAAGTGTGCCGTGGCTCAAAAAAGGTTGAAAAACACTGCTTTAGCAAATCCAACCTTTCTTAGATTCAGCAATAATATTGGTCTATATTGATGATCTCTGGCTTTTTTACTGGTCATTTTTTTCAGGACTTGGATAAACAAAGTGTGGTCAGTTCATGTAAAATGGGCAGCAGGTTGGTCTCAACACGACATTTTTGTTTGTGTTCATCCCCATTTTTGTTGTCTTTAAATCAAAACAACCCATTTATATCCTGACTCAAAGTCAGCAGTCTGTTGGGACCTTCACTGAAGAAAAGTAAACATTTTTCCATAGCTTTCATAGATTTGAAGCCTGTAATGCTGCTAAGGACACAAGTGGAATATGGGTAATGGAGTATTTTGTGTTTGAGTAGCTGCTGGAGGAAGCGATCGCCAACACCTTTGAGTTAGACACTGCAGATAAAGAAAGAATCCAAACACATCAGCAAATACCTTAATACTTTTTTTCCCTTTAACTCGTGTGTTTGTGAATAATGATGAATATGTATAAATGTATGCATAAAATATAGAAAGCTTTTTGGTGGGAGTTAATAAGATTTTTCTAATCTCTCTTTTTCAAACATTAGATCACTTTCTGTTTATCATGTTTATTTTTTGGGGTTTGAAAATAAAAGAAAATCAGTCAATCAAATCGGCATTTTGAAAAATGTTTTCTAGTTAATCACAATAACCAGTAACATAGAAATATGTATTTTTTCCTGTTAATAAACAGTATAACTCCTGTTTACATTTTATTCACTGGTGCTTTTTTTTTAAATCTCGACTGTGTTTTATCCGTCCCACTCAATACTTCAACATGGACATTTTTTCATTTCTCAAATTAATTTTTTCAAGTTTTTATTATTACTACTATTATTTTTAATCCAAGATGTTTCTTAGTTTGCTCTAAATTTAACACCTATTATTATCTAAAGAGGGCGTTCACATTAAATAAACCTATTTTTTTTCTTCTTGTTCATTTTTTTAACCAAATATGCATGTGTGTCATCAAATTGAATGGCGTTAACGTCAGTCAAAAATAAAAATAAAAAATACTAATACAGAGTTTCTGTTCTGCAGCAAAACTGTCCAAAAGGACTCAATGCCCCGATCCAAGTGGCACAAGCTCTTTTTACCAGGAACTCTGCAGGTCTGCATGTTTGGCCTCCAAGGTCAGTTTTGTTCAATGTTGCTTGCAGAAGCTTCAAACATGAGCTGTGTGTGAGATCCGACTCATTTCTGGAAAACATTCCCCTTTTAAAAGCCTAGCATGCCTTTCCTTTGAAATCCTATTTCCTAGAAGGTAAATATCCTCACAAATATTTATAAAACAAATGCAGCCAAAAATCAAGAAGCACACGGTCCTGAATCCTGAGGAGACCACCCTAAACGCAAGATTTAAGCTGTTTTAGGACACAGCAGAAAAGGGGGCAGGCTGCTTGTCTGGAATGCTTGTGGGTTGCATTAACAAAATAAAAAGGACATGTCCTTTTCATGGTATGGAAGAGATTTTTTCTCTCAGACTGTGAGGTAAAACAGCGCCTGGCAGGGAATTCTGGGAAGTGGAGACTTGGCAGGAGTCTCTGCAGCTGGAAAAACAAGCCTGAGGTTTTGACTGCGCAAAATCCAGTTCAGTGAAGTTTCTGCTGCTAAACCTCCTTAATGCATTCCTGCAAGGAACACCTTTAAGGAAAAGCTCATACTGACACTTACCCATGAATGATCCTGTGCTGCAGACCAGGCTGAAGAAGCAGCTTTCAGGTGGAAGAGTCCCGCATTTACTGCACATGAAACAGACAGAAAAGGTTTAATGCTGACTATTTTGGTGGGCTGTAGTGCACTAAGTTCAAATTGTGAACTCAGTGTGTTTTTACAACTCTTTTGAAAACAAATTGTTTATTTTGCAGTTTCAACTCAAAGAGCAGCTTAAATCTAAAGATCCTTTCATTCCATAAGGATCCACAGTATTAAACAACATTAGCTCTTCTCTTGTTAAGATCAGGTTTTGCTTTCTACATTTTTAATTATTATAACTGTAATTGCTGATGCTTGACTGAATACCAAATTGAATTTCATTGTGTGTTATTTTTTTAAACCACTTTGACCACAAATATTGATTATACATTTTGACTCCCAGCTTTGGTTAAACTCAGTGGAAAATTTAGTTTTATTAAAGTGAACTTTACATTACTATAGTGTACATAATTTTTGGTAAAATACTGTAAAGTCCTGTTTACAATAAATGCTAATTCACAATTCTTGTTGATATCACAAAGTTAAGCTTGAATTCCCCAAAAACTGTGTTACATTAATTAACTTGTTATTTGTCTTTAATCCCCTGACATTTCTTAGATAAATGTAATAAAATGCAGACTGGAATGATGTCAGAAGGTCACACTGTGGATTGGATCAGCTCTGCAGATTTTAAAAACCCCTGACAGTCTGCAGACTTCAGACCAACATGAACCAGATTTACCATGAGTTTCAAACACTTTGCACGTATATTACTGAGGTCAAACTGTCACACCTGCAGAGGCTGCACACTGACCTGATGAGCGGTACATTATCCAGAGTGCAGCACAGCACAGGACTTCTCTGCAGTGGAAGAGGCTCTGCACAGGATTCATTATACAGCCTGAAAACACACAAATGCTCACACTTCAAAGCACATGCATGCACATGTGCAGATGTTATCTTCACATACTCACTCACGTTGGCTTGATTAGGCACACTGGAACTTAGTTATCTAATAGTGAACAGTAGTTTAGGAAGTACTTCTTATCTCAGTTCCTGCTTTTCTTTAACTTCAAAGACCTAAACATGAATTTATCATGAAGAAGAACAACTTATGTAAGTAAACGTGTAAGGCTCTGTTAGTGGTTAAGCATCCCTTTATGCAAATAAAGAAAAAAAAAGTCAAAAACATCAAAACTTTCTGAGTCTGTTGAGTACACTTATACTGTTTTTGATCTAAAGCTATGTATTGACACCAAAAGCCCTACATTTGTTGCTTAGTGGAGCTCGTCAAAGTTTCTTTCATGACCCATTTTCGGAAAATCTAAAAAACAGCTAAACAAGTTGATCTATTGATAGAGGTTTAAACCTTTTGTCCCCTTATATCATGACAGATACTGACCTTTGCATCTTCTGACATCAGTTTAGGAGGACAGAAACAATCAATATATGGCTTCACAACAGTCACAGAGAAAATATAGATTAAACTGGGTTTTAAGACCCACTCCAATGAAAATGTTTTTTAACATGTTCTTGATTTTTCTCATGATAGGGGGTATATGTTAAAAAAAGATTTAAATTGCATTTCTGAGTATTTGTTTATACTCAGAAAGTACAGTGGGGAAAAAAAGTATTTAGTCAGCCACCAAAAGGGATCAGGATGAGTGATCTGTGTAAAAAAAATGAATGGGACCCTGTATCAAAAGATTTTGAATGAAAACCTCCTTCCATCAGCAAGAACATTGAAGATGGCTGGTCTTTCAGCATGATAACGATCCCAAACACACTGACCAGGTAACGAAGGAGTGGCTTCATAAGAAGCATTTTAAGGTCCTGGAGTGGCCTAGCCAGTCTCCAGGTCTCAACCCCATAGAAAATCTTCAGAGGGAGTTGAAAGTACGTGTTGCCCAGTGACAGCCTCAAAACACCACTGCTTTAGAGGAGATCTGCATGGAGGAATGGGCCAAAATACCAGCAACAGTTTATGAAAACCTTATGAAGACTTACAGAAAGCATTTGACTAGTGTTACTGCCAACAAAGGGAATATAACAAACTATTGACCAAACACTTTTTTTCCTACCATAATTTACAAAAACATTCTTTAGAAATCAGATAATCAGATGTGATTTTTTTTAACTGTATATTTTGTTATCATAGGTTTACCTATGATGAGAATTAAAGGCCTCTCTCATCTTTTTAAGTGGGAGAACTTGCACAACCAGTGGCTGACTAGATACTTTTTTGCCCCACTGTAAAACAAATGAAAAAAGCGCTTTGAAAAATTTGGAGCCTGTTACCTGACATTGGTTTAACCCTTGTGCTATCTTAGATGACCCCACCCTTACATTGATGTGTTCTCCCTACCATGACAAAGGTGGATAAAGGTGGAAAGATTTCATGTAATCTATGGACACCAGTGAAGATCACAAATCATTGAAGAAAAAAGGTTCAGAGCACTGTCTAGTGGGTCTAGATGACCCAACTCCCAATGTTAAAGTGCCTAGGATAGCACAAGGGTTAAAAAATGTAACCTCTAGCCGCTCTGCAGAAAATTTGTCCCAGAAAAGGACACAGGTTTATTGATTTTGGCAAAATAGCATTATAATATATAAAGGACAAGTTGGAATGCCTTGATAATAGATCAAAAAATGTGAGTGGGACTTTAAAGTAAGAAAAGTTATTCTAGATCTTTCTGACTCCTCACTTTTACACCCCCCCCCCTCCCAACCTTTAACATTGTTCACTACATGCTAAAAAAAACCCACAACAACCCGAGGCTGATCTTCTACATTTTTAAATTCTGTAATCAATAAAACTTTTATTATTTAATTATTTTCTATTGGCATTTTAAATATACTACAAATACAAAGATTTAAACATTTAAAATGTCCCTTTACTTTTAATTTAGATTGTTTTGGCTTAAAGGTATAAAAAAGAATCTCTAATATGAAGAGGACTCTGGTGGTGAGGAAGATAGAGGACTGCCTAGTGCAGAATGAATAGGGGTGGGATAAGCTTGCTTCTTTCCACTTCTTTTCAAGCAATACATCAAGCTCTACTAATTTTTAGTTAATTATCTCTATTTTTTAATTAAGCAAATGTGATTTAAGTGACTTTTTTGTTTTGTTTTATGTTTTGTCTTTTTAAACTATGCATTTCAACATTTCTTGTTTGATAAATATGTGTAATTTTTATATTGCTTTGACTACAATGCTTGAAATAAATCATTACATCAAAATAAAATGTTGTGCTTAATAAAATGCATTTTGCAGCCTGAAAACCTTAAAAAGGACAAGTTAATAATAATAATAATGGATTGGATTTATCTGCGCTTTTCAAGACACCCAAAGCACTTACATTATGTCCATTATTCATTCACTCCTCATTCATACTTGGTGATGGTAGCTACTAATGTAGCCACAGCTGCCCTGGGGCAGACTGACAGAGGCGTGGCTGCCATTTCGCGCCCACGGCCCCTCTGACCATCACCGGGATCATTCATACACATTCACACACCAGTGGAGCCACACTGGAGGCAAGGAGGGTGAAGTGTCTTGCCCAAGGACACAACGACATTTTGGCTGGTGGGAGCGGGGATCGAACCGCCAACCCTTCGATCATTGGACGACCCGCTCAACCACCTGAGCTTAGGTAATATTGCTATTTTTTTCCACTTCCAAACTTGGTTGTCCTTTCCGAACACCAATAAAAATAAATGGCTCGGCTTTGGAAAAGAAAAACTTTCAGTTGGAGCAGACTAAATGTTTTGCCTCAAACACATTTTCTCAGCCTGAAAGGATTTTACAAAAATGGACAAGATTGCAAATATTGCTAAAATTTCTTTTGTTTTAATTTCTAAACTTAGTTTAGCCTTTAAAAACACCAGGTAGAGCAGAGGACAAGAGGCTGAAATTAGAAAAGGAAGACTGTGGGGAGAGTAGCCATGTTGTTGGCTCAGGGACTCAGAAGCTACGTTCACACCGCCCACGGCAACACACGTCCAAGCGGCTACTTCCAATAAAAAGTAACATGTGTATGTCTCAGGTGTCCGCGTTCAAAACTCTTACGTTCATGCATAATTAGGAAAAGTTTTTACAACCATTTTTGGGCTCCAGGTACAAAACGTGCAGTCATTGAATTGTGAGTTGACAGTTAAACAAGGTTGAACTTTGACCAATCAAGGCCTGGGATTTGGTAGGGACGTATGGATGGCATCCCTTTTAATTCACAGAAGCCCCAACCATTTGAATTCATTATAATAAAGGAGAAATGAATAATTGCCATTTCTGCCCGGCTTGAAAACTATGACACTCTTTTCCAAGATCAGAGTAGAGCTGTGAAAGAAAAAGCCTGCGGCAAGATTCAAGAAATTTGCACTGCTCTGACGTTTCACACCAGGCTCTTGTAACTGTAGGTGGCGGCCATGGACTACTAAGCAGGAGAAAAAAGAAGAAGAAGAGGCCCCGCTCTGCAGGTCCAGTGTGAACCCCATAAACTATGCGTGCGTTCTTGAATGCACGACAAATGCCCGGTGTGTCTGTAGCTTAAGAAAGAGACAGAAGGCAGACCTGGAGGTAGCAAAAATGAAGATGTTGATGATTTCTTTGGAGTGACAAAGATGTAGAGGATCAAGAATGAGTCCGTCAGAGGAACAGATCATGGCAGATGTTTTGGTGATTAATAGAGGGAAGCAGATTGAGTTGGTTTGGACACGTTGAAAGGAAAAGAGATAATGTTGGTAAAAGGATGTGAAGGTTGGAGCTATCAAGAAAGAGGAAGACCAAAGAGGTTCATGGATGTGGAAGAGTGAAGAAGATGCAGAGAACAGGATTAGACATAGGCTAGATCAATTTGGTTGCAAATTACTTAGGAACTATGACAAGATTTAAGCAGAAACATGGTTCTGCTGCTTCTCTGCTGCCAGGAGGGTGCCGGACACACCCCATCCCGTCCCTGCTCATAGTAGGGTGCTGGGCAGGAGGGTGCCGGACACACCCCATCCCGTCCCTGCTCCCAGGAGGGTGTTGGACAGGAGGGTGCAAGACACACCCCATCCCGTCCCTGCTCCCAGGAGGGTGCCAGACTCACCCTATCCCTCCCTGCTTCCTGGGGGTGCTGGATGCTCCCAAACTCATCTCTGCTTCCGGAGAGGTGCCTGAAGCGCCTCAGCCTGCCCCAGTTCCAGACTCTGAGCCCGGGCCTCCTGCCCCAGAGTTCGAGCTTGACCAACCAGTCGTTTGCTGGCCAGACGCTGTTCGCCGGACAGCACGGTCTCCCGGCTGTCCCCAGGACTCTGGACCCTGTTGCCCCTTACTGTTCAACCTCCAGGTTATTTTGGCTAAAATGGCTAAAATGGGAACACTTTGAAAACAGATCAAAAGATGACTTGAGTGAGTCTTTAACTTGTATTATTGTTTAGATTTCACCCTTTGTAAATTTCATACATCAAAGCAAGTTCAGAATTGAGTCATTGAGGTTTTTTTTGTTTTTTTTTAACCAAATTTCCGTTCACTGTATCAAATAAAATTTAACAACTTTCTGTGGTAACCACATGTATGCCAACATCCACTGTTACCATGGCAACGCTTCATAACATAAATGTGTTTCGCTACACAGTTCTTTCACTCTTTGCAGTCTTGAGCAGATCAAGTGTGTGAGGTGTGAGTTTAAGTCTGCTGTGATTGGCCTTCTCGTTATGATGACATATGAAGGGGGGATTCATTAGCCTTCATTTATTAAAAAATGTTCAGGATATCTAATTTAATGTTTTTCTATTGCTTTTAGCAATAAAAAAACCCAACTTAAACCTACAGAAATATCTCCTTTGTGATTAAAAAAAACAATTGGATATTTTGTCTCCATTTGCTCCTGAATGAAATATAATTTTATATATAATACCATTGTAATTTTTTACTTACTTTAAAAAAATGTGGTCTTTATTGCTGTGCAAAAGCAATTTCTACAAAAAACCATCTTCAATGTGCCACCAAAAAAAATGCACAGAGGGTGATTGTGTTTGTTCCCCAAATTATCAACTTGAAATGTGACGTTGCGATCGTCTTCCTGCATGATTGGGCAGTCCAGAAAAACAAACTTACCAGTTTTGCACGGGGCAGACATGCTGGTTATAGAGTGCCATAGCGTATCTGCAAGAAAAGACAAAAGAACAAACATTCAGATACACAAGAAAACAACCGATGGCACCTTCACCAATAAAGTGGGGCAAATAAAGAATTTAGCAGAATTAAGAATTGTGCAGGTTTTCCCACTTAAAAAGATGAGAGAGGCCAGTAATTTACATCATAGGTAAACTTCACTATTAGAGAGAAAACAAGATTTTTTTTTTAAATCACATTGTCTGATTTTTAAAGAATTTATTTGCATATTATGATGGAAAATAAGTATTTGGTCAACTACAAACTAGCATAATTTCTGGCTCTCACAGACCTGTAAAAGGATCCTCTGTCCTCCACTCGTTTCCTGTATTAACGGCACCTGTTTATACAGGTTATCTATATAAAAGACACCTGTCAACAACCTCAAACAGTCACACTCGAAACTACACTATGGCCAACACCAAAGAGCTGTCTAAGGACACCAGAAACCAAATTGTTGACCTGCACCAGGCTGGGAAGACTGAATCTGCAATAGGTAAGCAGCTTGGTGTGAAGAAATCAACTGTGGGAGCAAATATTAGGAAATGGAAGACATACAAGACCACTGATAATCTACCTCCATCTGGGGCTCCACACAAGATCTCACCCCGTGGGGTCAAAATGATCACAAGAACGGTGAGCAAAAAACCCAGCACCACACGGGGGACCTAGTGAATGACCTGCAGAGAGCTGGGACCAAAGTAACAAAAGCTACCATCAGTAAAACACTATGCTGTCAGGGACTCAAACCCTGCAGTGCCAGACGTGTCCCCCTGCTAAAGCCAGTACAAGTGCAGGCCCGTCTACAGTCTGCTAGAGAGCATTTGGATGATCCATAAGATAAGATAAGATAAGATAAGATAAGATAAGATAAGATAAGATAAGATAAGATAAGGATACTTTATTGACCCCAGCTTGGGAAATTGGGTTTTTGCAGCGTCTAGGCCAGGGCTCAAGATACAAACATACACAATAGACGCATAACAGAGAACCAGAACAATCAATCAGAAAGAAACATCAGTGGAATAAGAACAGCTATTATGCGCTACATCAGGAGAGAAAACAGACAGACCATAAATGACTTTATCTATTGCACATGAATGACAAGAGTAGAGTCCCAGTGGAGTGAGGTATGAAAGATCTCTGAAGTTGACAGACAGCTGTTGCCTTAGCCTGTTGGGCAAGGAGCCCTGACCATCCAGTACAGGATGTAGAGGATGTTTCAGGATTACTCCACATGGAATCAAGCTTATTTTAAGTCCTCTCCATCACAGATTCAGTCGTGTCCATTTTTTTACAACCACCACGGAGCCAGCTCTTCTGATCAGTTTGTTAAGTCTATTACTGTCCCCAGCAGACATAAGCTAGTTCCCCCCAGCAGACCACCGAGAAGAACATGAGGCTGGCCAGCAACAGACTGGTAAAAGATCTCAAGCATCTTGTCAGTAACACGTTGAAGGACCTAGCCTCCCAGGAAATGGAGTTCGCTGCTGGCCTTTCTTATACACAGCAGTGCTGTTGCTCTTCCAGCTCAGTCTGTTGTCGATGGTTACTCCTAAGTACTTGTACTCCTCTACCTTTGCCACATCTCTGCCAAAGGATTCTGAGAGGCCAAATGTGGGTGGTGTCTTCCTGAAGTCCATCACCATCTCTGGTCTTTTTCCAAATTCAGCAGCAGCAGATGGTTTGCTCCAGAGCATCTCACAAATTTATCCATTAAAGTTCCCTGTAATCTCCTCCTGCCCACCTATTAATGCAGCCAACAATGCAGAGCTTCATCAGAGAACTTGAAGAGGGCAGACTCTGAGTTGTACTGGAAGTCACTGGTGTATAAAGGAACAGGAAGGGAGAGAGCACAGTTCCCTGTGGGGCCCCCACACTGCTTGTCACCACGTCAGACAGGACACCGCCCAACCGGACAACCATGCCCGTCTGACAAGTGAAGTCAATGATCCAGGAGACTGGCTAGCGCCATTCAATACCTATCTGCTGCAGCTTCTCACCCAGTAACCACAGGGCTGGATGGTGTTGAACTAATTGAGAAATCAAAGAATGTGAATTCTACAGTGTCTCTCTCCATCCAGGTGGGAGGGAAGAGCATGTTGCAGAAGCAAATAACAGCATCCTCCACCCTAAGCGTGGCTGGTAGGCAAACTGAAGTGGGTCCAGAGATACGGACCAGAGGTCTCAGGTGGGACAACAAAATCCTTCCAGCCCTTAGCTGCATGGGACGCGAGGCAACAGGACGCAATCACTGGCAGTCCAGAGGGTGCAGTCTTGGGGACAGGAACCAGACATGCAGTTTTCTAGGTGGCCGGCACCTTCATCAGACTGAGGCTCAGGTTACAGAGGCGCTGGAAAACAGGATAGCTGGGCACAGGACTTTATCCTGGGGCTGATGCTGTCTTGGCCAGGAGGCTTTCGTTGGTTAATTTTTTTCCAGCTGTCTCCTCACCTGGTCGGTCGTCACAGTCACTGGGGGGGCTGGGTTGGTGCAAGGTCGGGGGTGGTTTCAGTCTGGTCAGGTAGGCAAAAGGAAGATGAGGGAGAGGGGGGGTTGCATAATGAGGGGTGGGGGTTGGGGGAAGATGCCGAGGAGGTGGGTGGACCTGGGCTGTAGGAAAGCTAAATCTATTGAAGAAGATACCAGGTCGTTAGCTCTTCTGTCGCCTCACACAATCTGCTTTCCCCCCACATCCAGTAAATCCTTTTTCATCCCAGACCACACCTCTTCATGTTGTTTTGTTGAGTTTTGCCCAGCCTTTCCTTGTAGGTACTTACATTCTCTCAACTTGTCTCAGCTGGTGTTGCACTCCTTTTCACACAAGTCTTGTCAACCCACCTGGAAGGCCCTTCTGCTATTCAAAAGGGCCTTCAAGTCACTTGTAATCCACGTTTGTTGCTGAGGTAATGAAAGGAGACAGTCCTCAAACATGGTGTTCTCATTAGAATTTAAAGAGGATTGGGAGAATATCCCGTATTGGGGATGAACCAAAATAGAACTTTTTGTTAAGGTCTACAGCAGCAGAGTAACTGCCCCCATTCCTGTCATCACCATAAATTCAAGTTATTCAGGCTACAGCGTGCTTACAGCCTCACACCCCAAGCTAACATTAGTAGTGAAATAAAATATGAGAAATATCGAGCCAGTCAGACACTTTTGAGGCAGATTCCAGCTCAGACGAGATAAAACAAAGATGTTCATGAGTCTATTTGTCTCAAAAGTGGACGGATCAGAATGGAGCAGAGCAGGAGGCTTAGGCCCTTAGAAATTTCTATCACCAATAAGCTCTTAAAAAGGGCATTTTTATCTGCTCCTCGATTCAAATTCTGAATAAAAAATGACCAGAAATGCTAATTTAAGCTTTAATTTTTCTTTTTATATGTCATTAAGAACATGTTAAAAAGAATAAAAATCCTCTAGGTTTGATGATTCTCAGACTTTTATTTCTTTTTTTTTTTTTTTTACTTGTTCCTGTCCAATAGCTGGGCAGGCAGATGAGAGCTGGGGGCCTCTTGTGTATTTTACTTTAACAATATAGGTTATTAATCTTCATACAAACCAGAGGTATGTCTGAATAAACCCCTTTTGTAATTGAGGCCAAACTTAATTTATTTTAACCATGTTTGAAAATCTTGGGTGTTGGGCCGGACGGAAAAGGAAAGAGGGGAAGAAGAGAGAGGGACGTTAGAGGGGGGGCAGGAGGGTGATAATAGGAGGGGAGGGGCGATAAGACCATGAAGCAGCATAAAGCAAACTGGTTGTTTATCATTACAGTAAGGTTCAAATGTAGTACAAAAAGGGCGGAGCCTGTCACACACACACTCAAATGTTATCAACACACCTGCTAGCTGCAAAAATGTCCACATATCGACATGTACACAAAACAGATAGTGTTCACACGCATACTTATGCCTAAAACCAACTAGTGTGAAATATTTCATTCAATCAATCATGCAAACTGGTGAGCTAACACCAGTGCTCAGGTGAGTGTTTATGTTCTTCTAAAATGGACGGTGGAACGTGAAAAGAAGGAGGAGTGCTCATTATCCCACCCTAAGACCCGCCGAACTCTACCGGCACACGGAGCAGTAGGAACAAATCACTGGCGCACTGCCCGCCACTCCAGGCCATCCCCCGCCCCCAACCCCAGGAACAAGCCAGGACCCCAGTGAGACCTGGGCCTCAAGACTCCAGGTAGCTCCCCCACCCGGCTCCACGGTTGTCCAGGAGGAGCATAGGGCCCGCCCTGCACAGGTGAAGGGGGAACCCCGGGAAAAAGGGGCCTACAAGGGGTAAAGAATATGGCTCATCCAGGCTCGGCCAGTTGAAATTTAAGGGCCCAGCGCCAGGGGCGCGACCAGAACCCAATTTCCAGGGGACACAACACCCCTGGTTTAGGTGTGAACACTGCTGCCAGCCGGAGAGAACCGCTGCCCAGGAATTGCACCCAGGGGACACGTAAGCCGTTGCCAGCAGGCCTATACCCCCCACCAGGGAAGGGTAGGGGACAGATGGTCCTAGGTCCCACCTTCCTTGCAAAATGTGTGTGCGTGTATGTGTGTTTGAGAGGGTGTGTGAGCGAATGTGTGTGTGTTTATGTTGAATGTATATATTGAGGGGGGAGGGTGTGTGTACTAAGGTGCAGTTAAAATTACGGGGAGACTAGACATCTCCTGATGTCCCCTTAGATCTTTGTCTTCTTACAATAATGATTTGTGTCGCAACCAGCCCAAGGCTTTTTATGTCCCATTTCAGCATAATTTTGATATATTCCTCTGATTCAAAAATTGAGCTAATGTTCATGAAGAATTTCCAACCACACAGTAGAAATAATTTCCAATGTATTTCTTGAAGGCTATGACCTTTCTCCCGACATGATTCAGTTTTTGCACCTTTCTATCAAAGCGCTTTAAGAAATAAATAAAAAAAGACCACAGAGAAACTTAGTAGGAGAAAAGGCACAATGGCACCAAACCTTGTCAGTTCTTCAGGGGAGTATTTTTTTCAAAGGGTTATAATCCATCACCTCTTCAGTCATGAGTCTAATTAGCAATTTAAAAATACTAATAAATACTAATAATCATACTCTGATAATCTATATTACGATATTGCAGGGATGACACACTGAAAACAGATTTCTGAGCAGTATTCCTGTAAGTGCAGGATATGCACAGTGGTGCAGCTGTGTTAGCACTGTTGTCTCATAAGAAGAAGGCCCCTGGTTCAAACTGGCTGGGTTCGGGTTTGTGTGGAGTTTTGTACAACCCTCCCTTGTATAGCAAGTATTGGTAAAAAAACATGTTGAAATGATATTTTAAACAAAACACGTTAACTGTTGTCAATCAAATGGTGAATAAGTTACTCAGTATGGTTCATATGTTTGTAAATCTGACTGATGACGTCAGTGCCTCACCAGCCATTAACCTCACCGCACGTCACTGCTCTGGATCTTATTTTATGATCATCACGCCTACATCCCCCCCAGGTTTCCTTTAAGGCTTCTTTGCATTTGACACTGCTTCATGCGATCACAAATGTTCATCCATTACTTTTTGGGACAGATTTTAAGACTGCAAGCTATGTCTGTTAGTCCAATATTTAAAGATCTGCAAAGACTATAAATGTTACTCAAGTGCTGCAGGGGAAAACATGCGACCTCGTGAACCCACCTTAGATTTAAACTAACCTCTTCCTGCTTAAAAAATAATCTGTTGTGCTTTTGCTTAATGCTAAATTAAGGCAATTTTGGAGCAGAAGTGGTTTAATGCCCATTTCCGTCAAAAGGGTTCAAATGTTAAATACGTTTTCATTTGTATCTGTGTTTTTTAACATTGGAAACATTGAACACTCTGTCTTTTTATGGCTAACCATAAAGGCCAGTTCCCAGTATTAGTTACTAATAGGAAACAGTAACATAACTTTTAAAATATATTTTTTTAAATCAAAAAACTTCTGAAACTGTTTTCAGAGACAAAAGTCAGCTGTAAGGTTCTTTTTAAACAGTTTAAGAAAAAGCTTCACTTGATGATGGTCTGGGAGGGGTGGGGTTGTCATATCCAGGCCCACACACACACACGCACGCACGCACGCACCCACGCACGCACGCGCACGCATGCACGCACACACACACAAGTCTCCTACACTGTCCCTGAATAAACAGAAATACTTTTTTCTGTCCTTCCAAAAAAGGACATGTTTTACCAACACGAGCTTTGCTCAGATATTGCAGGACACAGCAATATTCTGCACTTTGAGTCATGAAGGAGAGTCTAAAGTGGGTCTGAACAGATGAAGATGTGGAAGCAGCAGAGGACTGTGTGCTGCTTTCCATTCAGCCTGCACTTCTTCATCAAAACGACATTTAGAAGGAATTTGATTGTATTATAAACAACCTGAGGACCTTGTGGTTGAAACCGTTGATTTTTTCACATGTGAACGGACAAACATTTAGAGGTTTCAAGTCATGGACAAAGCCTTTTCTGTCCATTGTCACACTGTCAGAGCCACAAAACCCATTTATAAGTGAAATAAAAGTATGAATCTCACATTTTCACTCTTTTTACCTTTTGATGTACTCTCTTTTTTTCAGGGGTCACAATAGCAAACCATTTTGTATAAAATGGATTCTGCTTCTGACCCAACTTTCTGCATTTACCCAGATTTTGGATTGCCCCATAGGAATACTGAAATGTGTTTGCATGAGCTTAGATCCAAACAGTCCCCCATCCAAAGACCAACCTGTCCCAACTCTACTTAGGTTATTAGATGACAATTATTTGTTATGTCAAAATTATATTTCATCTAACTTTCAAATTCAGGTAATGTTTTATGAGCTTATGAGGATTATATGATATGATATGAGGAGTCTACCCAGTTACTGTTGGGGAAAGGTAGGGCACACCCTAGATGGTTTGCCAGTTAAACCACTTACACACATTCACACCCGACGGACAATTTAGAGTCAATTAACCTTTGAAGAATGAGTTTGGACTGTGAGAGGAAGCAGGAGTGTCCAGAAAAAACCCACAAACGCACTAAGAGAACATGCAAAGTCCACACAGAAACATCCCGCTGGGATTTGAACCAGTATCTCTTTGTTATTAGGTGAGAGTGCTAACCACTACACCAAAGACAGACACATGAACAAAAGATTTTCAAGTAATTTAGGATTTGATGGAAATATTTAACCTTTCTGGTCCATTCTGATCAGTGGAGGAGGTTTTTAAAAATGCTTCAAAAAATATCTTCATCTTTCCAGTAATTTCAGCCCAAATCGGTCAGAGAATCGTGCATAAAGTCACATACAATTCCCGAAGCAAAACTTTAAAATTTAAACTAAATAATGATTTCTAAAAGAAGAAAAACTCTCTCCACAGGTTAATGTTCCTGACTCAATGACCAACATGCTGTTTTGCTAAAATGGTCAAAATATAAAATCAATATGATGTAGAATATCAATATAAATAGAAAATGCAGTACATCTTAAGCTCAGAAATGCACAGAGCATGTTTGTTTTCTATAGACAGACAGTATCAGGGTATTTTCCCGAATTCAATCTTTGCATTTAGAACTTTTTGATGTCCCAAAAATAAACAAAATTACAAACAATTCAATGTTTTTAATGGGGTTATAAGAGCAGCACACCAAAGTTAAGTTGCATATCTTTAAAAAATGCTTTATAATTATTTTTAAAAGAGTGAATTTTTTTTTTTACTCACAAATTAAAACTTTTCATTTATTTATTTATTTTTGTCTTAGGATTTTTCACAGATTTCACACCAACAAAAAAAGTGCTGATGGTCCGGGTTTTTTACTCACACAACCCATATTCCTGTGATGGTAAAGACAGGCAGGCTGACGGGAAGGATCATCCACAGGGACATGACAAGAAGCAGCAGGTCTTCACTGTAAACAGAGCAAAGCAGATGAAAAGGTTCAACCGCTGAAGCACTGATCAAAACAGCAACCATCCAGAGAAACGGGGCCCACATATGTGAAGCCTTTTCCTTTGCCTAAATGATTTAGATGCTGATGTTGAGAGGATGTGGAGGTGTTTCTCAAATTCTACAACACACAAAAAAGCTAATATTTTATCAATTAATGGATGCTAAAGAACTATAGGAGATAAGAATGGACACAACCAATACATCAGCAGTGGTGTGACCACGGAGAATCAGTTGTGATACGAGAACAAGGCTGTCTCTGACCTGCAGCAACATGAGGAGGTCAACGAGTACAGCAGACAGTGACTAGAACTGACCGATCCTCCCAGAAATACACTTCAGGAAGAACGACCTAACAAGACAACAGGAAGCCTCCGTAAAGAGTCAAAGGAAAAGTTTGTTTACTGGTCGCTGAAAAAGAAAGAAATTAAAACTTTGAAACAAAGAAAAGGGGTTTATTTGTGACCTGCATCCTTGGAATGAGAAACTTTTAATTTAAATAAATATAATGCACTTTATCCTGTGGGGGAAAAAAACTGTGTTACTTTTTTGTGCAGTACAGGAAAGTAACAAAAAAGTTGCATATGAAAAAAATGATTGATTTTTATGTTGTTGAACACAATATTTCCTGTTACAATATTTACAATTGGAGCAACAAAAAAGCATTAATATTATGTTATAGAATAAATTAGTTTTTTTAACTATTATTTTTTTTTCTTAAATTTCACAAACATATGTCTAGTAAAATCAAACCGTTTTATTGTTGGGTTTAATGAAAATTTTCACATTTTTACTGCCTGGAAAGTTTTGGATCCCATTGTTTTTGTTGTCTTTTTTCTGCTCTTAATGTGTTCTTCTAAATGTTATAAATAATGTGATAATGAGTTTAATTCTTAAATCTGAGTGTTATTATCTCAGTGTGCTGTTTTCCATCGGGTTGGGGGCATTAGACCCCCCCAGGCTGCGCGCAGCCGCACCTCTGCGCATGAGAGGCGCGCAATTCTCACCTCGTCCTTCCTTTCAGCGCCTCAGCAGGCTCGGCGTGTCCTCTCCGCTCCTTCACGCTGCAGGACAGCTTTCCCCGCGACGCGCAGCTCCAGGTGTCATTGTCAGAGTGAGATAACGGAGGCTCTGCAGGTTTACCATCACACCAGGATCAGGAGCCCGTGCGCCCTCCACGCTCTCCTGCGTGCGGACAGACAGACGCACTCTGGTGCGGGGAGAAGGGATGAGCGGAGCCACTTTCAGCTCCTCCCAGCTCTCATATTCTCCCAAGTGTGAGGAAAACCAGCATTTTAGCCTAAGTGGAATCTAAAGCAGAATAAAATGTTGTCATTGGAGTTGTTTATTTTGATCCACAATTTTCTCACAAACATTTTTTTCCTTTTGTTAGTTTATTTGTATTTATATTTAACACAAAATGTGCTGCATTTTACCAGGACTTAACATTTCACATATTAGACTCTCTTATTAATGTTCTAATGAATAATACCTTAATGAGAGAAGCACAAGAATGAAACAAACTGAAAAATCATCTTAAGATAAATGAAAATGATAATTACACAAACGGCTGTCATTTTTCGAAAGACTAAAGAAATAAAAGAAACTCAAAACTATAAAGCACGCTGGCAGTAGTGTTATGGATTATAGATGGTTTTCTGTCAAAAAAAAAAAGAGGTGTTTGTTGAATTCTGTATCTTAATAAAAACATTAAGAACATGGTGCAGAGAGTTTGCAGGTTTGGTTCCCAGCCTGACCGCCCATTTGCCCAAGTGTTTTTGAGGAGAACACTGGTGTATGCCATTTAGCTTAGGCTAAAAATTCAAATCATATTCCTCCCCCAAAATAAAAATAGTGATGCAGTGAAACACCTGAGTGTTCATTAAAACAGACTTCCTAAAAGAATTGTATTTGAAGGCTGAGACTATATTTATGTTATCACACAATCTCACACAAATTACTCCTTTTCATTACCTTATTGTAAAATAAACAGTATTAAAAAATAGTTTAAAACTACAGGTAATCATTTTTTTTTCACCTTATAATCCAATAGTGTTTTAAAGCCAAATTTGAGTTCATGTTACACTAATACATATTTAATATTTTCCATGTCATATAGCGCCCTAAACCTTCACTTTTCCTAATAAGGATTATATATTTGTATATTGAGAAAACTTTGCTTCATGTATCAGAATCAGCTGTCCCAATCACTTGACCTGGCCACAGGTGTATAAAATCAAGCAATCAGACATGCCTGATTTAATTCACCTGTTTTTCAAAAACATTTGTGAAAGAATTGGCCGCTCTCAGGAGTTCAGTGAATCCCAGCGTGGAACTGTCATAGGACGCCACCTGTGCAAAACAAATCCATTCGTGAAATTTCCTTGTTCCTAAATATTCCGCAGTCAACTGTCAGATCTATCATACCAAAATGGAAGTTTGGGAACAAACCAGCCACGAAGTGGTAGGTAGGCCACGTAAACTTATAGAGAGGGGTCAGCGGATGCCGAAGCGCAGACTGCAAAGAGGTTGCCGACGTTCTGCATAGTCAGCTGCTACAGAGCTCCAAACTTCATGCAACCTTCAGATTAGCCCAAGTACAGCACGCAGAGAGCTTTATGGAATGGGTTTCCATGGCTGAGCAGCTGCATCCAAGCCACACATCACCAAGTGCAATGTAAAGCGCGGATAATTATCTATGTTACAATGAACATACGCAATATGCAAAAGCATCTGGTTTAAAAACATTTCCCCTAAAAAGTACTGAAGTGTTTGTTTTGAAAAAAAATTCATCAACCCTCTGAAGTTGTCAAATCCCTTTTGGAATCTTGGAGTTGCTGGAGCCTATCCCATTCACTGTTAGGAAAAGGCGGGTCAACGTTGGACCAGTCTGCAACCTTAAGGCACTTGTTTCAGTTTCTTACTGACCAAAGCTTAGTGAGAACCGCAGTCCTGCTTCATATTTTAGGAAAACACACTGGTCATGTTTTAGTGTCCGTTAGGAAATCCATTTATAAAATGTAGCATTTAAGTATTTGCAATAACTGAATTATAATGGTTTTTTTTATATTACTATTTTGACTTTTATTTAAAAAGCTAAGAAAAGCTTTCAAAATAAAATACACCCAAGTCAAAGATCCTCCTGCTGCAACATGAAATAAAAGCATGACAACTTCTATCTTTATGACTTTAGTGGGTCAGTGTCCTTTTTCTCCTTTTATGGTTGAATACAAAAACATGACAACATTGGTAAAATTCTAATATGACAAAAACTCTACTAAAACTACACATTATTTGTTGAAACTATTTTTTCAAATCGTTAGCATTTTTCTTCAAAACCAAAGAGCCATAATGGAAGGATCAAAGATCCACATGTGGCTCCGGAGCCTCAGGTTTCAGACGGTTCACCAGTCTGAGCAATTTTACAGATGAAACATAACCCTGTTCAACAAGTATTTGTGAACTAACCTTCACTAAATAAATTCAAGTCAGAATGCTGGTGTAAAACGTGGAGAGTTTAGAGATACCTCGACTGGTGCTGCTGTTAGAAAGTTTAAGGAAGTGATATCTAAAGAAACCCTGAGATATCTGTGAAGAAATGGATTTACTTTAAAGACGTACAAAGCGGATTTAAAATACTGAACCAGACTTTAATGCAGCGTGTGATTGTGTGGCCCTGCGACAAGCTGGCATCCCCACGAACCCGAAGGGGATTCAGCAGATTAAGAAAATGGACTTTAATGCAGGATGAAACTCCTGAATTTGAAGGTGTGGAGGATTCACAGCAGTGACACCAAGTGGCCAAATCTAGTATACTAATAATAAAAAAATCAGCTGATATTTAAAAGCTTTTTTGAACAACTTATCTTTGATAGAGGCCTCTGACCCATAGATAAGCTGCTTTATGTTCACCTGTCCTCATTTGGCTTTCCTAACTTCCTCAACAAACTAATACATGTTTTATTTCAAAATTTAGATTTATATGTCTAATTGTTTCTTCGTTTTTTTTGGACCTGTATAAATAAAATGTAGTTTAAATGTTAAAGTTGCCTTGTTTTTATATTTGTGTTTTATAGTGGTCACTTTTCAGTCCATTCTTTCCCACTGGAAGTCAGAGCATGCTCAGTACGGGGCAGAGTCCAGAGGGTTTAACCCTCCCCTTTATTGCCTTTAATCTACATTTGGTAGAGATCATAAATAAGTTAATTTGTTTTAGTGCAAAGAGGGCCTTACTTGTGAATAAGCGCTTGATAACATAAGGGTCAATCTCGGCTCCTGACAAATATAATATAAAAAAAGACAATATGTTTTAATTTGTTAAGAAATGAGAGCAATACAATTGTAAGAATATATGTAAATCCATAGAAACTGCAGAGGATCTAAAGTAAACTGCAGAAAAAGCAGACTATGGATTAAATGCTGTCATGTATTTGCACTGAAACTGAATTTTTGGAACCTGTGTGCAGAGATTACGTTGGAGCACTGACCTTAATCTGGGACGGTGAGCGGTGCACATTCGTTCACCGCTCTGCTCCCTGCAGCAAGTCTTCGCCCTGCTGTCAAAACACTCAAACCGAGTTTGCAGAGTTCAGGCCGGCAATGACTTCTGAGTCATTATTTGGTCAGTGCAAAATGAATAAATGGCAAAGCATTTTCATTAAAAAGCATGTTGTAATCAAGAACATTTGTTGATTTTAACAGCGGAGCTGCCCTGAATGAGTGATGCAGATGACACATGCCGAAAAGTGACAGAATAGCAAACTCCAAATATGTGCAGCAACTTTAGATTTTATTGAAAGCGTTTCACTCACAGTCAAGTGGAAATACAAAACTGGGATGGATTTATTTTCAGGCTTCTAGGTCCTTAAACTCTGCTTTCAGAGCACTAGAACTCTACAGCAGTGTTGTGTGTGAATGCTGACATGGAACAGACCTCTGGAACATAAATCACAGCATCATTAAACATGAACTTTTTAGGTTTTTAGATTTGCCAAATAACCAGTTTGCAAACAGACATGTGCAACATGGAAATGTATAAGCACATTAATGGGACGGAAAAGTTCAAAGCGGAGTCCACGATGACAGGTGACCTTTACGGGGATACAATCTACAAGTAAAGAAAAATCACCATAAAGGTCTATTATGTTGGTCTGTAATTTTCAATATTTGGACAGAAATGGGCCAAAGAGCTGCCTAAAAATTGTTATGGCATTAAAAGAAACAAACAAAAAAACAAAATCCAGTACCAAACATGAGGAGCATAATTTCCCTTTGTTCTTCAATCTAAGGGAGGGGTCTGCAACCTGAGGCTCCGGAGCCGCATGCGGCCCTTTTCTCACTCCAATGTGGATCTTTGGCTTTGAAAAAAAAATGCTAATGATTAAAATAAATAATGGGTTTGTAGTTTTGGTTAATTTGTTTTAATTTTGTCATTTATGTTTCAATTTTTAAAGTGACAGATAACTAAAGGAAATGATAGAAAAATGTTTCCATGTTTATATAATACTTTTTCATAATGCTTATATTTTTTTAAATGTGGATTCTACACCAGTCTTATGTTTATATTTGATAGTATAAGGACAAAAAGCATTAAGGCGCAGCACAGTCATCATTTATAACATTTTTACTTCATTTACACAGGATGTACTTTATTTTGAAAGACATTTGTATGTGCTGCTGTCAAAATAAAAGGGAGTTGAAATGATTAAATATAGAAAAATATAATAGTGTCGTAATTCAATTAGTGTAAATACTTGACAGCTACATTTTATGAATGAATGGCCCCAAATGCAGTGCATTTTTAGAATCGGTGAAGTGGCTCTCGTTGGGTTTTGGGTCAGTGACAAATTGGACCAAATGGCTCTTTAAGCGTTGGAGGTTGCAGACCCCTGATCTAAGGTCTACCAGTGTTGACTTTAATTCAAAATATGGTTTCTAACAGCGGCTTAAAAGGCTCAGTTTAAAACTTAAAAAAAGGGGGGGGGGGTTCACAAAACGGGCAGATGGTTGGATCCAATTGCAGCAAGTTGATAAGCTCAGCTAAAAGTCAATAACAGTAAATGAGGGTCAGGCAGGCAGGGGGTCAATAAGGAGCATCAGAGAAACAACGAGAATAGTCAGGATCCAGGCAAGATTCGGGGCCGGCTGCAGGCTAACAGAGTCAAAACAGGCTCAGGAAATCAGAAGATCAGGTCTGGATGTAACGCTCAGTAATGCAGGCAGAGTGGCACTAACAATACTTCTCTGACAGAAGTCAGGTCTATCTCTCCCTCTGGTCATCGGTGGGAATCATCTCCAGAGTTCTAAACCACTACATATCCCAGCAACCCCGGCGCACAGATGCCTCACACACCTGACTCTCATTTGCAATCACTCAGAGTAGACTTACGCACCGAGGCTAACTCGGTGAAACAAGCTGTTTTACTTTAAAAGCAAGACACGTCATAGCATACTATCATTGACTAGTTTAGTATTCTGCATTTGTTTGTTGGTTGTTTTTATAATTTTTTAAAAATTTAAAACAACAAATGACGTTTTGTCATTAATAACACAACTAAAAGTGCGACTTAATGACAATCTAAATCCAGATACCTCTGATCCACATAACTCTGAAATGTATTTTATATAATCAAAAATGACAACCTAAACTTTGAAAAAGTTTAAATGTGTTCCTGTTTGGTGCAGATTTAAAGATTTAGTAACCAGGAGGCCTGGATGCAGTTTGAGGCGGCCCATAACGGCAAAACATGAACAGAAACGCAGTAAAGTCTTTAGAGATGATTTTGTCAGGTTGTGCATTTAAGGCAATTTTAAACTATTTTAACATTTCAAAATAAAATTTGTTACTTTTTATTACTTTCTATCATATTTTTAAATGCAGAGAAATAGGAATGTTTTGTCCAACTGTACGTCTGCACGTTATTTAGGAATGCACAGGACGTCTGGTTTAGCCACTGTAAACATGCATTGTGGGAAATGTCTTACATTTTAAGCAGCTCTAAGTAAACAGCGACTGCAGAAGTTAAGCGGAAATGTGCAGAAGTGCTGATTCCACAAGCAGAAAAGAATGTCGATTTCTTCAGCTTTGTGAAACTATAAGTGCTTTTTTCTTGAGGACAGTGCATTATATGATACTGCATTTTACAAAAGCAATATTCTCCAATTGCATCCTTTCCCTTTGATCCTTCTCTGTTTCTGCAATAGATACCAGAGTCTAAATACCAGCACGCATCTGTGTTTTGGGGACGTAAATTTGCATCACAGGAGAAATGCCCACCTACCAATAAATAGTTTGGGGGGGGGAAACCCGATTCCGGCCTCCTTGCTGTTAAAATACCTCATGGTTTTAAAGACTGGCTACTCAGCTTTGGTTCCTTTGACTTCAGAGGACTCCTTGAGGTACGTATTGTAGAAGAACGAGGCAAAGAGTAGCAAGTAGCTCAGGTACATGATGGTCCCCCACACAACTTTGTCCACATATGAGAAGCAGTGCGCAATGTCCATCCAGTAGTAAACGTACGCCAGTACAACCAGGCCCATCGCCATCTGCAGGATCTGAGCCGCCGTGATGGTCATGGCGCAGACTCGAGGCACCCGCAGGCCCGCGGCCCTCGCCGCATAGTACGAGTACATCAGAGAGTGGACCATGTAGTTCATGGTCATGAACCAGCCGCCGCCGGCCACCTGGTCCTTGTAGGTGTACCAGGAGTAGAGCAGGACAGTGATGTGGTGGTACCAGTGCAGGAAAATCAGGCGTTGCTTTCGCAGGATGATGAACATGGTGTCACCTGTGAGGGACGGAGGGGGAGAGAGATCATTTTTGAAAAGTTTAAGACCAAAAAGGATCTCATCAGGTCAGCTCTTTGTGGAGCAGAAGAACCAAACTTCAGGCTGGGAGCTCCCCGAGCTTCATTCCACCAATCCAGAGCAACAAGCTGATGGCCTCCAAACCATGGAGGATCATCTTTTGATCTATTTTCAAATTGTTCTCAGAGGTCTTTTAATTAGAAAATGGTGCTACTCTTAAGGTGAATGTTTGTCTCCTTTTAGTCTAGACTACAAAGTTTGACTTAAAACACAGCTGGGACTTTGATTCCAAGAGTTTTCATTTATTTATTATACATCCCAGAAATGGGGGTTACATTTGTCTTGCGATTAAATAATAGCAAAACGAATTTTGCTACACATTTACCAGAGAACGTCTTGAAAATGAAATGTCAAATACCATTTCTTTTTAATTTTAATTAAGTGACAGAAAAAGCTGTGTTGAGGAAGGAAATGAAAAAGCATTTTAAAGTATTGCTTTTTCATTTTATTTTTGAGTCAAAAAATGCAGCTTCATTTTGAAAAGGAAAAAGCATTTCTAGTTTTGACTTTGCTTTTTATTTATGCTACACAATCGCTTCCATACATTCTTACTCTTTCAGATGCATCTATAAACTGTTGTCTGTATTTATTCTGAATGATGGGATCAGTTACATTTATGTTTTAGTCAAATCAAGTCGTTTAGAGTGCAAACTTAAACAAAAATCTGCAAAAGAAATGTCCAAACTATTTATTTTTAATCTGTCATGTTATTATTGTCTTTAGTATAGAAAACTTTCTAAAAACGTGTTAAATAAAAAAGACAAAGTGCTTTTGGTAATATGGATTTGTTGCCAAATGTTACCTTTACATCCAAACCTCATCTATATAACCTTATTTTTGTTTAGTCTACAGCTCATTTTAATCTCAGAGTGCATCCATTAGAAGAGAGAGACGGGTGCAGGTCCTACCCAGCTCAGGGACCTTGCTGAGAGCAAAGGCGTAGGCCCAGAACTTGGTGACGGGTGCTTTGTAGAAACTGCTGTCACACACCGACTGTCTGAAGCCTCCGTTCAGGAGAACGTGCAGCATGTAGGTTCCGGTTCGGACCGCTCCGATGATGCTGTGGAGAAATCACATGGCAGAACCCCGAATCTGTTATTTCACCACGAAAAGCTCTTCAAAGAATCTGAAGAATCCTTTTGGAGCGCTGATGTTTTAAGCTTAATCCCAAATGGTTTACAGTGTCCCATCACATTTTCAATATTCGCAGTGTCTTGTATTTCCACGTTTTTTTAAAAAGTCACGTGACTTTTCTGGTTCATCACAAAAGCTCAGACAACTCAACACTTAATAATTTTGCGTCCGAGGGAGGTGCTGCGAATATTTCTGAGGAAGAAGGATGGAGATTGCCCCGAAATTGTCCCTGCAAGCAGAAATGGCATCAGCTGATTCGGAAAATATCCTGAAACGTTGAGGATGATAATGGCGACAGATTATCCGGATGAATGAATTATGGATGAAACCGGTGTTGTGTAAGGAAATGCTTCTCCTTCCAGAGTTTGGTTCCCCTCCGGACTGAGGCGGCGCTCAAATCCCGCTGCAGGACCTCCGCGCGTAGGTTATAAAGTATTCTACAGTACACTAGTATTCTAAAGTACACAACGGTACAGTCTAATGCTCTGAATACTCTACGATGAGCAATAGTCCAATGTTCTTTAATAAATGTTTGAAATGTTTCAGACGGGTTTTTGATGAGTAAGGTTCGGTGACGGACAGTCTAGCCGCGGGGGTGGGGGGTTCTCCATATGTCTGGTCCCTAACCCACATAAATACAGGGGGAATACTTTATACAAGTTTGTGGGAAGTCTTGGTTTAAATGTTATTAAACCATAAAAGCCCAACAATACTTAACTTATGTGACAATAAACCCATAAAAATGCAGTGGAGTCATGGTTAATCACTGACAAATCCCTCCATGACACGTCAAAAACACATTTGCAGCAACTTGCAAAAGAATTCAATGCTACTGTTGGCTAATCGTTGAGCTTTGTGCACAGAGGTACGACAGCTGAAACACTGATTCAGGATCAGGTTGGGTTTTTTAACCAGTGCACTAATGACAATTTCTGACCGTTTTAATCAATGAAAAATCCTGTACAAAAAATGTATGCTAAGAATATTAACAAGCAAAAGAAAGTGTGTAGTTTAGTTCCTCACATATGTGAAATATCTTTCCTGATGCAGAGAATATAAGTCATGTTTATACATTCTAACGTATATTTATATATTTTTTTATATACATTTGATTTTTGCATATATGCATTTTAAATATGACCATTTATTTTAAAAAATTAATGTGAAGTTGGCAGTTTTTAATCGAGCTTATTTGCAGAATTTGTGCAAAATAATTCAAAACCTCAAAGGAAAATTCTTCTAATATTTCAAAGCAGTTACTGCTCAACTGTGCATTGGTTACAGCAGCAATTTCCTCCGGCATACCAGGGTTGGCGATTAATCGATTTTTTTTTGATTAAGTCAAATTTGTTGTTTAAGACTCTCTGCTCTCTTGTGCTTCCGTTGTTCGGAGTAAAGTCAGTCGATCGGTTTCTCTCAAAGTGAGGATCCAGTTAGATGGCGTTTTAGAATAGAGTTGTAACCTCAGGAGAAAGAACGACACCTGCCTGCCAGCACAAACTATAAGCAGTATGCAATGAAGAACAGCCTGTTAAACGGGTTCTCCAATCGCAGACGCCTCTAGCCTGCATCCTGCCAGTCAAGCACGTCGACTGGTTTTGAAAGTTCACACTTTGTGCTACAGAGCCATCGATTGTTCAAACTTTGGGTATGGACGATCTACACCTCCGCACAAAGATAACAGAGACGAACAAAAAAAAAGAAAAAAACCTGTCAAACCTATTACCGGTAGTCCCAACATTTGATACAAAGATCAAGATTTGAGATAGATTCTATTTGAAAAAAAGATTACTCATCCACACTGGACAAACTAGCACTTAAAGATTAATTTCATTAAATCATGAGCACTAACTGCAGACAAACGTCTGTAACTGGTGGTAAAAACACCCTCACCCTGTCTGGATCAATGCAGAACCTTAATGAGTACAAAGCCTCACTGCAACAAACACAGCAGGTTTATGGGGAAACCAGAGGCTCAAACTGATGTAGCCTGCAGGCAAACCGCAGAGGAGGAACAGAGAAGGAATGACGTTAATGACAGTTATGAAGTTTGCACTTTCACTGAAAAAAGCTACTGATGTGATGTTTGAACCAATCAAACTGGCGAGAGAATTAGGAGATGTGAAACAAAACAGCGTTGAAGGCTTTAATCTGACGCGGCTCACCTGAAGATGGCCAGGCTGAGTGACCACAGCACCAACGGCCGCCGCAGGTTCAGTTTTGGCCGTTCCCTCATGAAGTGCTGCCCGCCGAACACGAGCGCAGCATACAGGCCACAGAGCATGAACGACTTCCTCCTTCAGAGAACAGACAACAAGCATTAGCACAGATACAACAATGAGCCACCATGACAAAATGACACATTAGTGCTTAATAACCTGCTTTTTTAAGTTCAGGATTATTTGTAGGCATGCACCAAAGTGTAGGAATAGAGACTACTGGTCTAGTAAACACTTAAAAAATGATGAATGGTTAAAAAAAATAGATTTTACTCTTTATAATCATTCACATCATATTTCATTCATGCATTTCTGAGTCCTCAATCTCATTAGCATGATCTAAACTTTCCTTAAAAAGTCGTGTTTAACTTTGTTCATGTTTTCTGCCCTGTAGTTCTTCGTTATTCCACTAGGGGCAGAATACTTTTTTTCCTGCTCATTTCAAAGTGGCTGCTTCCATAAAACCCCAAAAACACTTAGCAGGAAAGTTTTGCTAATTTTCTAAACTTTATGGGGAAATTGACTCCTCTATTGTAATTTTATTTAAAAGCCACTATCTTTATTGAAAGAATGTAAAAAAAATGTTGATAATTTATTATTTAAAATAGAGATATACTATGTTAAAAATGTGGAGATCCAATTTGAGATATCAGTGAATGAATGTGTTTTTGTTTTACTGAACACCGTAATCTCTAATTAGTCAAAAATATAAAAATTCAAAAAAAAATCATATATTGTTTTCAATTATTTGATATGAGTCCACTATAAAAGGTTAAATAGGAAAAATTTGAGAAAAATACCCATAAAGTTCACTTGAAATCATTTTTTATTTAAATTAGACCATCTATAAAGTTACTTTTTGTTGTTTTTCAGCAAAAGAATTCTGTAACTTTCCAGAGTTTTTTCTCTACGTGTTCTGTGATTCTGTATAATAACACGGCTATACAGAACATCCGGTATCACTCGTATCTTTTTCGCAGCTCAACCAAGACAAAACAGAAGTCTTGGTTGTCGGTTCTGAAGCTGATAGAGAAAAGGTCAAGTTTTATCTGTCAACTAAACTGTCTGATTGTTTGTAATACAGTAAGGAACCTCCGTGTGATTCTAGATGCAGACCCCAATCAAGTAACTTAAACTGCATTTTACCATCTGAGGAACATCGCCCGACTTAGACCTTTTCTCTCTAGAGCTGGAGCGAAAATCCTAATTCAATCTTTTAAAACTTCAAGAATAGATTACTGTAATGCCCTCCTTTCTGGTGTAAAGAAAAGCACCCTTAAATGCATGCAGCTAGTCCAAAACTCGATTGCGTGTCTTTTAACAAGAACCAGGAAGAGGAAGTAAATTACGCTGACATTAAAATCTCTGCACTGGCTCCCTTTCAGCTTGATTGATTTTAAGATTCTTTTCCTAGTTTTTAAGAGTGTTTATAGCCTTGGTCCTTCTTTGATATCAGACTTGCTTTTAGTGTTTGAACCTCCCAGAGCCCTTAGATCCTCAGGTGTGGGCCTGCTGAAGGTCTCTGGGGTTAGAACAAAAATCCACGGCGAGGCCTCGCTCAGAAACTACGTGCCTCACTTGGGGAACAGCCTGCCTGAGGATGTGAGGGCCTTATTAACTGTGGAGGTTTTTAAAAAGAAACTAAAGATGCACTTATATCCTCAGCTTTTAATTAAATCTTGTATGTTATAGTAGATCACTCTCCTATTTTATATTACATTTGATCATGTATAGTAATTATTTGTTTTATGCCTATTACTTACGTTGTCCTTTAATGTATGACCTTATTATATTTTAATAATTGTATATTCTAGCTGCTTTTATACTTTTTGTACTTTTTATGAACTAACCACTTTTAATTTAACCTTTTATATTTTAGCTTTTTTACATTTCAACGTTTTTATCTATTACTTCTACATTTTAGATTGTATATGAGTGTTTTCTCCTCTTTGGCTGTGTTAATATTAGGTAGTAGATCAAGAATGCTTATCCGCTTATTCTGGACTGGGTCGCGGGAGCAGCAGTCTCCGACATGATCGGAACACCTCACCAGGGAGACGTCCAGAAGGCATCTAGACTAGATACCCGAGCCACCTCAACTTGCTCCTCTCGTTGTGGAGAAAAAGCGATTCTACTCCGAGCTCTTCGCAGGTGACTAAGCTTCTTACCCTATCTCTAAGGGAGCGCCCAGCCACCCTACAAAGAAAGCTCATTTCAGTCACTTGTTCTTTCAGTCATGACCCAGAGTTCGTGACCATAGGTGAGTATTGGAACGGAGATCGAAAGCTTTGCTTTCTGGCTCAGCTCTCTTCCCCAAAACAGATCAGTACAATGACCGCATAACTACAGACGCTGCCCTGATCCCCCCGTTAATCTTGCGCTCCATTCTTGCCTGACTCGTGAACATGACCCCAAGATACTGTGCAGGAGCACTCCACCCACCAACTCAGAGAGGGCAAACCACCTTCCTCCGGTCAAGAACCATGGCCTCGGACGTTGCGGTGCTAACCCTATTCCCAGCCATTTTACACTCAGCCACAAACCACCCCGATGTAGGCTGGAGGTCCTGGCTCGATGAAGCCAACAGGACAATATCATCTGCAAAGAGCAGAGAGGAAATCCTGGGGTCCCCAAACCAGGATTTTCTCCTGAATTTCTCTAGAAATTATTTTCATAAAGACAATGATCACAACAAAGAGCCGCCCTGTTGGAGTCCAACATGCACTGGGAACAGGTCTGACTTACTGCCGGCTATGCGATCCAAGCTCTTGCTACGGTCATGCAGAGACTGGACACCCCTCAGTAAGGCTCCCTAAACCCCATACTCCCAGAGCACCCTACACAGGATGCCAGGGGGGAAGCAGTCGAACGCTTTCTCCAAATCCATGAAACACATATGGACTGGATGAGCACCCTAAAGAGCGTGTGGAGCTGGTCCACTGTTGCATGTCCAGGGCGGAAACCACACTGTTGTTCCTGGATCTGAGGTTCTACTATTGGACGGACTCTCCTCTCCAGTATCCTGACATAGACTTTCCCAGGAAGGCTGAGGAGTGTGATTCCCCGGTAGGTGGAACATACCCTCCGGTCAGGGCTCCAGACTTCGCATTTTGCGACCAAAATTTGAGAGTGTGCAACTGAATTTTACATCCAGTCGCATATGTGCTACCAGTAAATTTGCCTCCCCCCACCCTCCGTATTTTTTTATACATTAAACGTGGAAGGGGCACGTCAATGATCAATGAAATAATCAATGAGACGCGAGCGCACACACACGGAGGCAGACACACAAACTCGCGCACATACTCATGAAACGCGAGCACACACTCTTCGCGTGATGCCCGTCTGTGAGGCGGCCACTGCGTGTGAGAAGAATAGGGAACGCCACTGTAAGTGGCTAAAATGCGTGGAGGGGGGAGGGGCCTAGAGATAATCGAGCGCGCGTAAACATCTGTGGGAAGGAAACAGAGATAAATATCCCCACAACCTGATGTGTGCGTCTGAGCTATGAGCAAGCAAACTATTGATTCGTTCTTCCCACCTGTGGCTAGTGTACCAGTGACAGAGTCTACAGCAGGGATCTCAAACTCGCGGCCCGCGGGCTATTTGCGGCCCCCAAGATGATATTTTGCGGTCCCCGTCTTAATATGAAGGCTTAATGTTATTGCAGCCCGCCAGTTTGTATGAATGACACTTTTTTATTGTCGTGCGCGAAGCTGACCAACCAATCACAGTGGGGTAAATGACTCTTGGGGGCGTGACAATGACAGGGCTTGAAAGCAGGACACCTGACAGCCCCCTCCCTCCCCGGACCACATTAAGTAGTTCCTTACTTCCCTTTAGAACGTATTTATTCGCTCGTAATTTTCTAAATACCTGCAGTCCGTGCTGAACTTTTCTCTGGGTCACACAAAACCGGAGGAAGGTTTAGGTTTTGGTTACGGCGGCGCATCAAACGGTTCTGCACGGCTGTTACCGCAGCACACCGCTCCCGCAGGAGTCGGGTCAGCTGAGGAGAATAAATGTCCCCCACGTAAGTGCGTGACAGCTAACGGGGCTTGAACTTTAAACACGCTCGAGCAAAAACAACATTAGTTTTAGACACACTCAAAATACGTGGGGAAAATGCAACGATAGACGTGTTTGAGATGAACCAGCGTGGATCGTTGGGGAGACCAACAGGACACATGTCCCATAATGCATTGTTTTGTAGTCTGTAGGGCAGCTTTCAGTCAGTTCAGTTTTCAGCTGTGTCCGGGTAGGTTTGCCCCTTGCTCCCACCCCTTTCTCCCGATATTTTTGTGATGATTGACAGTTGATGTTGGAGCAAAAACAAAAATATAAGTCACACACCAGGGGCCTGTTTCAGAAAGGAGGTTCAACCAACTCTGAGGTTAAACTTGAACTCTGAGTTGGTCAATCGAGAGATTAACAACTCTGAGTTTTCTGTTTTCAGAGAAGCTGATCGTGTTAGGTCAATCAATTCTGAGTGGACTGATTCGGAGTTAAGCGTGCGCACCGCGACTATAAGAAGCCATTATCAATGGAGCGCAGATATTACGAGTCACCATGGCAACCGAATAAAAGAGGTCTGCATATTTTTCGCCAGCTGAACTTGACGTGATGCTGCAGAGTTACAGTGAATATGAGCACATATTCCAGAAGAAAAGCAACACCGCTGCATCTGCAAAACAGAGACAGTTAGCGTGGGAAAACATAGCTGCTCAAGTTAATGCCTAAGTTTGCATTTAAATCATTGTTATAAAATATTGGCTGTAATAACTTTTTAAATAGCGTAAGGTGTGAAATAAAAAATGGTGATATTTAGGTGTACTTTTGAAGGGTTATTCCTGGTGTAATTGCATGAAATGCTGCATAGTGTACAGAACCAATCTGGGGGAAAATGCATTTAACGTCGGTAATGTTTAGAGGACTTTTCTGTTAACCTTCCCCTCTTGCAAACGTTGGTCAGTTTAATATTAATACATGCAAATGTGTTTTTAAAAGTGAACTTTTGTCTACCCTTGTATTGATCAAGTGGTATATATAGGTTTATATGGGATTAAGAAAGTAAGCAGTGCTAGCAAATTGTGTTTCTAAAAAGTAATTGTTACATTAATCTAATTCAATGTCCCTGATTTCATTTTCATGTAGATGCAATCCTGCAGGAATTAAAAGAACATGGCAGCAGCTAAAAATGAAGTATAAAAACATAAATCAATCAGGTCAAATTTGAGCATGTCATGGATGTAGGCTATGTTGACAATATTTGACATATGAAACATCTACATAGCAATACCTAATGTTGTTTTCATTGTATATATGTAATTGACTGCAATGAAAAACGGTAACGCTCAAACCAAAACGTATGGGGAAATGACAAAAAAAATCGAGTCTAGGTCTCAAAATCCTCGCACGACGTAAATGTAATTCTCTACGAATTAATGAAGCCTCCTCGTCTATTGGGTCCTCCAAAAAAGGACAAGCCATTCTTGCCACTTAGACCGTCTCTGTGTGACGGAAATTTGGGCAATGAAGGTTAAAGCGAAAAATACCGCTTCGTCTTTAAAAAGGGGAGGGGACCGGCAGAAACTTTGAGTTTGGAGAATAAAACCTGCTCCCGACCAGGTTAGGTTCACAGCATAAGTAACCATGGACACTGACTCCGAGTATAAGTTACCTCTCTTTCAGAAACGGGTTTGACTTACTCTGCTTTCTCTGGTTTAACAAACCTCCCATTCTGAAACGGAAAACCCAGGGTTTCCCTGATTTCAGGGTTAATGCACTCAGAGTTTACACTTAACCTCCTTTCTGAAACAGGCCCCAGGTGATCTGTGCAGCGTTGAGTTCACCTGGGTGATCTCAAACACGCTTATTGTGCATCTTGGCTGCACCTAATTGGTGTCACCAAGATAAATTTCCATCCGTTTTTGTTACTATTTGTACTGTCATGATAGCGATGGTGCTGTCAGTTTACCCGTTGTTGCATTTTCAAAAGTGAAGAATAAAATGTGACACTGAATTTGAAACAGCGCATTGTAATTTCTGCATCTATTATTAAAGTATTTATTAGTAATACAGTGGAAATTAGTTTATTTGGTTAGCATGTTGATTTACGGTATGCGCCCCTAAATTTTCTGGTTGTGCCCCTAAAATTTTCAGTTAGGGGCCACTGTGCTCCTAGTGAAAAAAGTTAGTCTGAAACCCTGCCTCCGGTGTGGACAGGCAGACAGGGGTGGGACCAGTCCAGTGGTATAGTTCCTGACTGCCACACGATGCTGCAGAGACATCTCAGCCAAGACATTCCCACAGCATCCAGATACTTGAGGTACTCAGGCCAGACTTTGTCCACTCCCAGAACCTTGCCACAGAGGAGCTCATTGACTACCTCAATGGCTTCAACTTGGTGATGGACTGCCTCAAAGTCCTCATCATCTCCTCCCTCAAACAAAGGCATGCCAGTGAGATTGAATATTCTGTCCACCGCCCGACAATTAGGGTACCATCGTCCATCGTGATGGGTGACTGACATCACGATGGAGAGACACCATTGTGATGCCACGCCCCCCCCCCCCCCCCCACTCTGCGAGTAGACATCATAAGACGCGGTTACATGTGCAAAATATCTTGATAAGTATTAATTGGTCGGATTAGAATCCAACCCTGTAGATGGGCCCAGAAAAACTTTTTCAGATTATAAAAAAACATTCACATGGGTCACACTTTCGGTCGGAATAAATCATTCGCACATGCGCAGTAGTGTTTTTAAAAACCGGAAGAGAAACGTAGTTCCGCAGAGTAGCTACATACATAGATACGTCAGCTCGGTATTATAAAAGATGATCTCCAAAACGTGCTTTTATTAATGTTACGAATATTATGAAGTGCCTGTTCACTCATCATTTTAATTTTAATCCGTGTGGTCAGTGCTTTTTCTGTTGAAAAACGGAGCTGGAAGCCAGAATTAGCAGTATGCTAACACGGACTAACAACATTAGCATGAACATAAAATCCATGCGTGAAAAGCTGCAATCTGCATCTTGGCTGCACATAAATATGTGGGAATAACATCAGCCTTTATTTTGTCGGGACACGACTGGAAACACAAATCCACGTGATTGTTTGAACGGTTTCTAAGGACTGAGCGGCATTTCTGCTTCGAAGCTTGCGCTAGCTCGGAGCGCTAGCCCCCACACACACTTTTACTGGGAGACCCGTTCTCCTAAATTCCGGTTGCTCGTTCACGTAGAGCTGCGGGACGGATCACAGTCCTAAGTCTCCCACACGTAACAAAGCATCCTTACTTCCCCTAAAACACAAAACTGTAAGTCCGTCTGCTCTGCTAGAGACACGGTCGCTCGCTCCACCGGTCTAATCAAACGCAGGACCGGACCACTTCTTTTCTATTTTGTTTATTTTATTTTTTTTAAAGTCACTTCCCTCAGTTTAGACTGGATCATCGCGGGTGAGTGATTATTTGGGAAATAAAATAAATAAAGTGATAAAGTAAAATAATGAATAATATTTATATAATAACAAAAAATAACCATTTGGGAACCATTTGGTGGATTAACCCCCCAATCCAACCCCTTAATGCTGAGTGTCAAGCAGGGAGGCATTGGGTCCCATTTTAGAGTCTTTGGTATGACTCAGCCTGGATTTGAACTCACGACCTTCCAGTCACAGGGCGGACACTCTACCACGAGCCTCTGAGGCGCTGGACGGTTTGCCAGAATTTCTTCGAGGCCAACCGATAGTCCTTCTCCATGGTCTCACCGAACTCTTCCCAGGACAGAGTTTTTGCCTCCACAACAATGTTAGCCGCAGCTCGCTAATACTGCTGGTACCCGTTAGCTGCCTCTGGAGTCCCACAAGCCAGCCAGGCCTGATAGGACTCTTTCTTCAGCTTGACGGCTTCCCTTGCTTACGGTGTCCACCACCAGGTTCGAGGAGCACTGAAAAGACAGGCACCAGAGATCCTGCAACCACAGCTCCGAACAGCAGTAGAGACAATGTAGGTGGAAAACATGGCCCACTCTGACTCTATGTGTCTAGCTTCCTTCGGTACCCGTTTCAGGCTCTCCTGGATGTGGGAGTTAAAGACTTCCCTGATGGAGGGCTCAGCCAGAGGTTCCCAGCAGACCCTCACAGTGCGTTTGGATCTTCCAAGTCTTTCCAGCCCTCTTTCCCGCCAGTGAGTCCAACTCACCACCAGGTAGTGATCGGTGGACAGCTCTGCCCCTCTCTTTACCCGAGTGTCCAAGACAAAAGGCCGAAGGTCTCCTGAAACAACTACAAAGTCGTTCATTGAACTTCTGCCTCAAGTCAATGATCAATAACATAGTCAATAGGTCAATAACATAGTTCAAATAAAAAATAATTTTGATAATGACCTTCATCTATACTGCCCCCACAACTGCACTTTTACATAACCAAAACTTCTTAAACATAACATCCTTAAACATTTTGAAACAAAGCAGCTGGATTTAAGTTTACAGAAAAAGGCTACATTAGGTCAGCATCACATGGCAGCTGAGAGCAGCCAGTGTGAGGCTGCAACATTTTAAACCAAACAAAGGCAGCTCACATTTCCCCAAGCTGACAAAGCCTTCTGGATGTCTGTGTGCTGCAGAATGAGAGGGGTTTGGGAATAAGGGGAAAAGACAATTTGCTGCTTTTTTTATACCAAAAAGAAAACCAAAAATAAGAGGAAAATGAGGATGTTCCAAAACATCTATTTAAAGTCCAAATCTTTTTCCTGAAATAGATCACAATGTAAATAAGGTCCTCTTACAAAATTCTCTTTCATAATAAGGTTAGACGTGCACCAGAAAGCAAATACGATAAAGATGAGCATGCAGTCACCAAGCTCACTAAATCAATAGACAGTTTCATTCACCCATAATCCACTCTTGACCTCAAAGTGACAGATGCCCATTTTTAGACTAAAATAACACGAAGAGAAATGCCGTGGCTGTGGATTTGTTATCTGGAAGTTGTGACTCTACGTTTATCTGCTGTCATAAGCTCATTTCAAACTTTCCTTCAAGCCAAATTCCTGAGATCTTTCAGAAGCTGAACATTTGATCAAATGATAAAAACAAAAAGCTTCATTGATAACATTTAATTTCTTTAAACGTTATGGGAGCTCCTTCCGTAAAAAAACATTTTGTTTGTTAAAGCCCCCCTCCAATCATCTTTTGATCCGTTTTCAAAGCGTTCCCAGTGGTATTTTGATTATGATTATGCTGTTTTCAGCCATGATTAGAAAACAAAACAAAAAACTCTCATTTTCCAGGACATACCTTCTGCAGAGCAGCGGTAGTTCACTAGAAGTTCCCCTCTAAGTTTTGGACGCGACAGTTGGCGCGGAGTAAACCCACCCCTACATCCCGACATCCATTTGTTTTTACGCACTCTCCTGCTAGCTTCCAGCTCCTCAAACCACAACCTAACATAACAGTGCAACAAAAATGGGGAGCAATATTAAAGCTATCCAGCCGTACAGTTTAGATCCAGATTCCAGCTCAGGCAAAGAAAAACAAAGACGTTCATGGATCTGTTTGTCTACAAGGGAATGCATCAGAATAGAGCGGAGTAACAACCTTGTATCTTGCTGTGATAGCTTCCACATTAAACCTACAAGCTTTTACAAATGGCATTTTTGCATCTGCTCCTGATTTAATTTAAATTAAATTTTGAATTAAAAACATACTCAGAAAAGCAACTTTACACTTAATTTCATTTAAACATGTCCCCTATCATGAGAAAAATGTCACAAAAACATGTTAAAACACACACAAAAAACTTGTACATCAGTGTGGGTCTTTAAAAACGACTTTTTAAATGAAAAAGAAGCATGTTTTCTTTTTCAAAATAATCGTTTTTCATAAATAAATTGGTAAATACATAATCATAACGTTGCAGTTTATTAAGTTGTGGAGTGACTGTAGGAAAGTTGATAAAAAAGACACAGATTTACTAAAAGTTATAACTAACATAGCCCAGAAGTCCTGCACTAGCTTAATTATTTTGAATAGTTTGTTCCAATCTGATCATGCAGGACAAAGCCTTAAATCTGATGCAGGTCTGTTGTCTTTGCAGACTCTCTGTGGCATCTAGTCAGCTGGATCAGGTATTTCAAACAGCTCTGCAGCGTCCATGGAAATCATAGGAAGCAGGTTAGAGGGAGGTCAAACAATAAAGTCATAAAAATTATTTCCATGACCTGTCTAACAGCTACCAAATCTGCCAAGTTACAGAAATTGGAGAATTAATTCCTATAATAGGTCACTGCGCAGCCTCAATCATTTAAGGAAGACTATTACGTTCCATCTTCTTTAGTTTACATTCTTATTCATGATGCAGATGGAAGTAAATGTTGAAGGTCGACAGATTGCAGCTCTATTGTTTGCAAAAGTACCGATTGTACAGAGAGGTTCTCATGCCACACGAGATAACAGACCTGCGAAGGCCATCGCTCCACCTTTACAATCCAGCAGTTAGCTTGCATCGTCGGAAGCTTCATAGCTTTAGCTTTCAAACTATTATTGGTTAAAAGATGTCCGCACGCGGGACAGCTCAGGACAGGATGCCAGGATGAGGATGCTTATAAGCTCGGAGTCCACCTCTTCTTCTTTTTTTTTTTTTTAGCTGCGAACATGATATTTTTTTTTCTCTTTTTTTAACTTTAAATACATTTTTATAGATTAGACTTTTTTTTGCTCACCAGTTTTCCTGCATCCATTCAAAGGCTCGCTGCTGGTCGAACCGCCGCTCGAACTCATAGCTGGTGAGTTCACTGTCGTTCATTTTGTGCCGACCGAGAAGTCTTGGGGAGGCTGAGAGCAGCAGGACGGAGCAGAGCGGGAATGTGACAGCGAGAAAGAGCAGTCAAGAGAGCGATTCATCGGTGACAGAGGACCTTTTCCGGTTCACACCTTCAGAATAAAACTCCACATCCGGGAGAGAACATGTTTCACTCTTTTGGACCAGATTTGAACAGGAAAACATAAAACTGGAGGCCTGAAGGGGGACAACCAAAAATTATGTTCCCAGATTCTATTTCTAGAGATTATATTACATTTGGAATATTTCTATCAAACAAAACTCAAGAATTCAGTTGTAATTCAACCCTCTGCCCAGCAATGTTTTCAAAAGAAAATAAACCCCATTTTCAATGTATTTTTGGTTGAACAGTTAGTGTACTCTTAATCTTTAAAATACATATGTGAAAAAGATATGCTGACAGAATTTTCAATTGGGGTAAATAAAGAAAATATGATAACAAATGTTGTTAGTTTGACTCTTAAGCAAACCATAACAATGTTGTTTTAGTTTTCTTTTCTTATATTTGTGTTTTATTTAATTTTTTCCCCTTTTAACTCTGAAAAAGTTTACAAAAAAAGTTATCAAAGATAAAATTCTACTAGATATAACCTTAAAATTAAGCTTAAATTTAGTTTCATGATCTGCTGTCTGTTGTCCCTTCCGGCTTCAATCACTAATTGATTTTTGTTAATTTACTGACTGTTAAGCCATGTTCTGTCATATTCAGCCATTCAATTAAAAAAAACAAGGAAGGTTCTTTCTTTTTCTTAAATATATTTTTTTAATGACCAAGAAAAGAATGTAAAACAAAAGTAGTCAAATTATTAAACATATAAATGCAAGACATCTTTTTTTCAGTGAAAAATGCCACATTTTAATCAAATGTTGAACATTCAAAGGGAAATGCAAATAAAAGGCAAAACATGTGATTTTAAACAAAAACTTAAAATGAAACAAAACAATAAAATAAGGAATAATCAAGAAAATCTTTTTTACTCAAGAAGAAATAGCAGCACCAGCACACTATGAACATGAAAACAACAGCGTTTGGCAGGAAATTGAATAGATTTTATTACATCTTAATCATGGAGAACACGTCCTTTTTTCTGTGAATTCATTTTTTTTGTAACATTCACACTAATAAGAAACTGGTGCAGTGTGATGAAGTGGAGAAAAGGTACAGGGCCACCAGAATGAAACTTTTCCAGGCAAAGCAGCAGATTAACAAGAACTGTTATGACTCTATTTCACAAAGATGTTGCTTGGTGTGTGTGTGTGTGTGTGTGTGTCTGTGTGTGTGTGTGTGTGTGTGTGTGTGTGTGTGTGTGTGTGTGTGTGTGTGTGTGTGTGTGTGTGTGTGTGTGTGTGTGTTCGTGTGTGTGTTCGTGTGTGTGTTCGTGTGTGTGTGTGTTTATCTTCTGATAACAGATATGCATTAACAATCTAAAAATAAAAAAATTGAATTCAAGAACAGTGTGAGTCTGCTGCCAAAAACTAAAAAAAGGCTTTTAAAGCCTGAACTTAAAATATTTTCTACAGTTTCCTTATAAAGTGGATCTCAAAAACATTTGTGCAAAAAAAATTCTTCCATTCTTCCATTTTATCCCCCTCCTATGATCACCGTCCTATCTCCCCCCCCCCCAACATCCCTCTCTCTTCCTTCCTTTCCTTTTCCGTCCGGTCCAACACAAAAGATTTTCAAAAACGATTAAAAAGAATAAAATTTGGGCTAGATTACAAAAGGGGTTTATTCAGACATACCTCTGGTTTGTCAGAAGATCCATAACCCCTGTTGTTAAAGTAAAATATGTCCAACACAAGAGGCCTTCAGCTCTCATCTGTCTGCCCAGCTGTTGGACAGGACATGTTAAAAAAAATAATAATAATAAATAAAAATAAAACAAAGCATCCTGATTCTCCATGAGGCACTTGGTCACATCATGATGGCTTGTCTGCCTGATCTCCAACAGTCGTTTTAGGGAGGGAACATCATAGTTCAAAAAGGAGTGCAGGGATCCTGATAGATCAGGAAAGGTTTTTGCACACGGCTCTGCTTGCTTTGCATGGACCGATGCCAAATGCAGCTGGTGGTTCTAGCAGAGAGTATAAGGTATATCCTTCCCTACCTTCTTTTGCAATAAGGCCTGAACACCACCCCTGACCCCGATCATGGCAGAAGCTCCATCGCAGACTGACTGACAATTTCAGCTGCACTATAACCTGAAGCAGAAAGATGCTCAAGAATTTGTGTGGTAATAGATTCTGCATTTAAGTGACTGAGGTCAAGAAAACCAATCAGGTGTTTCTCTGGAATACCTTTACAGACAAATCTAATGACTGACAGATTCTCCATCACTTTTGAAAACTGCAGAACCGCAGAATCTGCTTTGTCAGAATCATCCTTGATTTAATTTAATACCATTTTGGCCAATGTTTCAAGCACTTCAATTTGGATATTGTGAGAGCTGTATTTTGCATTTTGTTTTATGTTTTTGTTACTTTCGTTAAATTTATAGTCCTTTGTCAGTGTGTATCAATAATTTTTAAGAACCAGAGAAATCATCATCATTTGAATTTTCCACACTGCCACAAAGTTCATTTGCTGGAATGAACTGAACTACTTCTCCAATTTCTTTTATATATTTTTTTTCTCAACTTGAGTGGGCCCTAATAGATTACTAATGGTTTCCCCTGTAGCCTCTCTTTGGGATATTTCAGACCAGGCTTTTGCATTTTTTCCGTGGCATTGACTTGATGCATTGCTTTGTGAGTGCTTATTAAATCCTTATTTTGTGAAAACCAAATCCCTGTCATTGTTCTCCCTAAATTTAAGACACGGGAAACAAAAGCATTAAGCTTTGCTGAATAGTCCAGCTGTGGTCTTCCATGATACCATTACCGTAAAAAATACTATTTTAGCATTTTATTTGTTTTATTGTTGTATTTTAAGTTAACTTTTAACTAATGTGTTTATGCATTCATTGTAATTGTCTTGTTTTTGTAGTGTTAGTTTGGTATAACTTTTAAAAGTTTAGTTTTAGTTTGTTCAATAGAATTTTAACTTTTGTTTGGCTTGCGACCTTAAGCGTGTTTTGAACTTTGGCCCCCTGAGCAACATATTTTGTTTTACAAAACAAGATATTACTAGAAAACGTAAAGAAATGATTAAAAAAAATAATGACTCAGACTTCTTTCAAAATAAGATTGCCTACATAAAATAAAGATTAGTGCTTATGAGAAAATTGAAAAACTGCAGGCTTTTATTCTAGAAGCTGCTGTCATGTGTGACTTCAGCCTCTTAGTCCAACAGCTGATCTGTGTTTCCCGCCGGGTGTGGTGGCGCGCGCCTGTAATCTGCGCTCATGGAGGCTGAGGCTGGAGGATGGTTGGAGCTCAGGAGCTCTGAGCTGCAGTGGACTGTGCTGATCGGGTGTCTGCACTGAGTTCGGTACCGATATGGTCTTTCTGGGGGAGCCCGGGGAGACCAGGTCGTCTAAGGACGGGTGAACCGGCCCAGGCCGGAAACGGAGCAGGTCAAAGCCCGCGTGCCGCTCAGCAGTGGGATCACACCTGAGAGTAGACGCTGTCGCACAGCCTGAGGAAACATCCAGACCCAGCCTTTTGATCTACTCTGTACTCTTCATAAGAATATTCTGACAAAAACTCTGACAGTTTCTGGAAATCCAGCAGCTTTTGGAAACTTCAATAAGTCTTCTCTTTTTAGTGAAAAAAACATTGTTTCTTGTTGCTCCTACACCGCCCCCTGCTGGACTATAGAAGGAATGACATCAAACATCTGTTTTTTTAATCATTTGTACAAAAAGATCATTTGAACATTTATGTAGAAACATTTAAATTCTTTCATTTATTAACTTGGGCATGATTACACTTCTGTAACTGGCTGAATCAGTGTTTTAATGTTCTAATGTAGCTGATCAAAGTTTGTAAATAGGAAAGTCTGTCTCCAAATCCCAACAGCAGAACCTGTTATTCCAACAAAAGTCACGTGACTAACAGTAAACATGAGCAAAACAAAATGTTGCATTTGGTCATTTTCAAGTTAGAATTGGCAGGCTTTTACAACGATGAAGCTATTAAACATGATCATACTGTGATGTTAATATTATAATGTGTTTGGATAATGTGTATTTTATGTTTTGCAGTAAGCTTATTTTTGTTGTTCTATATATCCTTCTACCTTGTTACAGCTACAGTCAATACAAGCCCTTTCAACTGGAGAGCACCTTTTCAATTTTTTTAACGTTTGTATTTTTCTACAAAGGCATTTCTTCGTCTTTCATTTTTTAGGTTTTATTTTTTCTGTATTTTTTGCTATTTTAAAAGCTCCCTCAAAATGAAAATGCAGTTTGTAATAACACGGACAAAATTATTCTAATGTCACTTTTAGAAATTAAAGGAACTATGAGGGCGGGTCAAAACAACAAGAGAAAGATGGACGTGCTGCGCTTCACAATCCTCATCGGGACAGTGAACTTATTATAACTTTATATTTCGATGACCAGATGGAGACAGAAGAGAGATGTAGATGGAGCTCATCTCATTAGTCTTCTTTCTCTTTCGGCTTTTTCCCATCAGGGGTCGCTACAGCGAACAAGTCGCATGGTTTACTTGGCATGGTATGTTTTACGCCGGATGCCCTTCCTGACGCAACCTTCTCAAAGCAACCGGGCTTGGGACCGGCACAGAGGTAGAGAAGGGAACAGGGAGCAGCCCGGATTTGAACCCAGGTTTCACGGACGGAAGGCGCCGCAAACCAGAGCTCATCTCATTAGTAGCGTGGCAAAAAAGTGAAGGCACCCCTGGTGTCGATCATGTGTACAGAAGCAGAACCAAAGCAGATCCATCACACCGCTGTACTGTTCTTCAGATTCTTCTGGCCAGTTGAGGTGATTGGGTTATAATGTTTCTATTTGGATAAAAAAAAGTCCAGCTCAATCACCATCACAGTTTTTGGCCTTTTTAACCCCTGTGCTATCCTAGGCACTTTAACATTGGAAGTTGGGTCATCTAGACCCACTAGACAATGCGTTGAACCTGTTTTCTTCAATGATTTGTGATCTTCACTGGTGTCCATGGATTACATGAAATCTTTCCACCTTTATCCACCTTTATCCACAGCACAAGGGTTAATTAAAGTCCGTATGACTTGAGGTTTATTGATGAAAGTGAAGGTTTCCTGTCTGTTCCATATCTGTTTTTTTACATTTAATATATTAAACCTGAGTTATATACACTGTGCATCAATGCTTGTGTGTCTGTAGTGTGATTGCTGGTGTATTTAGACAATAATAGTGAAGTTTCATAAATAAAAAGCGTGCTGAAATGTAAAAAAAAAAATTCAAATGATTGGTATTTCCACCACATTATCTTTGGTATTATCACCACATGATCAAAAATGGGAAAATTAAAGTAATTAGTTGGGTGAAAATGATCAACTGATTAGGGACAATGATCAATAGAGTTTTAATGGTTATAGCATTAAAAGGCATGTACTTATATAGCAACTGTTCACCTTCTTTAATGATCAAAGCAGTTTACACACCTATTTTACACATTCACACACATATTTGAGGAAAAGCTGCAATGTACCTGGTGGATGTAGAAGAAGACAGAGTTAGATGGAGGAAGCTGATTCGCTGTGGCGACCCATGAAGAGAAGAGCAGAAACGGAAATAAGAAAAAGTTACCTGCATTAAATGTTATGCAGCTCTGTCTGCACATGGACTTGAACCAGATTACCCGACAGTCATGTTTGAGGTACAAGTGAATGACAAAGATATATTAGAGCTAATTATTATTACAGTTGGAAAATTATCCATCTATACATTTTATGAACCCGCTCCATCCCTTTCTGGCTCACAGAACCTATCCCAACATGGGGTGAAGGCAGGGTGCACCCTGGACAGGGTGTGGTTGAGAAAAAAGACCAGCTTTTGTGAGTAAAACATTTAATCATTTATAAAGTCTGACTCAACGTCCCCCTCACAATAAATTCAGCATTTTAGATTTCAGTGTTGAGATGATCTACAAACAGATAGAAAAATAGGATAACAGATGTGGCCATGTGCTGGATTAAGCCTCAATACGTTTTTCTTTTAACACCACTGAACTTTTTATTAATTCGGTGGAGTAAATCGGCCAGTAAATAACATTTTTCAAACAGACTAGAGCAAAAACACAAGCAAAGACAACAGTTTTGGGTTGGGAAGCATTTTCAACAACAGTTGATTCTGGTTTGCCTTCATTCAGCCTGCAGTCTTACTTTGAAACAATAGAGGGCGCCAAAGAACAAAACATTTCTTTTAGGTTTTTAGGATTTTTTTTTAGGTTTGGATTATTATTTTATCATAATATTTGTATAATATTCATTCATTTTCTATTCCATTTATTACCTTTCGGGGTCACGGGGCTGCCGGAGCCTATCCCGGCCACTTGTGGGCGAAGGCAGGGGACAACCTGGACAGGTCGCCAGTCTGTCGCCAGGGTAGAGTGTCAAAAATTCACTCTCACACTCACATCTATGGACAATTTAGAGTTGCCAATTGACCTCTGAAGCATGTTTTTGGACGGTGGGAGGAAAAGCTTTGTATTTTTTTAAAACAATGCTTCAAAATTTAATTATTTGAATGTATTGCAAAGACTCACTGAAAATCTGATTGTCACAACAGTTACGGTTTTTCCAGATAATAATGCAATTTAAATAATTCATATATCCAGTTTATGGAGCTTTAGAGCATCTCAACATGATAATCTTTCAATTGAGAAAAACGTAATCAGAGTAAAAAAAAATATTTCCAAACTATAAATTCAAAACTATAAAGCCATTTATTTAAAAAAAATGTTTGATCCATGAAGAAATATTAAAAACTAAGGATAAGATGCTACATTTCCCTCATTGGCCTAAACATAACCACTCCCCTAAAGACAAAACATGCCATCAACAAAATTGCACATATTGAATGAGTGTCTAAAATCATTACTTAATATGGTGATGGCCTGAAGGAAAAAGCTGTGTGACCGTCTGCTGTCCTGTCTGACACCAGATAGCGACTGAGCAGGGTGGGACAGTCCCTCAAAACACGTCCTCCTTTTCTATCTGGGGATGTAAAAATAACATTATTTTAGTCAATACCAAATATATACAGTAAGTCATGGAATGTACAAAGCTAAATGCATTCAAGTGAGCTTTTGAGGTTCATGATGCCTCATGTTTATTATAAAGAAGGGGTCTGTTATACTAACTCTGATGTACAGTAGTTTTAAAGGTCCATGCAGATCAACTCAATCCACTTTTTGAGCTTTTAAGTGTATTTTAATGCTCACGAAAAGAAACCCCACAGTGGTATTTTGATCTGTTCATGCATTTCTGAGTCTTCCTCTGAAAACTTGCGCTCTGAACACCAGCCCCCCCCCCACCCCACAAAAACGAGCGGATGAGACCAGCCCCTTCCAGGTAGAGTCTGCACTGCCGGCACCGCCCCCAGGCTAACACACGCACCCACTTTCTCCATGGAGCTGCACGATCGGCTAAAACTCTTTCCTTTTTATACGCACACCCATCTTTGCAAAAGTTCAATTGTTGTTTGTGTTCATGGGCCAAATGAAGACACCCTGCTGACGCGTTCCAGTTGACGTCAGGAAATGGGCCCCACCCACAAGGAGCGAGAGGCGGAGCTTCAGAGATCGAGTCGTCTTACTTCCGTGTAGGAAAATAACTCAGGAACATAACTAATATTTCATATAAAATGTGTTCTAAAGTGTGCCAAAGGTGACATATCACCACATTCATGGATAATGTTTGCTACAAAAGGTTTAAGAATAGCATGATATAGATCCTTTAAATGAAAAAAAAGCTAAAGTATATGAAGCCAGGGTAAACTTGAAGGTTTTCAGTTTTCAATCACACAACAAAACCCTGAGCTTTTTTCGTTAAAAGTTATATAAAAGATATATAGAAAGCTATACAACTCTGAGTTACTATCAGAGATGTGTAGATTTGGAAATGTAGAAACCATGAAATTGTTTTTTAAAATTAGATTCATGATCAGATTACTATCACAGGTCAATCTCAATGTAAATAGCTAAATAAAAAAATAACCTCTTTTTGTAAAGTTTATGTATCATTTGATATATTTTTATCTTTTTTGATGTATATATAAATTGTCATTTTTATCCCATCTCAGTTTGTGTCTTCTTGTGTCCTCTTCTCACTTCTCAGGCCCTCCCACTTGCTCAGTGAGCAGAGGAGGTGAGGAGACAGAAACATAAATGCTGCTTCAGATCCGTTTTTGTTTCAAGCTCACACATTTTCTTCAGGTCCGGATTAATCTCTGTGACATGCCTGGATGCAAATGCCGTGGCAAAGTTACAAAGCTCTTCTTCAAAACAGCTTGTAGAGTCAAGTTCTTTAATCTCCCTAGAAATTTTGAAGGATCGATTTCCATTTTAGAAATTCTCCTTTTTTCATTAAGTTAAATTGTTTTTCCTCTGTTTTGTTACCTCATTTGATTTGAATGGGTTTGACATCTTCAGTCTCTTTTTGCTCTGAATCAATCTGTGGTTTCATCATATTTGCATCTTGTTAATAAATCTGTAGTTTATGTTTTCCTTTAATTCTTCTTTTTTTAATGACATAAAAAGGTCAATTAGTCCATTTGTTTTTGTGGATATTTTTTAACCCTTGTGCTATCTTAGATGACCCCACCCTTGCATTGACGTGTTCTCCCTACCATGACAAAGGTGGATAAAAGTGGAAAGATTTCATGTAATCCATGGACACCAGTGAAGATCAAAAATCATTAAAGAAAAAAGGTTCAGAGCACTGTCTAGTGGGTCTAGATGACCCAACTCCCAATGTTAAAGTGCCTAGGATAGCACAAGGGTTAAAGGCTTTCATCTAAATGTTTCATAGAGCAAAAAATGTTTTTAACAACATTTTAGATCTGCAGCTTACATAAATCTTTAAAGAAGAACAAACTTTAAAGCCCTTCACATATTTCTATGGACAGAAAAATTTAACCGTCATGAGTTTTCAACAACTTTCAAAGACTCATTCCGATGAAAATTGTGTTTTTGGTGTTTTTAACATGTAATTGTAGCATTTCTCTGATGATGGAGTAAGAAAATTAAGCTCAAAATTGCATTTCAAAGTATTTCAGTATTCAAATTGTTGGGAATCCAGAGCCAATCTGGAGACAAAAATGCTGTTGAAAAAAGATCATTTTGTTACACAAGCTCTGCGCTCAGAGCTCTCAACAACAGGACGGGAGGGGGGGCGGGGTTTACTCCACGTTAACAGTAAGACAAGAATTTCTAATAAACTACTGTCCTAGAAAACAGCAAATTTTTTAAAAATTTTGGTTAAAAACAGCATAATCATAATTAAAAGACTACTGGGAACGTTTTTTTAATAGATCAGAAGATGATCGGAGTGGAACTTAACTTCTTTAGGATAACAAAGTAAATGGAGGGTAAAACTGTGGACCAAAACACAAATCCAAACTTGTGTTTCTTAAAAGAGCATCTATTTGTTTCTAAATTTTAGCCTCACAGCTGTGTTATCCTAATTTTCTGCTTTGAACACACTCTTTGTGAACATACTTTGCATCAATTTAGAGAATATTTGGAAACACACAGCCATAAAAAATAAAAAAAATATAAAACACTGCAGAAATTTGAATTAATAAAATGCTTGGGGAATTTTACTATTCCAGTGTATAAAAGAAAGCCACATAGTAAATGTCTCTAAGATTGTGTTGAAGGTGGAGTGTCACTGAGTAAATTGGTTCCCCCTGTGTGCACCAGCAGCACCTGCAGAGGGTTTATAAAGGTGACTTCACTCTGGAAGTGTGAGTTTCAGCATCAACCTGCTTCCTCCAGGCTGGACTGGCTCAGCGCATCTGCAATCTGCTCAGCCGATTGTGCTGATAACAGCCTCAGACACCAGTGATGGAGAAACCAAAGCTTTTCTGAACCAAAATGAATCAGACTGTATTAGAATGGTTCAGGGTTGGGAAGCATTTGACTCACTGAAACCAGTGACATCTATTAGCCAGACTGCCATATTGCTTCAGAATGGAACAGAAAAAAGACCAGCATGTGAATAAAAAGAGCCATTATGTGTAATGTTTAGCAATAAGACTTTTAAGATTTCCCAAATCTGTTTCTTTCATAAGTTGTAATTTAGTTGTCACATTGGGACATTTCATGTATAAAATATTGTAAGGCAAATAGTCTTTGTTTGGTTCATTAGATTGGTTTAAAAATAAATTGAATATTTAAAATACTGCATTTCATTAAATAAATAGAACAGTCAAATCCTTATGCTACTGCTGTCATGGTGCCCGGATCAGTTCCCCTCCCCTCCTCCAGCTGCTCCTCTCCCAACCACCACCAGCTGTCGTCACTCAACCTCATCAAACCCTGCCGTTAAAAGGAGACCTCATCCACAGTTCATCGCCAGATCGTTACCCCTTATGGTGACTAAGCCTGGTCTCGAGTCAGGTTATGTCAAGCTCTCTGTCTTGTTTCTCGCCCTTGACTTACCTTGCTCTCCTGCCTCAGGAAACCTTCACCACGAGTGAGGTCAGTGGAACACGGGACCCGCTTCACGGAGCACCACCAGGAAACCTCAACCTACGCCGACCGCGTTCGAACCTCCAGCCACGCCACCAGTCACAGCCGCCTCAGGATCTCCCTCGGACCACCGGACCTCCTTGGAGAAAATAAATTACTTTCTTACCTGCCACTTACCCGTCTCGTTCTCTGGGTTCCAGCATCTGGGTCCTCCACGCTAAGCAGATCATGACAACTGCTACATTAATACAGTATGTAGGCCTACTGTATCTGTGCTGAATGTATGTATCAATGTTAGGTTTGTAAATCAATGTCTGATTGCAAATGTCAGTAAATGAAATGTTCTGCCAAAAGACTGTGTCCACGCCAACAATGCAAGCAAAGACTTGTATACCGTATAGTGTTGATGGGAATTCTGGCTCTTCTTAGAGAGAAAGGTCTCTTCTCTCACTAAAAGAACCGACTCTTTCAGCCTCCAATCACCTCTGCAGATGCTTTTGTTGCTTTCATTAATTTATCAACACTAATGTAAAATTATGCACAATATGAATTGTTAATGTTAAAAAACGTGTTTATTAATACACGTTGATCTGAATGTGTTTATATTTGTTCACTGCTGATAAAATCCAAAAAATAATTTATAAAATACAAAAAACAACAATCACGACTGTTTCAATTTTTAATCAACACAAATATAATATATAAATGAAAATTGGCAAAACAAGAAAAGATTTTAACGAAACACAGTAAAAGTGTCTCAGCTTCAGTCAGTAATGCAATGATCTGCTCTGGTTTTAAGATCCTCTCAGTTTTCAGGTGCAGCATGTTTGTGGAGGCAGATTCTAAAAAGTGAAATGGTTCGAGGTTTTGCTTCTTTTCCTGGTGTCACATATTTTCTTTACTTTCTGTGTGTCTCTCTCTCTCTCTTCCTCGTGCTCGCTTCGTGTGCAGCTGCTATGAGTAAAACGAGCGTGCGGCTTAGAGAAAAGAGGAAAATATCCCCGACTGACTCATCACTACTCTCCTGACGCCACAAACACAGGATGAGTGATGCCTTTCCATAAGAACAGACATATCGATAACCCCGCTCAGAATTCAAAACTGAGGAAATGAAGCTTCAGTCATGTGATCAAACGCAATCTAAAGCGAGCGCTCGATAGGGCACCAGTGATGCTTCTGCTTTGAACGATTGACAGAGTCGAGCCACACGCACGAGCAGAACATCTCTGTTCGGTGAGGTGTTGTTTGGCCCTAGCGTGTTCCGATCCTAGTATGTATGTTAATGACGCTTGAGTGACTCCTGTTGGTCGTCCTCCGTGACTGCATGTGCACGTGTCGCTGTTTTGGGAGGGCCACCGTGTTTGGTTCCATTATGTGCTGACTCCACTGTGTTTTGTTCATTGTTTGGGCGTTGCTGCTTGCCACTGTTCTAATGACGCGAACCAGAACCACCTGGCCGTGTCTCTCATTTTCTAACTCAACGGACTCTTACTGGAGCCCAAAGTTTACCCCACGGTGGACGTCAGCTGATGTATGGCGTGGACTTGGCCGACAGGTGAAAGGACTGTGTTGAGCTAGGAAAGTTGTGTGTGGTGTCTGGTGTGACTGACCCATCATTCATTCAGAGTGCAGCCATTGTGTTTTGGGGTGTTTATTTTCTGTCCAACTATTATAATATTGGCCTTTTAAAATTCTATTTTTGTCTTTATAAAAATGGTCAAATATCTGTCTCGGTTTCTGCTGTCTGAGTCATATTTATGTATTTTTAGTTTTATGGTGGCTTCGTTTGGAGCGGAAAGAAAGGAAACCATAATGCCACTACTGGATTAAAAAAGTATAACCTAAAACATTTTTAAAAAATTAAACGTAGATAAAAGGGGAGGGGGCATAACTGCCCTTGCTCCCTAAAACAACTAAACCCGCCCATGTCTGTAGACCGGAGTGGTGGGATTTTAGACTTCTACTCGTCAATGGGGGTTTTGACACCTCTCTAAAGGGGTTGGATTCTTCTCATCTTTGTGTTAATGATGCTCTAATAACAGGCGACGGGGGAACTGGGCATGCCCAACCCTGCAGTCAGGAGGACGGAGAGGAGAGGCGGGCGCAGGAGAGGCACGATCAGAGGGATGTCAGACTGTAAAAAGCCGGCGAGGACCACATCGCAGCCTCATCCTGACAGGAAACAGACCGCCCCTCCCTCACCTGCCGGGGGGGAGTGGATGTGGACCGCAGCGTCAGCGCGCTGTCTGCAGCAGACCACGCTGCAGCCACGTCTCATCATCCGGGGAGCTACAGAGCGCCGCAGCCGCTCGGGATGCGGTGACTTCACGGCTGTTTCCGCATCTTCCCAAGCTGCCGTCTGAGCAGTCTGCGCCGTCGCAAAGAGCGCAACTTGAAGAAGCTGCTGCGTCACTGACGCGCCGGGTCGAACCTGTAGGATGCAGAGCGGCCGCCGGTGTCATTGACGCGTCCGGGTCACGGCTGCAGAGCTTCACTCAAGTTTTGTTCCCGTCAGGAAAAAAGTTGGATGCTTTCATCTGAGGTGAGAGTGTACGTGAGGAGATTTTAGATAACTTTGTCTGCACCTGAACGCACATTATGCACATTTTTCAGAAATGGTAGCACAACAGGCTGCAGGAAGGCTTAATGACTTTATTATGCAACCCTTCTGCACATTTCAGGAACCGTGGATTCACTTTTCTGCTGCATTAATTGGTATAAATAAATGATCTGATCAGGAAAATGGGTTTATCTAAGTCATCCTGTGCACCCTCCACTGAATGTTTTATATTTTGGGATACTTTACCTCACTGTTGAGGGAAGAGTGACTCCAGTGCATGAATCAAAGATGTAGAGATGCATTTGGCAGGATCCGATGATTGTTTACTAGCCATAAATGATCTGCAGACACTGATGCCTCCTCTCTCCTCTGCAGTTCTTGCAGAACAGAGGAGCAGAACTGGTTAAAGACTGTTACATGACTGTATTTAGAAAAACGGACAGCTTCGTGATCCGCAGAGAGAAGCCGAAAGTGTTTTTTCTCTGCATTTGTTGGATTCCTTGAAAGTCCGTCTGCACTGCCGGCGTTGTGTTCTTTCTTTCTTTCCCTGGAGTAGATGGCACTGCTGCTCTCTATGAGTGTTGCCCTTATGGAAACAGCCTGCTGGTGTTTGTCACACTGCAGATGGAGAGTCCCACATGCCCGTTATTTCTTACCTCTGTGACAGTTGAGGGTCAAAGAGGAGCTGCACCCATGTGTCTCCAAGGGACTAAGATAAAGAAAGTTGAACCTATTGCCCAGAGCTTTCACTCTTCCTCTAGACTAGATCTTAAAAGCAGGGACAACAGGAAGCAATGGTGTTTTTGTTTGTTATTAATCAAGACATTTGTTTCAATTTTCCTTGCCTTTAGACTTCTTCCTCTTTCAACTTCTCCCATCAGGGGTTGCCACAGCGAACAAGTCGCATGGTAAACTTGGCAATGTTTTACGCCGGATGCCCTTCCTGACAAAACCTTCTCAAGACAACTGGGCTTGGGACCAGCACAGAGGTAGAGAAGGGAACAGGGAGCAGCCTGGATTTGAACCCTGGTTTCATGGACGGAAGGTGCCGCAAACCAGCATGAGCTAAACCGGCTCCCCCTTGCCTTTAGACTAAAATTGTGAAATATCTCAGCAGTTTAGATGAAACTGGTTGCAATGAGAAAAAGGCCATCATAATTAGGTTAAAAGAGTCTGCTTGTGATGCAGTTGTCATGGCTACTTTTCCACAGATGCCGTCTTGGCATGGCTCCACCTGATTTGTGTGTTTCCATAAGAGTCGGTCCCCTGTACCTGGTACTTTTTCATTCACATCAGCAGAATATTAGTCACTGATTGGTTGGATAATTTTGGTTGGGTGTCTCATCAACTTGATCTGAGCCCATCTAATACAAGTGAACCATCTGAAACACACCAAATACATATAGTGAAGGTTCTCAGGCATTGTAAAGCTTTGCTGCAGGCTCATTGTCAGGAACTTGTGGATGGGGACCCAGAATGCATGAGTCCAGGTGGCAGAAACTTTAAACCTTTAATGAAAGAAGTTAAACATGACAAAACCCAAGGAGGAACAAAAAGGTGACAAAAGAGATGACATGACAATGAAGAACAGTATACCATGTAGGTGACTTTAGAATCATTAACACAAATCAAGACGGCGTGGATGATTGACAACCTACAGTGCTGTGACTGAAAACATGAAAACACACATGACAAGAACTGAAATATCCCTAAAATCCAAACCGAAGTGCATGATTCTAACACATAATAGATGGCAACTTGCATGCTAACAAAAACTACAATTTGGTTCACCCCATTGACTGTAAATGAGAACTGGACCAAGTGTGACGTCACCCATGGTTTACTTCCATTTCCAACAATATGAAGTCAATTCAGTTGCCATTTTTCTGCGATACAGACACCGCTGTGTTGGCACCAGACGTCGTCAGTAAGCAGCAGTTGATCTGAGTCAATGTGGCAACCACTCTCTCCAATCAGGAGTGAGCTTGTCAAAAGTCCTTACTTCTGCCACTTGAAAGCGGATTCTGGAGAATCTGTCAATCAAACAATTTGAACGTTGCAGATGAGACCACATACTTAAATTAAGGCATCTGCTTGGTCAGTTTATAAGTTGAGTAACTTGAACTACAGAAAAATGTCGTTAGAAAAAATAGAGTTATCAAAAATAGGTTAAAAACGGTATCAGAGTAAGAACGGCTATTCTGACAAATAGAATGACTAAGTAGCAGCTGCTTATTTCTCTATAGAAGTCTATGGGAATTTGACATCTTGGAGCCAGCCGGTACTTCCTGTTTGGAACTCAAGATGGTAAAAATGAAGTTGAAAATGGGAGGAGCACTCTACCCTGAATTTTCTACCGCCCACCTCATCAATGGCTACGTTCACACTGCAGGGCTTAATGCTTAATTCGGATTTTTTGAAAAAAATCCGAATTGTTTGCTAGACCGTTCACATTTCCAAGTAAATCCGAACTTTTGTGATCTCCAGTGTGACCGTGACACGACCCAAACAAGACCCGCATGCGCAGAAGCCAGAAGAATACTCAACGGTGAACGACGTCACCTGTTGTTTGCGGAGCAAACGTTAACAATGGATGTCAACAACAGTGTTGTCAAAAGCGGAGCTCTTTTTGTAATATTAAATTTATTTTCACGAAGGAGCAGCATAATTACAATCTTCTCATTTTAAGAAGGCAATGGAGTCGGGATCGTCTGTACCCACTTTAGTGGAAGAGGAATGTGCATGTGTTGGGGCTGCGCGCCCGTGTGTGTGTGTGTGCAAGCGCGTGCCGCGATAGAGAATAGGGGGGGGGGGCAGTGTGGGCGCGCATTCATGTTGTGTGTTACGGAGGAAGGAGGACGGTAATAAAAGAAGGTTTCCCCCAGAATAAATGCTATGGACTCTTTATTAACCCGTTCTGGAGAATCTAAGGATCAGAACAGGGAGGAGGAGGAGGATCGCCTCGGGTCCCCCGTGCTTCTGAGCACGGTCGGAAAGGGGAGAAAGAAAAAAAGGTTATCGCGGGAAAGGTTCAACACCACGCTCTGCCATTTATCTGGAATTTTTTTCAAAAACCGCCCAGTTGCGATAAGAGCCCTGGAGTTTGGCCTGAAAGGGCGATCACCCCAAATATTAATCCAATCCGTGACCTCCCTTCCCTTCCACTGACTGGTCTCAGCAGCATCGTCCACCATGGTTGATGTTTACGTTCTCGTTCCCGCCTACTTCAACGCAAAATGATGACGTTTGTTGCGTGTCGATGACGTACGGTTCGGAATCAAGTCGCCTGGCCGGTCAGACGGCGGTCGCAATTGAAAAGAACGGCTACAATTCGGAATCAGGACGGCAAACCCACGGGGCCTGGGTTGCAATTGAAAAGATCGGATCTGTGTCATTCAGACTGTCATGAAAAGATCGGAATTGGGCCGCTTAGGGGCAAAAAATTCAGAATTGGGTCGTTTCAGCCTGCAGTGTGAACGTAGCCCATGTGCCTAAAATGGCCAATTTGGCGAGGGAAATATGCATGTTTTGCTGAGTCAGCACATCTACCATTCAAACTATCATATTCCCTATAAAGCATTGATTTAAGCTCTAATCAAATGAAAACAGCAGATTTTTTTAATTGCCTGTTTATAAAGTTGAAGTTTTTGACATGGAAGTCATTAGGATATTCCTCTCTTCTGGCACCACATTTAGTTTTTCTTCTCAACATTTTACGTCAAACCCTGTGTTTAACTCCTTCAGTTATGAGGTGGCTTCCATTGTCAAATTAAAATACAGTAAAAAAGGATTTAACTTTCACTGTAGATTAGGAAAGTAAGAATTAAAGCACAAGTGAAAGGGGAGGAGCTTATGTTGAATTACACTTCCACATGCTTAATTATTGGTTAATGATTAATTTACTGTATTTATATTTTTAACAGTTCAACAAGAAATATAAAAGAAATGGACAAAAAATGATTAATCGATTTCCTCTGATCAAGCCTCTCTCTAACAGTGGATTTAAAGTAACGCTCACTCAAAAAGTAAAAACGTTCAGACACACCCAAGGTTAGGTACAAATATTTAAAATAATGGCAAAATAATGAATAATTTAAAGCTCCCAGGCACATAAATCTTGACATTAGAGGGTCATACTGTAGGACGGTGGTCTGCAGACAGAAAAGAAATACATACGCTGACTCCAATTATTTCAGACTTGTTTGTTTTCTGATACTAAAGGAAGTTTTATTTTGAAAAACTACCAGCTTCTCTTCGCCACATCTGTCTGTCTTGACGCGTCACTTTACTTTAAGTAACAATAAATTGTATTTGGAAAGTTTCTTTGGGGAGAAAAGAGTTGCAGTGAAGAAACTGAAGAAGAGACTTTAAAGAAAAATAAAGCTGCTAATTTCAGAAAAAAACAGGAGTTCTCCTCGACATACAGATTTATTGACACAAATGTTTCCACCAACGTTAAGCTGCATTAATCTGTTCTGTGTTGCTATCCTCAGTTAGTGTTAAATGATTCCGTGTTTATATTGGTGCTCCAGTCAGCTCGATGAATGTGATTGGAAGAGTGTGGGAAGAGGAGCAGGTGAACTTACAGGAGTGTCGTGAGAGCGTGTGCGTGTGGAAATCGATCGAGGAGACAGGGTCTGTGCTGTGTCTGGCATGGCTGCGGCTGACAGCAACCATTGAAGCTACATGAAAGGATTCACATAATGGCTGTCTCCGAATTTTCCTTACGTCCAGCTGTACGTTACAATACCTTAAAAAGTCAGATGCAGCTGAAGTTAGCATCCAGTTGTTAACATCCACTTTGACGTTAAACAGAAAAGGTTAATCACAAAGTTGAGGTTTAAACCAGCTGCAAACATTTGACAGAGAATGAAAATTCAATCAAACAAAGTTACTGATTTGTGGAATTTTTTTTATGATTTGTGTAAACTTGTAAAAAGGACATTTATGAATTTTCCTACAACATGGGAGACGTATAGGAGGGCAACTATTAAGAAACTTGAGTACAAAAATGTTCTTCTGTGTTGAAAACTACACAGTTAATCTGTATTTATGTAAAAACAAAATATGATATATTTTTACTCTGAAAGATGATCTGGATTAAAGTCTCAGTGTCATAATGATATGCTATGGAAAAACCGTAATGTTGCTTTTATTTAATTATTAACATATCAGAAACAAGTTCTACAACTCAACAACTTTGTTCATTGAATCTTCATTTGTGAAAAAATAAATAAAAATAAAAATGGTTCATATTTTCTGATTTTTCATTCATTCATTCATCTTCTAAACTCGTTTTGGTTAGGTTAGGGATTCAATTACGCAGGAAATGTAGTTTTGAGGTTGAACTGGTTAGGTCTAGGGCTGTCCCTTTCGGGGCTGCCAGAGCCCATCCCGCCCACTTCTGGACAGGTCGCCAGTCTGTTGCAGGGCGTTTTCAGATTTATTTTACCAACATTTTTTTGAAGTACCATTTTATTTAGAAAAATAGTTTTTTTAGAAACCAGGAACTTAAAAATCTTAAACGCTGCCCTGTTCGGACCGGTCCTTGAAAATATTGTCTGACATGAACACTGCTATAGGACACAAATACAGAGATGCTGTAATGACCTTAGTGAAGCAGTGGTGATGTCACAGTCAGATCTAGCGGTGATCGGGCTCAGGTTAAAAGATCTGGATACTCAATTCCTTTTACTGTTGGTTTTGAAGCACAAGTGTCCAAATCAGACGCTGTTTTCTCTTCTCCTTCCCACGTGTGTTTTTTATTTCTTCCCACACTCTCCTCTTTGCTCCCTCCCTCCCATTCATTCTTTTTTATTTTCCTGTGAAGGTGGATATCACGTTTTTCCAACCAACTTTTGATAACGAGCCTTTCTGTGTTTTTTCTGCTCCACAATACGCTTCAGAGGTGTTACATGGAGATTTTACATTGAGGCAGTCCTGGCAAAGAAAGGACTCTCTTAGCTTGTGCAAAGGAGCCAGCTTGTGTGATGCTGTGGAGCATTAGCATTTTACAACCCTTGCATGTAGCGACTGTATGGGAGCTGCTTCCATCTGCGAGGCTTTTTCTGCATGTTGGCTGATGGAGCAGATGGAGAGCTTTGCAGCGGCCTGAGTCCTGTGTGATTAATGAAAGGCAAACGTGTTGTAGAGGCCCCTTCTCCTGGCTCCTTGCTGAAATGCTGCTTATTTTGTCACACCGGTCTTTCGCTCACAGCGCAATGTGAGGATGAGGATCATTCTTGGCTGTTTGCTGATATTTTAGTGCCAGTTATTGATTTTTTCTTACTGATATGCAATCCCAGTTCAATCAGACTCCTGCTTAGCTGCTCAAGAGCAAATGATATCACTCTAGACCTGATGTCTTAAAGCTTTATGATGTAAACCAAAAGTTAAGCTCTTAATTAGTTTTTTGCCATATTTCAACTTAAAATTATGGCCCTAATTTTCATCACCCTCATACTCTGTGCATTTAATGACAGTAGATTTAAACAAGACACTTGGAAACTGGATTCAAAGAATCTGTGCCAAGTTATGCAGGCAATTATATTTCTCTGGGTACTTTGTTTTTATTGAAGAGTGTTTGGATCTTCAGGAACATGTGGTTTACTTTAAAGCCAAAGGCTTTCTAATGTACGAGATAAAATCCAACAGGCCGTTTCTTGTGTTGCATAACTGTATTGACCTTTCCGGCCTTGCCAAGTTTGATCTTTTCTAATCGCAGAAGCTAGGCCGGGTTGGGTTCATCTCTGTCTGGGACTATACCACAACATAGAACACTTTCCAGTGTTTCCATGTCCCAAGTCCGGGTAACTGCAGGTGGATGGGTCACTGTCATAGAAACTAGTTAAACCATGTGTGATTCATAGCATCATCTACTGTGGCGACCCTTAAAGAGAGTAGCTGAAGAAAAAAAACAACATTGTATTGTACACACCTAAAGCTACACTCACATCGCCCACAGCAACGGTGTTTAAACAACCACTCTCAATGGAAAGTCTTTTTAAAGACACATATTTGTGCTTTTCAGGCTTCTGTGTTCAAAACTCTCTCATTCACGCATCGCTGTGCCCATTTTTAAGACCGTTTTCACTCTACGTACAAAACATGTGGCCATTGAACGCACCTCTTCTAATTCACAGAAGTGCCAACCGTTTAAAAATTAATTATGAGGGAGAAATTAATATTTGTGGTTTGTGCCCTGCTGGAATTATATGATACCAAGTCTTTTATATAGAAAATAGATCTGTAAAAGAAAAAGCCAGGAGTCAGATTTGCGAGAGTTTCAACATTTCACACCAAGACTCTTCTAACTGTAGGTGGTGGACCTGTACAGGTATCACTTGGTGACAGTCCAGTGTGAACACCATGGGCTAAACATGCTCGGTGTGAAGGTAGCGGAAAGTTTTATACACCCTTCTCTCCTTAATGTTCATTATGGTTGGTTGATTTAAGAACTGATGGTTTAAAAAAAGCTGAGGCCTTTTTTTGATTTCATTTTGCAAGAAAGCAACAAAGTCTTTGAGGCATCTCTGATGATGTCAAACAAACTATCATACCAAAATGACAGGATGAGTCATTTGACAGTTTTCTCCCAGATCAAAGAATCCCTCAAATCCTGGGATCAAGGTTTTGTATGGCATAAACAAGATATTTAGCATTTTAAAACATTTTTAGCGATTCATACACGTGTTTATAGTGTTTTGGACATGATTCATCAGGTATGCTCAGACTTTTTAACACAAAAAAGGCTTTGCCTTTCCAAAAATTAGACAGAACACTTAGCTCAATCAAAAAGATGCTGCTGGGAAGACATGCAGTGAGATGTCAAATCAGTATACTACATGTTAAAAGGAAAAAATCATCTATTGACCAAGGCCAACTATTCCCCTGGTTTATAGTCACAAGCTACTTCAATATAACATTTCCTCAAGTAATGCATCTGTTGGTGTTTTATCTCTTTGTTTCTACATCTTTACTTTTTTTTGTTCCCCACCTGCAAAAGTAACCTTGAATATCTAACAGAAAGCTTTTTATTACAATAGCTTTAACCTTTGACCCAAACATTCCAGCTGGAATGGGAATTGGAAGATAAAAAATTAACAACACCAGTATCATAGCCTAATAAACTGACTCTGGTGTGTTCCAAAAAGTGTGAAAATACTCTGATCAGAACAGGTTGATATACTGACACTATTTTTTCTTTAAATCTGTCATATCCCATCTGCTGTACCAAAAAACGACCTTTGAAGTTCAGAGGGGATTTTAACCCTTTAACATCTGTGATGTCACTTGGCTTTGCACCAATTATTGTCCAAATTAATCCTTGATGTTTTAGAACTGAAATTAAAGTCTTCAGCTTAAAAAAAACATGTATGATTCTTGAAAACCAAGGGTTCCTGGAGTCTTCTGTACATTCTCAACATTAGCAGAAAAATGCACTTAATAATGAGAGACACCCAGAACCAATCGTCCGCTTGTCACATATTAAGTCTATTTTTAAAAGGTTATGAATCAATGAGCACCATTGTTGTTCCTATGGGAGTCCTGTGTCTCCCCTCAGAGGTTACTCTTACCTGATTAAGCCAATCAACTTATCACTTAATTGGATGATAGTTGATGTTATTTGTCTAAAATAGAACAGCATAACAGATAGAGTCACTGCTTTCTTCCCACAGCATATTTGGGGAGGGCATCTGTTTCAGAGACGCTGACACAGCTGAGAGCTGGCTCAGTGCTGCTTGGTGCAGTCTGCAGGGAGGTGGAGGGGCTGGTGCTGACAAGTGCCTGTTGTTTTCACCTGTTTAACCTCATACTTCCACTCACACTCAGGAAACCTCTGTGATTGGGCTGCAAACTCAGTCAGTGGCATTAAAAAAAGACAAGATATAAAAAGAATGACAGCAGATGACACGTCTTTGTCTTCAGCGCTTAAACATTTGTTAAAAATTAAAACCCTTTGAGATTTTTCTCTTTAGCTACCAATTCTTGGAGTTAAGAGAAATTAGTAAAGCTGAACAGCAGAAGTTATTTTGAGGTTAATAATAGTAATAACAATAATTGTAGTAAGTTATTTAAAAAAAGAGCCAGGCAGACAGGGAACCTTGTAAAAAAAATACTAGTTAAGTAGTGCTAGATACTTTTTTTCGTATTAACTGTTTGACAGTAGTATCACCCTGTTTGGTGTGCGTGAGGATGTTTACGATTGTTGAAACTTGTTTTTCGCGGTGGTGGTTGTATCAAAGTAAAGGAAGGGTCACTGACATGTGACATGCATCAAAGCACATTAGTTTTTATTACAGAAACACACACTTGTGATTTGCAGTTAACATTTATCAGCTTTCTAAAATAAAGCCCCGTTCCATTTCCGCATTATTGGGTCCAACCAGCATTAAAAAGAAAAGAATTTCTACCAATTTATTATTTGCTTTCCTCCACTATGTCTGTAGTAAGTTTGCAACAGCTCTCTAATGCATTTTCAGCTTTAAGCAGCTCTTTTTAAAAAATGACAAGCAAGGATTTTAAGGGTAATCATGGAAACTGCAGTGTGAAGCACATTTTAATGTAACTTTTCCTAATAGTCACTTGATGTTAATTATTTGGTTTAATAATCAGAATCAGAATTACTTTATTGATCCCACACGTGGGGAATTTGTGCGTTACCATAGCAGCTTGTAATCGTGAAAAAAATTGTATAAAAACAAGTAAATGTAAACAAATAAGGTGGTATAATAATATCTAATAAGCTACTGCTGATTATTCATTATTTGCAGCTGGTGACTCCACCCCTCCCACAGTGACAGTCAAGCCCAAAATTATTCATATCCTAGAAAATGTGGCATAATGTTACTTGTATTTATTTAATCAGTACAGTTTCATTTGAAGCAGCTGCATGGTTAGTAGTGGTTAGCATTCTCGCCTTGCCCGTAGGGGGACCTGGTTCAAATTCTGTCTGGGACCTTTCTGTGTGGAATTCCCAAGCTCTCCTTATGGGTTTTTTCCAGTCACTCTGGTTTCTCCCACAGTCCAAAAAGACGCTTGATCGGTTAGTGTGTATCCCACCTTCTCCCAACAGTTGCTGGGTTGGCTATAACAGCCCCGTGGGATTAAGCAAATTCAGAAAATGGATGGAAATTAAGACATCATCAATGTGAAAAGGAGGGCATTTCAAAACCAGGTCAGTGGTTTAGTGATAAAGTAGCATGAGACTGGATACTTGTGAGTTCAACCCCCTGGCTGGTTATACCAAGAACTATAAATGGCACCCAGCACCTCCCTGCAGTAAGGGGTTGGATTGGGATGATGTGCAACTGAGTGCAACTGTTCCTACAGCTCAGTGCTCCCCAAAGGGGGGGCAGGGGGGGGGAATGGTTGTCAAACTAGTGTGTATTGAACTTTTTTATTGACATGAATACAAAATAACTCACACCCTTTGCAAACTGTTCCAAACTAGAAATATCAAAGTAAGGGGTTTAAAATTGTGCTTCTTCTTCTTCTTCTTCTGCGTCAGTTTTGTGAGCATCTAATGAACAACATAGTTAAATTAGGTTGCCCGACACGTGTTTGGTGAGCACGGCCCTAAATCCACTCACGCACAGCCATTTCGATCGCTTTGATTTTCCATTCTGTCATGTCCTCAGAGGTGGTTAGAGAACTAAATCAGCAACTGAATATGTGCTGTTTATAAAGATGAGACCAAACGTCACAGCAGCTGTAATTCAGTCACTCATCCTCCAAACCTGCTTAGTCCTCCTCAGGGGCACATGGATGTTAGATCTTACCAAGCTATTGTTGGGTAAAGACGGGGTTACAACCCTGGATAGTGCTTACTGCAGGGACACTCAGAGACAGATGATGCACACACTGAAGTTCACATCTAAAGGACAATTTATAGTCACCAATCAACCCTAGAAGCATATTTTTGGATCTTGAGAGGAAACCGGAATGCCTCCCAAAAAACCACATCCACAAGGAACATTTAACATAATTTATGTAATTTCATTTATATGATCTCTGATAAGTAAGGGATAATGCCCAATGAGGTGTTCGTTAAAAGGAATTAATAGACAACACAGAGGCATGAACAATTAATGTGAAGTCCAATGATTTCTAACAATAGATGCCTCAATGGAATTATCCTGCTTAAACCATGGTCACTTAAAAAAGAAAGAAATATAAAATCCATAATCAGTACTTTAATCTTGTTTTTCTTACGTTTAAATAATTTTTCACAATGTGCCTTGCAATGGTAAACTGCAGCCTGCTCTGCAGCAGCTGGCGGATGAGGACTAACTAGTGGGGGAAAGTGGTATATAAGCTAAATGTCACGTTAAGTGTTACAAAACATTACTTCAGAGGGAAAGTTCACTTCTTACTCCTTCTTTTTGTCCAGATAATGAAGCTAAATGTCCACAAGTAGTTTCTTACACCACTTATATTCACCATTTACTCTGATTATTAAATCTGCATCAATAAACATGTTTTTTCATAAATTAATAAATAATAATATTATTTATCTATCTTTTGAGTTTCTGTTACCAACTGGAGTTTAGGCAAGTCCAATAATGTAGAAAAATTAAGGCTAGTTGACCATTTAGGTGTCCATTGTCGCTTTTTATTGGACATCCTGCAGCCAATCAGAATCAAGTATTCACCCGGATATAACTCAACCGGTATAACCGGTATAATATAGTTCCCATACTTGCACGTTTAGTTGTATGTGCCCACTTTTATTCCCATATGATGAGCATCAGAGATCAAATCAAACAAAGGATCTTTTCTTCGAGTCTAACTCAAGGTTGTAGAGTTTATCTGTAAAGTATTCTACCATAACAAGCAGGTTTGCCTGTAAACTCGCATAATCACATTTGTGTTTACAAAGCTTCCAGTCCATCTTGCAGTTTCCTATTCATTTTTTTGGTTGTTGCTTTCAGTCGGTTTTTTTGTAGTGATCAAATAATAATGTCAAAACATTTAGATGTGTACCACAAACATTAACCCTGTTGTCTTTTTTTTGTCATTAGTGCTTTTGAAATAGGGATGCTTCCATGACCTACTGTCAGAAGTCAGAACTCTATCTTCCCCTCTGGTCACAGGCCAGAACCAACCCCAGAGTTCTGAACGCACTACTCCCAGCAACCCCAGTGCAATACACACACCTGACGCTTGTGTGCAATCACTCACATTATATTTAAGCACTGCACTGAGCCTCACTCAGTGTAAAGTGGTGTTAGTGCCACTCTGCCTACATTACATCCAGACTTCCAGACAGTTCCTGAGCCTGTTTTGACTCTGACTCTGACTCTGTTTGCCTGAAGCCTGCTCCGAATCTCGCCTGGATCCTGACTACCGACTGCCCATGAGGCTATAGGTTTTACTGGTCACAACCTTATAGATCTACAGTAGACAAATGCCCTATGAAGGTTCACACAAGGACAGGTATGACCCCACCTTGAGGGTTCAGTGTTAGTTGGCATCACAAAAGTATTTGTGGGTTTAACAGGTGCTTTAGTTGCAGTTTTTTTTTTACTACAACATTTATGTCTTTCTTTGTGAGTAAAGAAAGTTAGAAAAAAGAACCCTAAACAAAAAGAGGAAAAAGTTGAATTAGACCTTCTAAAAGACCTGTTTGAATTAAAAAAAGGAGTGAAATGAGGTTATTTTTTATAAATTGGGTCAGATTTGATCCAAATCTAATAATAGGTTAATGTGTGTTAACAGAATATTGACCTACTGAGGGAATGTGATCTTTTGGGAACACAAAATGGCCTCATTATTTGCTTCTTCTTCTTCTGTGGGAACAGGCTTTACCTTCTTTTTCTCTTTGTTTAGACACATCGTTTTATTTTCATGAAACATTTCACTAAATATACAGGATCTCTTTCAGCTAATCACAGAATCCTGAATAATTTAGTAACTAGCTCAAAGTGTCTGAAAGGAAAATCCCCAGTGGCACTCAGTCGATTTCCTGAAGATGGCGATTAGCTTACACATCCAGCAGTAATAGCACAGCTGAAAAACCTGACAATGTGGGTTGTAAATTGTTAGTTTAGCAGCCTTTGACAAGCCCATTCACAAATTGCTAACTGTATTTTTTATAAGCGATTAAAAAAAAACAAATTAGGCAGACCTTTCTGTACGTGAATTTTAAGTTGAAATATAAGGCTAGTTCACATTAGGATGATTCAATGATGTAGGAATTGAATTGGTTGATTCTGTAGAAAGTTTGCAAACATTTCCAGCATTTTCAAGTGGTAAAAAATGAAGTCAACGGGACAAATCTGGACAAATGTAAATCTGTGAAAAAGATGCAAAGATATTAAGATCCTTCTAAAATCACAAGCGTCGTGATTTTTATATATATATATGTTTAATATGCTTGTTTTGGGTTAGACTTCCTCCAGATGAGTAGCTGTTGGAACTGCTTGATCTTCCTCGACCGTTTGGTTCACTCTTACCACTGTTAAACAGCAGTCTAGTCCAAATATGAGTTTAAAACTCTTCTGTATGTTTAAACTGAACTGAATCTGTGAAAATGCCATCAAACCTGAATTGGAGTAGCATTGTTCATTTTATAATACTGTCAATAAAGCTGAACTAAACTTTTACGGAAATTTGTCTAGTTTGTATTCTGATCTATGAGGTTTTCTTAAAACACTGACAGATCTAAACTCTTTTTCAGGATGCCAGATTTGATCTGTAAACTATCATCTGGTGGGGTTTTCTTTGCAAACAAGGCCTTTTCATATACATTTGACTTCACTTGAGTTTGTATATTCACCATATTTAGAAAAGCACCTAATGGTGATGGAGAGCCTCAGTGAGCCTGTGGTTGTTGTCTTACATCATTTAATTGACGACCAGTGATAGCAGTTGATTTGCAGTAGATGCAAGTGTCTTTTTCCTACATTTTATATGGTTTGTGGCTTCAGTTAGACCTTCCAGGGTTTTAATGCTTCTAAAGAAATGGCAAAACAAACTTGTTTTGAAGGACTATTTGCGCCATTTGATGGAAACCATGCAAATTCAAGTGATGAAAATGATGTATTTGGCATTTATACATCCACTTGTAGACGACTAGATCCATGTACACCTTTTTTTCCTCGTCTGAGTTGGCGTCTGGCTCCAAACTGGATGGCTCCAATACTGCTCGCAATTTTTGTTGCACCAATAATGTTAGGTTGAGGTTGTGAGGAGCTGTGAGCTAGTATGAGAAAATTTGAACAGATGGATGATGGGAAATGAGGGTGAGCTTACTCTATGCCAATAGTCATCCCCACAACTCAGAGGTGAATTTCCTTCCGCTCTGCAGAAACTATGTCCTGGAAAATAACATTTTGACACGACATTTTTTAGATTATTTTTGTTGTTTAAAAACAGCATAATCATTATTAAAAGACCACTGCGAACATAGGAGTGGGACTTTAATGAATGCATAATCAAAGTAGGGATGATCGATCCGTTGTAATCTATATTTTAATTTCAGGTGAGAAATAGTTGACATATTTGAGTTGTCTCAAAAAAAAGGTAATTGGCTTCACAGAACTTTTATTTACTAATTATAAACAGGAACTATTTGCAGTAATTATGTAAAATAAATATTTGCATGTTAAAGACTTAAACTAAACCTAAACTTGATGTACCTTAGACTGTTAGTATAATGAGACAATAGGAGAAAACTGCAGTGGTGCAAATGACTACTTGAGCACTCTTTAAGAACTCTTTAAATGTAAAATCTGAATCAATCATTTTAGAATAAAAATAAACCTAAGTACGACTGTATCATGAAAAATATAGCTTTTCATGTAGAAAATTCCGTTTGTATGAATAATTTTGAAGTATTTTTCTGGACTCTTTTAATTCACTGTAACCTTGATGTTTCTTAGAGGTTCACTTCAACATGTGCACAGAAATCCCCTCCCTGCAGCCCGGTTCTCCTTCTCTGACGTCTGTTGCTTTTATTTTAAACTGCATCCTACATGGGGGGGGTTGGAGTCCAGACCGAGCTGCTGCCTGGTGCTTTTACGCTCCCTGCGGCCCTCTAGTCGTTGCATGTTCCCTCCTTGCAGCGGCTTCCATTCCTGTGTTAACCACTCTGAACTGACTCAGCATGTATGTGAAAGGCAGGGGAAGGGGGTAGAGGCGGAGTATAGGTAGTATGAGTGTGCTAATAGGCTGGGTGTGAGCGGTGCTGCTGAGGAAAGGAGGCTGTGCTGGTTGGACAGGTCTGTGCCGATTGCTCTGCTGAGAAAAAAGGAAAGAAAAGAGGTGAAGATGAAAGGAAGGGAAAAAGGAGTTTGGAATGGATGAGGCCAGATAAAGAATGTGGGAGGTGTAAATCCTGCCCAGAGGAAGCGGCTGTGAGAGGAGGAGAGGTGAGTATGAGATTGAGATGGGACGTGGAGGAAGGTAGAGGAGAAACATTGGATTCTGTAGTACAAATACGTGGTTGCCTCCGGTTTGTGCTGACAGTGTGTGTCGATAAAGATAAACAGCTGATAGGCTAGCACGATATTCCAGATGTTGACAGCATAGCACTGCATCTTTGTGAATTATGTTAGTTTGCAATTTAATTTCGGAAAATGTGATCATAAGTGTTAATGACAAAGATATTTTGTTGGCTAAGGACTACTCATTATCTTCCATTCTGATGGAGCATCTCAAATAAAAAATGTTGCCCTTTATTCAAGAAACTTAATATTCATTTAGTTATTGATTGATGTTATCATAATCTTATCCCTTTTTTCATTAGTTTCAAAAATATTTGGTGTCTTCATTTGGCATTCCTGCATATTGTCTTTGGAAATTGTGTTTTCTGTCTGAATGAACCCATCGTCTACGCATTTGTTTAGGAAGATACACATAATCCTTTCAATGTTGTTAGTTATTTAGTATTCAGAATTTAGCTAGTTATACCCATTAACGTCTCAGTTTTAACTAAAATAAATATATTTGTGGGATATAAACACGAGTTGCAACCATTTAAGCTATAACTGAGCTTAAATCCATGAATTTGCTTTCATCTTTTAAGTTTTGAATACACTTACATTTATTGAGAATAATTCAAATGAATGCACATTTACTGATTTGAACAACAACTTTTGGACTGAGATAGTCAAAATCATGTTGAATCCAGAGTCCACCAAAGTGAATCCTGGTGTGGTTTACCTACAGTTTAAATGCAAATGGATTATCAGATAAACCAAAGAGAAGAAGCAAAAGGGCATTTTGTCGGTCAAGCAGAAAAAGAAATTCTACTTTACAAATTTGTGGAAGAACAAATGAAGAAAAAGTTTGAAAATTTCTTGTGGTACTTGCTGATATTTTGTCAAAAAAACAAATTTAATTTTTTTTAATTTTTCCTTTTTACAGACCCACTCTGTTCATCTTTTGATCTATTTTCAAAGCCTTCCCAGTGCTTTTAATTGACTATGCATATTTTTGCCAAAATCAACGAACCTGTCATTTTCTAGGACATTGTTTCTGCAGAGAGGCAGTAGTTCATTAGAAATCCACCTTTGAGTTGTGGGCGAGACCGTTGGCGTGGAGCAACCCCGCCCACCTTCCCCTCCCCACAGATAAGCTCTCAGAGCAGGGAGATGGGGGCCCACCCAGCGTTTATTCTGTCATTAATCTTTTTTAAACTGCATTTTTTTCATCTGCTTCTGATTCACAACAACTTGAATAAAGAAATACTCAGAAATGCAATTATAATCTTAATTTTCTTTATATATGTCCTCTATTGTCAGAAAATGCCACAAGAACACGTTAAAAATACCAAAAACATATCTTTCATCAAACTATGTTCTTTAAACAAGCAGTTGTTGTAATTGCCTAATATTGTTTATGTTTTACTGACAGCCAAACTGTTTTGGCAAGGGTTTTGTTGTTGAGTTTTCCTTTGTCTCTCACACCAGTTTGAGGTTGTTCATCAATAGCTGTCTTCATTTAGTTAATTACCCTCAGTGAATATAAGTGTCTGCTTTTTCAGTTCCTCACATCTGCACTGTTCTGTTACCCTTTTTGTTGCTCCAATGGTTTTGTCAGATGCATTCACATGGGCAAAAGTAATCGGAAAGAATGCCTGATTGGAAGAAAAATGCATCATGTAAACACGCCGTTCGGAATAGTCTGCCCCGATCTGACTCGTTCGGATCAAAATTTCTTTCCGATCGAGATAGGTGGGTTATGCCGATTGTTGATCCGATCGTTGTTCATGTAAACAGTTCATTCCGATCGTGTGTCACTACTGCTCTGGTTTTACGTCATGCATAGACGGATTTGCTCCAGAGAAAGCTTTGGAGCTCAAACAGGACCGACTCTGCGCGAAGCGCTGCTCCGCTCTAGCCCGGCTGGCTCCACGCCTCTCCCCTCTCTTACACCCTTCACGAGGGGGTTGCGGGGGAGACGCGCTTTGTTCCCCGTGACGTCTGGACTCTGCGCGGTCCGGGCTCGGGTGCCGGTGGACCGAATGAACTGTGTCTCTGAGCAGAGCAGCCGGGTTAAAAACTTTGTGTTTGAGGGGAAGGGAGGATGCTTTGTTACGTGTGTGTTTTGTTGTTTTGTTATGTGTGGGAGACTTCGGACTGCTATCCGTTCCGCCGCTCTGGGTTAGCGGCTGCTGAGCAGAGCACGGACCGCCAGCTCACACAGTGGCTTTGGGGCAGTGTGCGAACTTTTCAAAGCAGAAATGCCACTCAGTCCTTAGAAACTGTTCAAACAATCACGTGGATTTGTGTTTCCAGTCGTGTCCCGACAAAATAAAGGCTGATGTTATTCCCACACATTTACGTGCAGCCAAGATGCAGATTGCGGGATTTCCTGCATGGATTTTATGTCCATCAAACAAAGCTAATGCTGTTAGCCTGTGTTAGCCTCTCCTGGGAGCTCTGTTCTTCTTCCACAAAAAAAGCACTGACCCCACAGATTAAAATTAAAATGATGACCGAACAGGCGCTTCATAATATTCATAACATTAATAAAAGCACGTTTGGAAGATTGTCTTGTATATAACGGAGCTGCTGCATAAATGTAAATGAGACCAAGGTTTGTTTACTGTGGGACTCATTTCCTCTTCCGGTATTTTCAACGCTACTGCGCATGCCCAAATGATTTATTCCGACTGAAAGTGAGACCCATGTGAACATTTGTTCTAATCGGAAAAAGTTTTTCTGATCCCATGTGGACGGTTGAATTCTAATCCGACCATTGATCCGATCAAGACATTTTGCCCATGTAACCGCGGCTATTGATTAGTTTTTGTGTTTAATGTTTTAGTTTCTGTCACCAAGCCTGGTCTCCTGCATGTTGAATCCTGCACCACTAGTTCCTGACACAAATTGTCATTAAAACTTTTCATGTCTTAGGTAGCCAAACAACAGGACTACAATCAATGGGTTTTCCTCGACCAATGGCTGCATATGTAAGTTTGATGTGGTTGGTTCTATTGGGCCCATTTTAAACTAGTTCATCTTCTCCTTGGTCAACATAAAAGCCTAGACTTTCTGGAAATTCCCTTCAAAATGGGACTGATGGGCCTGGTAGTTTGTTAGAACACACCCAGTGAGGTGATTAAAAACCAAACAAAAAGCCACATCCGCAATTTTTGAAAAACTTTAATTAAACACATGGATCCATGTCACTGATATGAACCAAACTGCAGCTGTTAAGTTTGGTTTACACAGGACTAACTGAAGGGACTTGTAAGCAGACCTAGTGTTGAAAGGAGCCGGCTACAATTACTTTCTTGGCATCTATATACACATTCACACTTTTCAACATCATCACCAGATTACACTAATTGGTGTTACAGGGTGGACACAGCAACATAAAGCTAATGTGGTCGACATCTGAACACAGTAGCCACAGAGCGTTTAGCTCTGAAGATCCACTGAAAAGTGGATTGTTGTTGTATTTTATTGTCAAAACACTTGTAAGTGCATTCTTAAAAAGCAGCATTTTTTTTCTAAGAGCTCGAAAGCCATCACCTTACTTTTTGTAGCGTTCATCCTAGTTTCATATCGTACTCAAGCAAACATTTAACAAAAATTCTGCTATGTGAAATACACATTTGTTTTAATAGGTCCAGAAGGTGGTGTTACATTTTGTCCTCTCTGTGAGAAGTACTGCAGCATGTAAATATTTTATTTTGGTGGTTGTATCATGGTGTAGTACAACCTGGTCATTTTTCAGAATAAAAGCAATTTTAGAAATCAAACTGACAACAGTGTGTTGCAGTTGCACCATCTCTGATTAATTACACACATTTTGAGTCATGTAGGGAATGATGGAGGCAAACACTCATGAAGTTCATAGTCAGCATGATGCTGACTGTAAATTTCTTTTTTCTTCTGTTTTAGAATCTTCTTGTGTGTCTTTGTCCCCACAAACATGCCTACCTCTGCAGCCTCTGTATGAGTCAGTGTTTGTCTATCCCTGCCTTAAAATTCTTACATGAGGAGAGTGAGGCTTAAACACGATGTTATTCGTCTCAGTCCTCATACTTTTTAATTCCAGTCAGATCTGGCTTACTTCTGCTTGGTTAATTATAAAGCAGCATAGTAGAAGTAAGGTTCCCAGGGAGTTGAAACAAGAACGTGGGCATTTTTTGGCAGATTTTCAGTGAATTGTGTAACCATGAATCACATGGAGCAATCCATATCTTTTCTGAGTAGGGTGAGGGGATAATTTGGGACCGGACAGTTGGCGTCACTCTGTCCAAATGTCTATAATCCCCTCAGAGTTACTACACTACTAAGGTGCCGTACAGCTAAAATATTATTGCAAAGCCCCATCAGAAGCTGAGAGCTAATATTAGCACAAGCCCCCACGTGAACTGTATCACATCCAGGGAGCTAAAATTAGAGCTGCACATGCTGCCTGGGGTTTAATTACCTGTGTAAGTTAGCACATAAAGTTGTTTTTGTGGACCTTAAGGAGTTTTGTGTCATACCCACTTCATTTTTTTAGTGATATAGATCAAAAGGACAAGTTATCATCTTTTCAAAAACTAGATTAAATGAGAAGCTGTTTACCTCTCTCAAACTGGTATAAAGGTCCTTCTTGCCACTGGAAGTAGTGGTCCAAGATATTTTACTGAGATGGTCATGGTGGGCCACGAGGCTTTAGGTAGGTGGTTATTGCTTCACAAAGCTGAATAAGATTGATCAAAATGGTTTGTCTAGGGTTAGGGTCAACCAATTCATATTCTATAGCTGTAAATCTGTTTTTCAAACTGTTCTGGTCACAGTTGAGATTTTTTGACATGGTTAAGTTTGACTGCAGCAGTAAACTCTTTAATACCAGAGCTGTTGCCAGTGACAGCAAATAACAAACGCTCTTTGAACTACTGTAACTCTTTAACAATGAATACAATTGATGTAATTGGGGCGACAGTGGCTCAGGTGGTTGAGCGGGTCGTCCAATGATCGAAGGATCGGCGGTTCAATTCCCCGCTCCCACCAGCCAAAATGTTGTTGTGTCCTTGAGCAAGACACTTCACCCTCCTTGCCTCCAGTGTGGCCTCCACTGGTGCATGAATGTGCATGAATGTGCACAAATGATCCCGGTGATGGTCAGAGGGGCCGTAGGCGCGAACTGGCAGCCACACCTCTGTCAGTATGCCCCAGGGCAGCTGTGGCTACAAAAAGTAGCTTACCATCACCAAGTATGAATGAGGAGTGAATGAATAATGGACATAATGTAAGCACTTTGGGTGTCTTGAAAAGCGCAGATAAATCCAATCCATTATTATTATTAATTCCAACAAATTCTGATGCTGAGATTTGCAACACTTTTGTGAAATGTTGCAAGGTGCAAAGCTGTTTTTTTGCACATCAGAATCAGCTCAGATGAGAAAAATAAAGACATACATATATACACCGTCATCTACAAGTGGACGCATCACAATGGAGCGGAGCAGGGAGCTTGTGACCTGCTGATTGTAGTTGTATGGAACAACTATACGCTTTAAAACTGTATTTTTTCTTCTGCACCTGATTCACTATATTTGATTAAAGAAATACTCAGAAATGCAATTTTAAGCTTAATTTTCTTTATGTATATCCTCTATCATGAGGAAAATGCAACAAGATCTTGCTAAAAACCAAAAAACACAATTTTCATTGGAGTGGGTCTTTGAAGGTCACCACTAAGCTAAACTTTAAAATATAGCTTAATGTTTAATACAGATTTGATCCTGGACATACGGAAAGTGGGGTGAACTGGCAGGAACCTGGATCAGCTGCACCAAACAGCCACTGAGTTAAGAGACCAATGAACTGTGCACCTAACTTCTTTCAGTCAAACTGCCATGCTACAAATGTTGCAGCATGGCAACATGCCTTTCTGTGTCAGCTCCAGCCTTTTCAGACAGAAACGGTATTGAGCAGCAGCATCCTCCACATTCAATGTTTGCCATCTTGTGGCAGATGGCAAGATGTTGTGGGCAAACTCTACCAAATCACAGTGTGAGACCAGGAGGATGACTCCTTGGAACAAAGTAGAGAAAGGTAGGTCCCCCGTTAGTCTAGGTTTTCAGCTTGACTGTGTGCCTTTGGATGAAGTCCAGAAAATAAAGAAACTGAAACCAAGAGCAAACTTTGACCAAACCATGTTGGTTAGGACAATTTTGCTCTTGTCTGTACCATCATTTCAAAGCGAAAGTACACACAACTTACAGCGGGTGTAGTATGTCACCATCATCCAGTTAAACCTTATCTTGTGTCAGAATTGTGTGTCTTCCGGTAACTCTACACTGCTATCACTCTGAGTGCCTGCAGAGCTCTGCATCCTGCTGCCTTGCTGCTACCTCTTTATCTGCCTCTGGTGCTTTCTCCCATCACCCCTTGTTTGCTCCCCTAACGTCTTAGTCAGTAGATGAATTAATGGATGAGAGCCACAAATATAGTTCAGGCTCTCCTGCTCTCTACTGAATCAATACCTGCCAGGGCATTACTACAGACTTCCTGTCTTTGGTGGCAACAAATCATCTTTCTCTGGGCCTCTCTGCCTCCCTGATGGCCCTGTCGCATTTGTAATGCAACTCACTGTTCATGTATGTTGAAAAGAGTAATACATAAAAAGTTATTTCAGTGTAAGGAGGAATAAAACATTTTGTACTTTAACAGAAACCGTTTATAAATGTAAATTAAAGTGTTTAATTTTTAGAGGGAAAATGCCCTGAGGGTTGCTCATGTCCTAAAAGTCGTGCAATCATGAACGGGTGGAGTTTATAAAGCTGCAGCTCTGTCAGAATTATTCCTTCTATGTAATTTAATTAAAATACCAACACGTCTTCTCTTTCCTCACAGGTATGAGCGACTGGAAGCTGATGGGCGACTTCCATCGGCATGCGGTCCTCCTGCTGTCAAGCACGTGTGTCTTTGCCCTGCATACAGATGCACTGCAGGCCAGAAAAAACACCCCCCTAAGATAAACTGGCACCCACCACCAGCAAAAAAAACTACTTTCCTTCAGACAAGAAGAAAATACCTACATTTATCTGTTTCTCTGTCTTCTTTGAGTTCTGAGAGGAGGTCATGTCCCAGCCTGAAAAAGTCCTTCATCTTTACGTGGAAGTAAGATCTGCCCCAGATCAGACTGGAGACTGTGAACAGGGCACAGCCCAGGGGCTTTCCACTCAGAGCAGCCCCACAAAGCTCAGCTTTCAGCTGGCAGGCCAGACCACCATCAGCAGGACCTCAGCAGCTCATGACCTGCTTCAGAACCGCACTTCCTCAAGAAACAGTGTTAACTTTCAACTTCCACAAACCAGCAGCTCTCCTAAAGTCACCCAGAAGTGGAGTTCACCCACATATGGAAGGGGTGGTGGTCCTCGCACACCACCTGACGGGAAGCGCTCCGTGGTTACCTTCAGTTATGTTGAGAAGTCTAATGTGAAGGCTGTGGACAGTCCACAGAGCTCCGTGTGCAGAAGACGAGCCACAGAGGAAGAGTCCACCCCTTCCCATTTTCGAAAACGCTTTAGTGATCCGGTGGAATTCGGAAGTCCTGGTTCATCGTGCAGCTCCAGCCCAAAGCTGACATTCAAGTCTCCAGAAAGTCACCAGCAGAGATTCTCCCCCAGCTTGTGTTGGCCACATTGTGATGCAATTGGCAGGGCAGCTACTCAAAGGGCTGTGGAGGAGTTTGGTTCCCCCTTACTGAGGATCAAACTGGCCCATGCCCTTGAGCACACCTCATCCTCCAGGTACAACCAGCAGCCACGCTGTCAGTCCTGGTCTGGATCTCCTGTTCAGTCTCAGAACTCCAACCTTACCTCCAAAGACCAGATTGAGGGTAGGAACCAGAACATTTACGGGTTAAATCAGGCCCCAGCATCAGAGCAGCTGTCGACTCCATCCTGGGTGTCTTCTCGATCAAGACTTTGGTCCTGTCATGAGTCTAACAGCCCCTTCCACTGGTTGAAAGAGCGAAAAGGTATGGCAGGAAGTCCAGATACCAAAAGGCACATTCAGAGAGGCCCCTCACCAGAGGGAGGAATCCCTCAACTTGGCAATAATGAAGTCGAGGGCTTGAATCAGTTAAGTGAGAGCAAATCCGCCAGTCCGGCTTACAGCTCAGAAACCACCCAGAATTTAGCAGAAGAAGCTTTAAAAGTGTCTTCTGTTTCAACAAAAATGAGCAACTACTCATCGCACAATGCTTTAGACGAGCATATAAGCAGCTCAAACTCTGGAGAACCTGCTCCAAATGCACAAGAGTTTCAGCAAACTGTTAAAATGAACATCCCTTTAAATGACCATCATGTGCCAGCAAGTGAGTTGAAAGACCCTCAGCCTCCTGAAAAAAGCCCCCACACTCAACATGACAGGCCTCAGAAGGACAGCCGTCACACTCTCCAGCATCATGACCACTGTTCCCCCGCCCTGCCCTCTCAAGTCTTCCGTCCATCTCACCCTCCCACCAACATCAGCTCACCCATCAGGGACCCAAGGCTTTCCCAAGCTGAGCTACGAGCACCTGACACCCCCACCCTGCATCGCTGTCGACCCCCACAATACACCGGGCTCTCCAGGTCCTCAAGCATGGATAGGAGAGAAGACCAAAGCACTTGTGAGAGGGAGGACTGCACAGAACTGGCCCGCAGGCTTTTCATCAATCAAAGTGTAGACGAAGCACCAGTCAGCTGGACGTCCCGGCAGCAGTGGAGCCAAACAAAGAACAGCCCCGAATCTGGATTCCAGCTCAGTTCTGACAGAACTCTCACAGAAAAATCCAGCAAACGGCGTCTGCCGCTCAGCCCCACAGCCCAGCAGAAACGGGCCGAGCAGAGGAGGAGGGAAATCCTCCTTCTTGGACCTGTGGCTCTGGAATCTGCAGAGGAGGATGAGGGCTGCAATGATGACGAAGGGCAGGGCGGAGAGGTAGAGGGGAACAAATCAGGGCCACAGGGTGACTCTGTAAGGGCAGGTGAACACCCAGGGATGGAGCAGAACGGATTGATGGGAGGTTCGTCCTCACGGAGCTCAAGCGGGGTGACGGGGAGTTTAGGGGACCCAGGATCTGTGTCCCCGGAGTCCAGTCAGTCCAGTCACCAGAGCAACGAGACCGGGGGAGCCACCTCAGGAATACAGGTGAGGGCTGGTGTTCTGATATAAAAATGTACTGTATTTCACTAAAACACCATGATTGCAGATCAAAGACCCACTCCGATCATCTTTTGATCTATTCTCAGAGCGTTCCCAGTGGTCTTTTAATTCTGAATATGACATTTTTTGCCAAAAACGTATTTCATCACCCAGGTCATAGTTTCTGCAGAGCTGCATTAGATCATTAGAAATTTGAGTTGTGGGTGGGACTGTTGGCATGGAGCAAGCCCACTTCCATTCCCCTCCCTGTTGCAGAGCAGAGTGAAGCGGGGAGCTCGTGGCCTGTCCAGCAGATTTTCTACGTTGTTCAAACACTATTTTATCATCTGCTCTTGATTCACAGCAATTTGAATAAAGACATACTCTGAAATACAAATTTAGGTTTAATTTTCTTTGTATATGTCATTAGTCATTAGAAAAAGGCCACAAGAACATGTTAAAAACACCAAAAACATAAAGTGTGTCTTTAAAGAATAGTATGATTGTTTTAGAAAAGCAAGTGAATACTTCACTGATTGTTATTTTAACATAGAATAGTTAAAAAGTAACAACAAACATTATACACAAGTGTCGTCATGTAAATATTAATGTAAGACTTCTTGAATTAGAATGTATTTAACAACCAGTAGCTATTTAACATTTACTGTGGTTTCATGGATCACTGACTGATTCCATTGAAGCTGAAGTTTGACTTGTTTCTGCTGTTTTTAAATCGGGTTCCAGAATATTAGGAAAGACAAAGTAAAAGTCAATGGTTGTGTATTTAAAATGCCTGTTCAGAATCTTTTACAAGATCTGCATCTCAGACTTGATGTGCCTCAGCTGGCATGCTAAAAGTTGCTGTTTTAAAACCAAGGATTGTTTGGAAAAAGAGCTTTTCTCTCCAAAAAGATCAAGGCAGTAAACTTGGATGCAGATGCAACAATTTTTTTGATACAAGAAAAGATTCACTCCGTTCGGGACCTTGGGGGTTTGGCGGGTTGGGGTACCAACTGAGGCCATCGGTGGCTGCCCCGGCTGGTTGGCTGCCTCGCTCCGTTCGAGACCTAACCAGGGACAGCGCTTGGAGGCGGGGGCCTGGGGTTGCTCCGGGCGGCAGCGCTCTCTTTGCTACTCTCTCTTTGTGCGGGGTGGGGGGGGTGGATCCTGGGGGGTCAGCGCTTTGGGGGATAGGCCCCCTTGGCTGAAGAGACCTTGACCCAATGCTGGGGGGGGCTGGGGGACGGTTATTTTACCAACGTTCGGTGAACGTTCAGTGAACGTTCGGTTCCGCGTCCCCTGCTTTCAGTTCCACGTCTCCTCCTTTCTTGGCACATATAGTTTCCTGGTCTTTTAGGAAAGGCACTTTTATTTCTATTAAAGCACTGTTATGTTTAGAGGTCATTACCCTCTTTTTTATATTTCAGAGCTTAACTTTGCCCTAATTCACTCAGTTTGAAGCAGGAGGATCTTTGTGGTTGAAGACTTTTAACCTACTTCATGTGGGACTTCAGTTCAAAGGAAGGTTGGGACCAGATCAAGAATATTTTTTTCAAATGTCTCAAAAACATAATTATTACATCATTTATACTGTCAGCAGCTCAGTTCCAACCCTAGTGACTGAAACCTCTTTTTTTAAGCAAAACTAGTTTTTCTGCATAACCAGATCTCGTCAAACCTGCATTTCAGTTGTCTGTGGTGAAAAACCAAATACTCGTCATTATTTCCAACAACCTTACCAAATGCTAAAACTTGCAGGAACATTCTTCCAGCATATTACCTGTCTTGCATTGCATTGCACCAATGTTCTCCATAAGTTTGAAGTTCAGTTTTTGCACTAATTAGTTACTGCTAAAGAAATAATTGAAAAAGTTAATAGAAGATTTAATGCAATTGTTTTTACAAAATATTGGACAATGTTCAAAAACTGACGATTACTGTGGTACTTTCTAATTTGATTTTGTTTTTTCAAATCTCAAATTCACAGGATGAAGTTATTTTTATGTTTTTATTAGCAGGTGGGTGGATGTATAGACAGAGTTCTCAAACTCTAAGTTTTGTTCAGTTTCCAATCAGTATCTGGTCACACCACTAGGCTTTTCTTCACTGTGTAGAATCCTAGAATTATCTTTTTAAACACAAAGTGTAATATTTATTCTTACTGCCATTTGTCACTTCTAATAAACTCATTCAAGTTTATTTCAAACACAATTGCTGGTAATTTAAGAAATGGTTAAAGAAGCTTTAAAATACTGTTACCTTTGTTTGTAAAAACATAAAACATAACTTTTTCATTTATTGTTGGAAGATTATTAGACCTTGTTTTTTAGTTTCTGTTAGACCTAAAAAAAAGACAACAATAACAAAAAACATGACACATCTTCCAATTTTACTTCCTTTATTTCATCAATTGTAAAGCCAAATTTGAAAAACCAGTGAGGGGACGTGCAAGTGCTTTTTAACTCACTGTTTTGGACGGTCCTATTTTTACCGATTCTTTAAAGAATTTTATATCCCAATATCAAGAAAAGCTACGTTTCGGTATGCAAATTTTGGTTTTTGCTACAAAATAAGAAATGAAACAAATAAACGTCGAGACACGTCGTTAAGATGTGGGAGAAGGCCAAAAGGCCCGGATAAAAGCCACACACGTGTAACGGCACGAGATCTGTGTTTTTGTTTTAACTACAGAAAATATTGATTGTCCCTAAGTTTCTTTCCCCCCTGTATTCAGTTTGGGTTGGTAGCCCCTTCCTAATGCGTTTTTCTTTGCTTAGCAATTTGAATCCTCATTTGATCTCAGTTATGTCCAATAATCTTTTATTATTTGAGATCTGTTCTGAATAAAAATACAAAGACTTTTTAAAATTAGCTGATTTCCTACCACCCTCATGTAGAAGTTCATTGGGAATCTAACACTGTGGTTTCTATTGCTTGTTTTCGGGAAAATAGTCAGATTTACAATAAATGGAGGTGGTCTCCAACCCCCTCCCAACATCTTTTAGTTCCTTAAACACTATGCAACCGTGTTAGAATTAAGTACGCTTCTAATTAAAATGATTTTTGTTTTTGAGCTTCTAACTTTACGTTTTTAAAGATGAATTAAAAAGCCTCGTCTGGTTTTTGCACGTCCCCTCCTAGTTTTTATGTTTTCCTTTATGCCAATGAAATCCACCTGGTTTGGGTGGAGCACGCTCCTCTCCTGCCAAGCTCTCTATGAAGATGAGGTCGGACTCCCTTGAAGGCCAATGTGAGTTTAGGGAGAACCCTCGGGAAAGGCAGGGGGGTTAAAGGAGCTGCAGAAAAAGTGTGCTAGCAGCACACTGTAACAACCCCCCCACCAGCACCACCACCACCACACCAAGGAGTCCTGTTGAAAAGAGAAGAACAGCATGTTAGGAAAGGACACTGCTGTAATATATACAGCTTTATTTGGGGTACATTTACTTTTTTTACATACTGCAGTGATTGTTTAGGATAACAACTCACCAAAATGTGAGACTCAGACGGTCCTGCCAACTCTCTCTGGAGGAGATCTGCACACGGCATCCACGAAGGTCACAGCAACACCGACGAGTCCTGGTCACTGCAACACCGACGAGTCCTGGTCACTGCAACACCGACGAGTCCTGGTCACTGCAACGAGGAAAACGAGGCAGATCTTTCCGTGAGAGTCAGCATTAGCACAATCAGTGGACAGAGAACCCAGAAGACATTTAATGCGAGTGAGGAGCCTTTATCCAGTTTTCCTTTAAGTAATTCTAGTATCTTTACCCCATCTGGATTTTCAATTATTCTATACTACGTTTCTTTTAACAACGTTCTGTTTTTTAACGTTGCCTAGTGCCGTGTTTCCAAACATCCAACCAAAAAAAGACAGAAAAGAAAGGAGTGTATCGTGCAAGTTTGAGTACTTTAACAAAAGTGTTGGTAAACACTAGTAATCATGGAAAATGCCACTTTTAAAACCAATTCCAATTTTAAATCTGCTTATGTGACACTAAGAGTAAAACTTTCATTTTATAATATTACCATCGTCTGCCCCTATTTGCAGCTAAACTTTAGTATTTATCATTTTCCTTTACAAATTTATTCTAAGGTCAATTTAGGTTTAAGATTTTTGCTGAAATTTTAAACTTATTTAATTTTTAGACTTTTGAGTTCTCTGTCCCTGTGTGTGTGTGTGTGTGTGTGTGTGTGTGTGTGTGTGTGTGTGTGTGTGTGTGTGTGTGTGTGTGTGTGTGTGTGTGTGTGTGTGTGTGTG